>CATIWC010002179.1:0-78433 GCA_948472305.1 Vicia faba
ATTATTATTATTATTATTATTATTATTATTATTATTATTATTATTATATTATTATTATTATTATTATTATTATTATTATTATTATTATTATTATTATTATTATTATTATTATTATTATTATTATTATTATTATTATTATTATTATTATTATTATTATTATTATTATTATTATTATTATTATTATTATTATTATTATTATAATATTTGCGAGTATACTTCATACCTCCATTATAAAACATGTTAATTATATGACCTCCATTGAATACGTAAAGACACAAAAACAGTCTAAATTTCAAATGTAACTTATGATATACTAATATTATATACTTGAGGCCAAGAGAAAATAAAACAAAGGTTCACGATATCAAAAAGAGAAATACAATTTATAGTTGAAAATCACAATTTGATCTTACCTCTTGATAATTTGAAATTTTTAAACGAAAAAAAATTCACCTCTTTGGCCATAAAAATTATGATTAGTTAGTAACAACCAACAAAGAAAATAAGAGAATAGTTTTTATTATAATAAACTTGTAAAAAAGTTGACAGAATTTTACTAAAGAATTTGTCTTTTTTAAATTCTTGACAATTGAGTATATACTATGTCAGATGTATCTTTATAAATATTTAAGACTTTTAACTTTCTAATTTTAATTGAAAATGATATGAGAATAAAAATAATGAAACCGTAGATAATTCTGAAAGATAAGAATCCATCAAAATATTGAAATAGTTAAAAAAATATAAATAATTATCACGTTTAAATGTATAAATAAATTAATAAATAATATAATATATAAGATTATTCATAAATAAGTAAGTAAGATAAATCTAATAATAAACTTTTATATAAGTGTTAGTTCAGTCCATTTAAAGAGAATTTCTTTTTCTATTAAATTGTTGAAAACTCAAAAATATTATTTGAGTGTGTATATTCAAATGAATTTTGTGAATTTAAGATATGAGATTATTTTGAATATTAATATTCGAACGAATTCTTATATTTTGTTTTTAAGGAGATTTCAGATATACATATATGAGATAATCAAATATCTCAAATATCTTTTGATTATTTTGAAAAGATATTTATTTAAATAGAATTAAATTGAATTATTATTAATAAATATTAACTTAAATTATAATTGAAAACTAAATATTAAAATAAATTTACGATATAAAATTAAATAATGAATGTAATAATTAAATTTCTAATTATAATAGTGAAAAGTAATTATTTTTTAATTTTTTATTTAAAATTATGACTAATTTTTTATAAAAAGCATAAATTTTTTTTTTTAATTATAACTTTAAAAGTTACATCGAATTTAAACTCATGACACTTTTTAATTTTTATTATAGAATTGATAATTAATTATTATATTATAATTAAAAAATTTATTATATTAAAAAGATAATCAAAAGTTAAATGATGCACTAGCCAAACTTGATTATAATTGGAATCCTAATAAGGTTGAGGTCAAAGTTTCTGCCTGTACTAGCCAAATGATGCACTGCGGGATTTTTGATTCTCATGGCAATTTTAAGTTTTGGTTAACGACCATTTATGCTCTTAATAAGATAGATCAAAGGAAGTTGTATGGAGAGATTTGGATAATTTGAACTAGCAAGGTCCTTGGTGTCTAGTTGGTGATTTTAATAATGTTTTGAAATCTTAAGATAGAGTTGGTGGTAACCTTGTGACTGAAGGTGAATACAAGGATTTGTAGCACATGATGGATAATGATAATATTTTTGAGATGGACACTATTGGTGAATACTATATTTGGTCTAATAAGCATGTTGTGGGTACTATCTATTTTAGATTGATAGTCTTAGCTATTTCTGACTGATTTCGGGTATTGATGGTTTTAATGTCAATTTCCTCGAGAGCAGTTGGATGATTATTAAGCATGACTTGGTTGATGTTGTTTGTGAGTTCTTTGAGAAGGGTTACTTGTATAAAGCTTTTAATTATACGCTGGTGTCCCTTATTCCTAAGTCTGAGGCTGCAGTTAGTGTCAAAGATTATAGACCTATTTCAGTCTGTACCACTGTTTACAAAATAATTTCCAGGATTCTGACTATCAGATTGAGTAGAGTCATTAGCAATATTGTGAGTCCGAACCAGGCCGCTTTTCTTCCTGGTCAACAAATCCACAGCCACATTTTTCTTGCGTTTGAGCTTATCAAAGGGTATAGCAGAAAAGGTGGTCCCCCGAGATGTATGATTCAATT
The DNA here is from genome assembly GCA_948472305.1 of Vicia faba. NCBI lineage: Eukaryota > Viridiplantae > Streptophyta > Magnoliopsida > Fabales > Fabaceae > Vicia > Vicia faba. The sequence goes on from CATIWC010002179.1 coordinate 2,236, forward strand.
AGATATGCAGAAAGCATACGATATGGTTAATTGGCAGGCCATGCAGCACATCATGCAGGAGATTGGTTTCCCCCCAAAATTTTCCAACTGGATCACGACTCTTATGACCACAGTCTCCTAGTAATTTAATATCAATGGTTTTATCTCTAAGCTTTTGATTACCAAAAGAGGTTTAAGGCAATGTGACCTCATCTCCCCTTACTTGTTTGCTATCCTTATGGAATATCTCCATCGTTGTATGCACCATATGCAGCTAAATCCCAATTTTAATCATCATTCGATGTGTGAGAAAATTTCCTTGACTAATTTGATGTTTGCAGATGATGTGTTACTATTCTCAAGAGGTGAAACCCACTCTGTGGATATTCTCCTCAAGGCTTTCTTCAAGTTTTCCCACTTAATTGGTATGAAGATTAATAATAGTAATAGCAAGATATACTTTGGTGCAGTTGACCCTCAAGCTAAGAAGCAAATTCTTTAGTGGAAAATTTCAAGGAAGGCTCTCAGTTGAGTATTTCCCATTATATGTGTCTTGTTGATAAGATTGTTAATCGTATTAGCCACTGATCTGCCAAGTTGTTGAGTTGTGTTGGTCGTCTCCAATTAATTAAGAGTGTTTCTTTTGTTGTAGCTAACTATTGGCTTATGTGTTTGTCCCCAAGTTTGTGCTTATGAAAATTGACAGGCATATGTTGCTCTTTCCTTTGGATGGGGAAAAGAATCTATTAGCAGGAATAGTTTAGTTTCTTGGAAATTTGTGTGTAAGCCTTTAAAAGCATGGCGGTCTGAGGCTTTTTGACCTGAGTGTGTGGAATATTTGTGATATGGTTAAGTTACTCTAGAACATTTGCAACAAATCTGATAGCCTTGGGTAAACTGGGTTCCATGCCTATTATTTGAAGAAGCATGGTATTATGGAAGCAAAAGTGAAAAATAACAGTACTTGGATTATGAGAAAAAATTTAGCTCAAAGGGATTCATCACTAATCATTATTTTTTGTGGGACGACATGTGTGCCAAGGGGAAGTTCCACATGAAGTCTGTTTACAACGCCCTTGTTAGTCATTAGGAAGTCTCATGGAAAATTTTAATCCAGAATAATTCTTCCAGGCCTAGAGAAATCATGGCGCTTTGGCTTACTTGTCACAAGAAACTTGCTACTAAAAGTAGGTTGTTCAGATTTGGTTTCATTGCTAATAATGAGTTCTCTTTTTGTGGTAAGGAGAAAACTATCTACCACTTTTTTTTACTGTGAGACTATGAAGAAAATCTGGTGTGGTGCCCTAAACTGGATTCAGGTGCATCATTCTCCTAAAAGTTGGGATAATTATTTGCCTTGGATTATTAGTAATGCTAATGGTAAAGGCTGGAGGGCTTGCTTATCCAATCTTGTGCTTGCGGAGACAGTCTATGACATTTGGTACTATAGAAATGCTAATTGTTTTGGTAAGAAAGTGTATAGTGGAAAATTTTTGGCAGACATTATTGATAGTATTGTTTTAAGGGGGTGGTTATGTAGGAATCTAAAAGCTAGAGTAGTTAGGCTTATAGTTTATTGAGGCTCTTGGGTTTTTATTTTTCTGGTGTTTTTGTTGGCGGGATCCTAGCGATCGCCGTGTATCTTCTTATGTTTTTGGATTAATCTAAGTCTCTTCTTTTCCAAAAAAAATTGAATGTTATTAATAATTAATAATATTAAAATAGGACATTTAATATTAAATGAATAGATTCTTGTAAAAAAATGATGAATAATTTATAAACTATAGAGATCATCTATAATAAATACATATACATTATTGGAAATCCACCAAAACCTATGATGAATTTTTGTCATCTTAAAAAACAAGATTGTTATCACTACACAATAACAATGAAAAATATGAAAGAAAGAAAGAAAGAAAAGACAATGATTTTCTGCAGAGTTTCTCTCTGCCCACAAAATGTGGAAAACTTTCTTATTCACTTGCAACTGCAAATTCTGTGAATATAACTTTATTATAAAAATATGGGTTACTCCCACTATTTATAGATGTAGGTTAGCTTGTTGATAACGCGAAAATACATAGCTTATTCGACCCGATTTGAATAAATAAAGTTACCGTTTTATCTCAATTATGTTGCATTATGTTGGTATTTCAAGTATGTTTCAGGTAATTATTTCATCCAAGGCCTACATGAGAAAAGGAGAAGAAATGGAAGAGAAACAAACTCAAAATCAGAAAAATAACAGAAATAAAAGAAGATCCCATATCAGAAGGTTGTGCCCCTCGGCACACCTTCCGTTCCGCCCGACACAAGTTGAACGTGTGCCACTCGGCACAACCTGTTTCTGTTTTGTTTGACGCGTGAAGATTTTTCCACGATTCCACGGTTCTTCAGTGCCAACGACCTGCGTGATTTCCTCCTGGTCTTTATCCACACATAGATTCTTTGGAAGCACAAAGTCACATTCCTAGATTTTCTCAAGCAGTTATGTTACGTGAAATCATTACAAAAGAATAACAGTTGAACAACAAGTCTCTCTCCCTCTTTTTGACATACAGTGGCATATTCTCGAATCCAATTTTGTTACTTTATTTTGCATTTTCATTTTCTTTACGCCATTATTCTATTTTTAAAGTTCAGAGCTTTGTTTAGAACTTAAGCAGATAAAACTTTCACCTAAACAACAATAGTTTTCTACACCGGAAAACTATTGCAACATTAGTTTTTTCTTCAAATCCTCCTGAACTTTGTTTTAGTTTAATATTTTATTCTGCATTCGAGTTAGTTTTTCGCAAGCAAATCCTATCGGCATATTATGGAGGATTGCTACAAGTACTTAAAGAGTTGCATAATTTTGTTTTCATTATTTAATTCCAAGTTTCTTTTAGTTTAATTTTATTACTGTTCTTTATTTATCATTCATGTCTGAATTATTATGTGTTTGTTATTACTCTGTGTTAGTAACAGATAATATGTCCGGCTAATTTCCCTTGATATCGGTATGTAAGGTGACAAACCGAAGGAGTTCGGTAATAAATTGGCATAAACATTTTATAAAAATACTTTTCTGGTTTGGTTTCCAATTTTAATACAAATTGTTTTGTTACGAGAGTAAGAGGCAAAATCAAAGGCTAAAATCAAAAATCACGAGAGTGTGAGTTTTTAACCGGATAGTGGTCATCAAACATTGGTTTTAAATACAGCGAAAGCAGTTTACGATTAATTAGACTCTATTTGTTTTCAAAAAGTATCTTTGAATTTTAAATGAGACAGCGAGAGCAAGCATTTAAGTTTAATTATATAATCCAAATCAACAATCACGAGAGTATGAGATAAAGGTTTTTAAACTGATAGTTTCTACTAAACAAGTGTTTTAAATACTCAAAGCTATGCCAATAAATGACTGAATTCCCAAAGTCATACTATTACATATCGGTGTCCCGTTATTAAATATTTCAATTAAGTCTAACCTTATTTTTCGTCTACCCCAAAACCTAAGATTTATTAGCCTTAGCTTTACACAATAACTTTAGATAGCAGTAATTTGATTACCAGTCCCTGTGGGTTTGATATCTCTTAAAATTACGCGATTAAAATGTGCACTTGCAGTTAATACACCCGATAGACTCTTAAAGTCACGCGATCAAGTTTTTGACGCCGTTGCCGCAAACTGATTTAGTCGATATTATGAATCCTTTATTACACAATATAGACTAAGGTAACCAATTTTATTTCCTTTTTATCAATCGATTGTATGCCAAGCACTCGCTCTCAAGGCGAAGAATTAGAGAAACCAATCAATGAAGTTGAGAGTTTTGTTAGTATAAGACGCCAAATTAGAGAATACCAAATTAAGAACAATCTTCCCGAATTCAATCTTCCTAACTATTCTCTTCCTGAACCAAGAATGGTCGAAGGACCCCAAAAAATCGTCCTCTGAAGGATTATGCTTCCCCATCGCAAGATGAACCTCACAACAACATTGTTGCTCCCGCTATCGCTTGGAACGATTTCGAGTTGAAACCTTCGTTATTACAAGCTGTCCAACAAAATCAGTTTTCAGGATGTCCCATGGATGATCCAAATTTACATTTATCCGTGTTTGTGCAGTATGCATACACAGTAAAAGCAAATGGTGTCATCCTCGAAGCAATAAGACTTCATATTTTTCCTTTTTCATTGCGAGATGGAGCTAAAGCCTGGCTCTAGTCTCTACCATCCAACTCTGTTACCACATGGAAAAAATTGAAGAAAGTTTTCCTAGCGCGAAATTTTCCACCGAGTAAGATGGCTATGCTAAGAGACAACATCAACGGCTTTAAACAAAAGGAAAGTGAATCTCTTTTTGAAGCATGAGAAAGATACAAAGACATGTTGCGACTTTGTCCATATCATGGTCTAGAAGAATGGTTGATCATCCACACCTTTTACAATGGTCTCTTGTATAACACAAGACTAACAATTGGCGTTGCAGCTGGCAACACACTGATGGACAAACCTTATCATGACGCTTATCAACTTATCAGAAGTATGGCTCAAAACCATTACCAGTGGGGAAGAGATAGAACCATTATAGAGAAACCTCAGATGAAAGGCGGTATGTACGAAGTTAATAGTTTAGACCAAGTTATCTCTAAGGTAGAAGCTCTTACCCAAAAGATAGAAAACTTGACCACAACTCCCGCAGCCACCGTGGCTGCAGTAGCTCCAACCTTCGATTTATGAGGACTTCACGCATATGTTGCGCCTGAATGTCCACTTTTAATAGGAGTACCAGTTGATCAAGTGAATTATGCTCAAGGAAACCCATATGGGAATACCTATAATCCTACCTGGAAAAACCATCCAAACTTTTCGTACAAGAACAACAATGCATTATATGCACCTGGACAAGCTCCTACTACACCGTCAGGATACCAGAAAGCCGCCCAAGTTACTCTAAATGTTCCTAGGAAAACCAATATAAAGATCATGATAGAAAACTTCGTAGCCACTCAAGCTCAACAAAATAAAGATTTTATGAATCAAAACATACACACTAGTGAACAAATAAAATAGCTATCAAACAAGGTTCATGCCCTAGATACTCATAACAAAATGCTTGAAACACAAATCTCTCAAGTGGCTCAACAACAAGAAGCTGCAGCTGCTCCAGCTAGCACTTTTCCTATCCAACCATAATAGAATCCGAAAGGACATGCTAATGCTATGATACTTAGAACTGGGACGGAAGTAGAAGGACCAACTGACCCAAGAATCAAAAGTTCAACCATGTACCAGAGCACTGGTAAGCCAACTGAGAAGGAAGACGAACCAAAGGAAGATGAGAAGGGAGATGAGAGCGCATAGGTAGAAGAGAAAGAAAAACCCTACGTACCTCCGCCACCGTACAAACAACTGATATCGTACCCTCAACAGTTAGTTAAATCTAAAAATATAGGGCAATTTAAGAAATTCGTTGAACTTCTGAAACAACTAAATATCAGTATACCTTTTACAGAAGCCATCACGCAAATGCCCTCCAATGTTAAGTTCCTTAAAGAAATCTTATCCAATAAGAAAAATCTTAGGGACAATGAAACCGTTATGCTCACTGCGAAGTGTAGCGCTATAATCCAAAATAACATTCCCCCTAAGCTGAAAGACCCTGGTAGCTTTTCCATACCAGGTGTAATCGGAAAATTCGTCATAGAAAAAGCTCTATGCGACTTAGAAGCCAATATAAGTCTAATTCCTTTATCGATCTGCAAAAGACTAAATATGGGAGAATTGCAACCAACAAGAATGTACGTACAACAAGATGATTGTTCAGTGAAGTTTCCTTTAGGAATGCTTGAAAATGTTCATGTACGTATTGGACAATTTTATATCCCCACTAATTTCATTATTATGGATATCAAGGAGGATTCCAACATCCATATTATATTAGAAAGACCATTCCTCTCCACCGCCAGAGCCATCATAGATGTAAAAAATGGTAAACTCACATTTGAGGTTGGCGAAGAAAAAGTCAAATTCATCCTCTCACAATTCTTCAAAGCACCAGCTATAGATGATTCATGTTGTTTCTTGGACGTCATTGATGAATGCGTAAAAGAAATGGAGAAACAACATATCAAATATTCAAAAGCTCTAAAAATTCCAATACCTCCAATCCTTGAAGACGATAATTGGTGTGATGAATACAAGGATGACTGTAATACGGTGGGAGAACTGACTTTACTGGTTTTTCATTTTATCATAAATGTTGCAGATAGTAAGAGTCGTCATCGACTTTTATTTTATCCAATAAAGGAAAGGGTGAAAAGAACATGAAATACCTTTTTTGAGAATTTTTGAGTAAGAGGGGTAGGTTATGAAAAGGGAAGGTGTTAGCACCATTTTCATTTGTAGTTATTTACGGGCTCTTAGTTGCTAGCTCACTTTGAAAATGCTTTTTTGTGTAAGTGTATTTTTAAAATATTTTGAAAAGATGCCTTAGTGCGGAAAACTTTGTAATGAATCTCGTATTGTAGAGAATGCATACAAAATGTTTTGTCTTTGAAAATATTTAGAAAATAGAGTGTGTATGTGAGAAATTGTTTTGTTTTGTGAGCAAGCAACTATGAGCTATCTACCTACTCAAAAGATCTTTGTTCCTTTCCTCCTTTCCTTTAGATAATACTATCCTACCATTAGTTAGTAGGAAGTCCTATCATTGGATGTTTGAGGGACAGGCGTGGGTCATCGTACAGTCATTGAAAGCAAATTGTAGGGACACTTTAGCCATTTTATTGTAAGGGGCTAGATCGTTTATCGAAGCAACATCGAAGGGTCATCGAGGGACTACGATCTTTTATCGAGGGGCTTTGCTAAAGCGTCCCCATGTTCGAGGGACATGACTGTTATTTTCCGAAGGCAACAAGTGGAGGTACCTTAGAGGTGCGCATGTGCAAAGTGTGTTATGTTTCAGTTATTTTTATCTTGGATGTTAGGTTTTCTAATGTTTGTTTTTAAATCTTACCATGCACGCCTAATTAATCTAACAATTAGATATATACATAAGGGCGGGAAATAAAAAATGAGGGAAATAAATTACACTATTACATCACTTCAGGGATGGGGGAGTACAAACCAAAAATTGGGGGAAGGTAGTATAAAAGGGTCCTAATTAGCTATTAAAAACTTTGGACAGTTACAATATTGAAAATAATTAAAAAAAGTAAATAAACGCGCGAAGATTGAAGAGGGCAAGATATCTAAAAAAAAATCTAAGTATAAAAAATATTTTTGGTGTTTTTACTTAGAAAAATAATTGAATGATAATTAAAGCCTAATTCTAATCATATTTTAATTAATAAAATAAACTTAAAGTGATTCAATTAATTAATTTTTATTATGAAAATAAAGTTAGTTAATTAAAACCTATATCTAATTTTTTTGATTTTTATGATTTTTATTATAAAAAATTTATTAAAAGAAAAGAATCAAATTAAATTAAAACAAAATAAAAAAGAAAGATTTATGGGCCTGCTTGTAAGAAATTGGAGGGGTGTGGAAGGGAAGAAAGTTGCTTGCAATGTTCAGTTCGATAATCAATGGCTTCAGTGTCCTAACAATGGTATGATGTTATTTCTGCCTCCAAGGTTACATGTAAAACGTTAGAAAATGGCAGAAAACACATACGAATGAAACAAACATGTTTACATAGATTTAAACTATGAAAATATTGAGAACATGAAACCTACTAACTTACCAACCGAAATCGATGTGAGGGTGGTTTCTAGGGTTGATTTGCAAAGGATAGTGATTGATTCTTACTCCTGGAAACCTCAAGAGGACAATGGAAAGCTCGGATCGGCTTGAAGACTGCCGGAGATGCAAAATATAATCTTCACAACTTCTTTGAATTTTGGAATTTTTGGGAGAGCTTTTGTTTAATGATTTTCGTGGTCCTTGTGATCTAATGTTGTTGTGCTTAAATAGAGGAAGAAGTAAGGTGAAAAAGATATGGCAAGAAAACAATGCATTCATGGCCATGAGACAAGAATCAAACACACTTATAACCTTCCATTTTTGAGATTTTTCTTGCCTTTTGAGTCTTACATGGTTTTGGCAAGGTCGTAATGAGTTTTCATGAGTTGTCTTGGGCCTTTGGATGATTGAAACAAAAATCCCAAGCCTTTATACCATTGTTTCATATTTGATTTTATTTTATTTGCATTTAAATGAATAAAAATTCAAATACAAGAAATAAAAATCATAAAAATATGTGAATGGATTTAGAGGCCCTCTAACACCTTATGAACATGTTTGAACATCAAAAGTTAGTCTCACTAGTTCAAAATCTCAAGTTTGCTCATTTTGCATTTCATGAATTTCCTCAAAATTTCCCAACTTGTGCAACTCATAACTTGCTCAATTTTCATATTTTGAGGGTGATCTTGGACTTTTTGAAAAACTCAAGATGTTCTATACACTTTCTATTTTGATCATTTTTGCATTTGGAGACATTATCTTGATGTAAGTTGCCTTGACAAAAAGTGTATTTTGTTGACTTTTGAAAATGACTTATAATGTATTAGCTCATATCTTTCAAATGAAGTATTTTTTGGACTTGAGCATAAAAACAAAGTTGTAAAGAATTGATTTTTCTTCAAAATGAGCTTTGGTTGGGGAAAAGTTGATGAATCATGTTAAAGTTATGCTTGGTCAAAGTTCAGTTGACTTCTCATAAGGAAACCCTAATTTGTCAATTCTTAAATTTTGATGATTTAAGGTCTTTCCTTGAGGAATAATGATCAACCCTTTATCAAATGATGAATATCACTTCGAAATGTTGATGTTGACCAAAAATATTGAAGTTTGACTGCATATTGACCATAATTGACTTTTTAACCAATGTAGTTGATTTTAATCATCTGAGCCTTTGATTGGGAAAACTTGTGATGTATGACTTGAAACTTGACATGAACCTTTTGATATGGTGGCAAAATTGACTGTTAATACTGGTTTGCGTTTTTTGTTCGCAAATGTCGTGGTAAGCAAGAGTCGTTACCGACTTTTATTTCATCCAACAAAGGAAAAGGAAAAAGAACAGAAAAGACCTTTTTCGAGAGTTTTCTGAGTACTGGGGGTAGATTATAGAAAGGGAAGGTATTAGAACCCTTTCTATCCATGTTTTTCCATGGGCTCTTAGTTACTTGCTCATTTTGAAATTGATTGTGCGTGTTTTGAAATTTTTTTGTTTAACTTCATGGTAACTCTTGTATCTGTCCTCAAGAGTGTGACGAAGTTATTTTTGAAAACTGTTTTGAAAGTGTTTGTGTGAAAGAGTTTTTGTTGTTTTGAGAAATTACTTAAGAGTTTCTACCTACTCGAAAAAGACTGTTTGTTTTCTCGTTTCCTTTAGGAAACACTATCCTACTATTAAGGAATAGGTAGCCCCATCGTTGGAGTTAAAGGGACATTCGAAGGGACAATTATGGTCACTGAAGCAATGGTTAGGAAACCTTAGTAACTACCCTAGAGTCCTAAAGATCTTTCCGAGGCAACATTCGAATGTGTCATTTTTGATCTTTTGGGACTAGAGGGCAACCACTAAAACTCCCTATACTTCATGACCGTTTACCGAAGGCAACAAAAGTGGGGATATACCCTAAGAGTGAACATGTGTAAGTGTTTGTTTTCAGTTTCATTTATCTTGCGCATTTAGGGTGTTCTACTGTTTTAAATTATTGATCTTTTGCATACAATCCTATTATCAATCATCTAACAGTTAATAGTAGCGGAAAATAAAGTGCGAGAATTTTAAACCTAGCTATTACAAGGCTTTGGGGAGGGGGTTACATGACAAAACTTGGGGAATTGAAACAATAAATGAAAGCAATAATAAACCTAAGTTAAAAGTTATTACAAACTCGGAGCAATTACAACAATTGGAAAATAAAGTGAAAATAAATAAATGCGCGAAAGTTAAGACAGGAACAAATTGGAAGCCTAAAAAATCTAATTAATTAAAAAATATTTTTGTATTTTTTTATTGAGAAAAATAGTTGAAATTTGCAAGTTAAACCTAATTTTCTAATTAATTTTATTTAACAAAATAATCAATGTTGAAATAATTAAAATAATTAATTTTCAAAAATTTATTTTAATTATAAAAACCCTAATTCTATTTTTTTGATTTTATGATTTTATGATTTTTTATAAATAATAAAAAAAATGATTAAAAAGTCATTAAACTAAATAATGAAAATAAAATAAGAAAAATCAAAAGAGTTTAGAAAATGGGCCTGCTGCTGTTGTTAGTAATCTGAGGGTGTGAAGATGAATTGTTAGGCCCAAGTTGTGTTGGCCCAGTTGTCCAGTGTGCATTCCAGTGTGATCAATCTTCGGGGAGTGCACCATGTATCTTCAATTCTGGAGCATTGGATCTACTTTGAGATGATCCAAAGGGTGGGATCTGAGGATGTAGGGTGAACATCTGGAGGAGCAACGCATGGGATCCTATAGGAAATGTTAATAAAATACAAAATTCCTATACCAGGGATCGAACCCAATTCCTTACCTTCACCAGCTTATCATCCTTGCCATCTGCGCCATTTATCATTCATGTACATAAATAAAAACAAAAATAACATAAGACAAATAAAGATCTATGGACGCATGTCAAAAACGCACGCGCTGTGGGTCCCCAACAGTTTGAATGGACGAATTAGTGAGCACCACGCCATCACCTTCTTCATGGATCCGTCGTTTTAGGTGGGGAACTTTTACCTACAGAAGTTTTTCGTCACTATAGGCTATAGTGACGGATTTTGTTCGTAGCTAAAACCCTGCTGTGATCGGTGGAAATAGAACTGACTGTTTTTTAAGCTAGTTCGCGAAATGTCGCGGTAAGCAAGAGTCGCCACCGTCTTTTATGTTCTCCAATATGGAAAGGACAAAAGCACAGCAAAATTCCTTATTCGAGAATGTTTCTCGGTTCGGGAGGTAGATTTATAGAAAGGGAAGGTGTTAGCACCCTTTCTATCCGTGGTTATCCACGGGCTCTTAGGTACTTGCTCTTATGTTTTCAAAATTTGTTTGCTTTTCAAGTGGGTGTGGGTTTTGAAAAAAGTTCCGTTTGAAAAAAATTCTAAGTAACTCTTGTATCTGTCCTCAAGAGTGTATGAAAAATTTGTTTGAAAACTTTTGAAAGTGTAGGTGCGAAAAGTTGTTTTATTTGTTTTGAAAAGAGCAAGTACCCATGAGAATCTACCTACTCTAAGGAATTAAGCTGTGTAAGAGTCCTTTAGATAGTGCCAGCCCACCATTGAGAGGTAGGTAGCACCGTCGTTGGAGGTATTCGGGTCAATTCGATGATTAGGGACAGTGTGGTCACCAAAGCAATAGTAGGACACCTTAGAAGTAACCCTAATGTCCTAGATCCTTTTTTTTATCCGAGGCAACCGTTTTGAGGCGACTGGATCTTTTAGACATAAGGGAGACCTCTAAGACACCCTATACTTGATGACCACGTTCGAGGCAACCAGTGAGGCGTACCCTAAGAAGTGGCATGTGCTTTGTGTGTTGTTTTTTAGTTAAGGTTATCTTGTATGTTATTTGTGAGCTACGGATTGGTTTTATTTACATACATTCTTGCAGGCATTTTTTAACAGTTAGGAGTGCGGAAAGTAAATTGCAGAAATGTAAATTCTACACTATTACAAGGCGCAGGTCTATTCATCGCCAAAAACAAAAACCCGTTTTGGTAAATAAATGCGAGAAATTAAATAAAGCGGTAAAATTCCTATTTAACTATTACATATCTGGAGACAGTTACATAAATAATCAAAATAAATAGATGCGCGCGAGAAGAAATTTAATCGGGAACGTCCTAAGGGTTTTGACCCTTTTAAGAAAAGAAATGAATTTTTTTGTCCTTTTTTGTGATTAAATGAAATTAAAATTAATAACTAATTAATTAATTTATTAAAAGAAAAATGTTTTTGTATTTTTATGTTTTTAATGAAATAAAATAAAAGGAAATAAAATTAAAAGTTAATAAAAACCTAATTCTAAATTTATTTTAGTTATTAAGAAAAAAAAGTTAAAGTTGCCTAATTAAAACTAATTCAATTTATTAGTATTTATTTACAAAAGTAAAATGAAATTAATAATAATAATAATATTAGTTCTTTTTTTTTGATTTTTTATTGTGAAAGGGTTAAATAATTAATTTTGGTGATAATAATAATAATTAAAAAAAGTTAATAACTAAATTAGAAAATATAAAAAGGAAAAGAAAAAGAATAAACCAAGGGAGGGGGTTTGGGCCCAATATGGAGGTGAAAATTAGAATCTGAGGCCCATTACTCATCCAGCCACGTTGACTCCTTGGATCAAGTGTTTGTTGGTTGACTGAGTGCATGGTGAGGATCACTTCCTGGCCTTTGGATGCATGCCTGTAGCCACCTGGCGCTTTGAATTTGTGAGGCGCATGATAAGACTTCTTTGAAGCCTGCACACAAGTACGTAAGAAAAAATAATATGGGATTTTGAGGGGACATGGGAAAACTTACAACGCGGTATGATGGACCTTAGGACGTGGCAAGGGTTGCTTTAGCTTCAGAGTATGGCAAAGAAGAGAGTCACGTTCTCCTTTTGACCTGAAAATACTTGCAACACTCCTTTTGATCTCACACTTTTTTTTGACACTTTTTGGATTTTGCTCTGGCCGTTTGTGCACACTCTAGGTTGTGAATGAGGCTTGCAAGGCTTGTATATATAGTAATGAGTGAGAATAAGTCACATTTAGGAGCCTTTAACCATTGCCATTAAGCTTTGGATTTCCTCATAACCACCATTCAAGAAACTTGCCATTTTTGTTCAAAATTTGAATTTCATGCTTGAAATGGAGTTTACACGAATTTGGCATGTGTATTATGATGCATCAAGGTCATTCAAACCACAAGATATCACTTAATTAATTTTTTTGATTTTTATTTGAATTTTATGGATTTAAAATGAATTAAATCAAATAAAATTAAATAAAAATAGAAAAATTTAAGTTTAATCTTGAAATTGATCATGGGACACGTGGGCGGCATGACAAGGCTGAATCAAGTGAAATAAAGTGGGCCCTTTTGTCAAAAATTGAAGTTTCAAGGATAGTTGACTTTTGCCATTTCACAAAAATTTCCCAACTTCTCCAATGCATATCTTGCTCAATTTTGATCATATGAACATGTTCTTGGACATTTTGGAAAGGTCTTGAAGTCCTTTAAACAATGCCTTTGGTCCCATGTCATTTTGATTTACCAATCTCAAGTTATGGTCTTTGACATAAAGTGCCTTTTTGTTGACTTTTGAAAATGACCTATAATGTTGAAATTGATAGCTTTTTGTGAGAGCATTTCTTGGACTTGGAATGTGAATATGAGTTGTAGGAAATGTCATCCCCTTCAAAATGAGCATTGGAAGGGATTTTTCTGATGAACCATAAAAAAGTTATGCCTTGGTCAAGTTACAGTTGACTTTTAAGTTGTCCAAAAATGGAAACTTTTGCATCTTGATGATTTGTGAGCCATTCTTGTGGAATCATGATCAAGATTTGATCCAATGATGATTGTGGCTTCAAAATAAGATGTTGACCAAATTTTTTTACTTTTGACTGCCAAATGACCATTTTACCCCTACAGTTGATTGTGAAGCAATTATGGTTTTTGATTGTGCAACTTGACCTTGTGAGCCTTGAAACTTGACATGTAGGTGCTTGACAATGTATATGAGCATATGGGACTTGATTGAGCCCTTGAAAACCTCAACTTCCTTGCAAGAACCAAAACCCTAATTTGACTGGCTTAAGAGGGTGCTTGAACTGTGCAACCCTTGAGTAGACTTGAGCAAATTGAGATGATGCTTGTCAAAACTTTGAAGAATATGGGAGGGCAAATTTTGGGGTACAACAGTTGCCCCTGTTCAATCTTCTTAGACCTGAGGATGTAGATTGGCTAGCGTGCCTTTCGTGATCCGAAGGTGGAAGATGATTGAACACTAGAGTGCCCAGAAATTTGCACTCACATAGTAGAATATCAGCAATGTGATGTCGGGAATGGGCTTACAGATGCCATTTAGAGAGACGGTGGATAGGAGGATGGGCTTATAGATGCCATCTGGAGATATGACAGAACCTTGTCGGGAATGGGCTTATAGATGCCATTTGGAAAGATGGTATGAGAGGATGGGCTTATAGATGCCATCTGGAGATGTGACAGAACCTTGTCGGGAATGGGTTTATAGATGCCATTTGGAGACTGTTGGTAGGTGGATGGGCTTATAGATGCCGTCTGGAGGTTGTCTGTTGAATTGTAATTTTTGTAAGTTGAAAGAGGGAACCTGTGTAGGGTTGCCTGATGATGAGCCCGTGTAAAACTACATCTTTGAAGGAAGGAAACCTGTGTAGGGTTTACTGATAATGAGTCCGTATAAGACTGCATCTGAAATGGAGAAGGAACCTGTGTAGGGTTACTTTGATGACGAGTCCGTGTAAAACCGCATCTAGAGCTGAGAAGGAAACCTGTGTAGGGTTTACTGATGATGAGTTCGTGTAAAACTACGTCTGGAGTTTGAGAAGGGAACCTGTGTGGGGTTACTTTGATGATGAGCCCGTGTAAAACTGCATCCTGGAAGAAGTAAAACCTGGGTAGGGTTTCTGATGACGAGTCCGTGTAGAACTACGTCTGGAAGAGAGAACCTGTGTAGGGTTTCTTTGATGATGAGCCCGTGTAAAACTGCATCCTGGAAGAAGTAAAACCTGGGTAGGGTTTCTGATGACGAGTCCGTGTAAAACTGCATCTTTGGGAAGAGAGAACCTGTGTAGGGTTTCTTTGACGACGAGCCCATGTAAAACTACGTCTGGAGAGAGAGAACCTGTGTAGGGTTTCTTCGGGATAAGTTCGTGTAAAACTTCTGGAGGAACCGGGGTAAGGTTACTTCGGGATAAGTCCGTGTAAGACTTCTTGAGGAACCGGGGTAAGGTTACCTTGGGATAAATCCGTGTAAGACTTTGGGAGGAACCGGTGTAGGGTTATCTTGAGATAAGTCTGTGTAAGACTTCTGGAGGAACCAGGGTAAGGTTACTGCAGGTTAAGTTCGTGTAAAACTTCTTGATGAACCGGGGTAAGGTCATCTTGAGATAAGTTTGTGTAAGACTTCTGGAGGAACCGAGGTAAGGTTACTGCAGGGTAAGTTCGTGTAAAACTTCTGGATGAACCGGGGTAAGGTCATCTTGAGATAAGTCCGTGTAAGACTTCTGGAGGAACCGGGGTAAGGTTACTGCAGGATAAGTTCGTGTAAAACTTCTTGATGAACCGGGGTAAGGTCATCTTGAGATAAGTCTGTGTAAGACTTCTGGAGGAACCGGGGTAAGGTTACTTCGGGATAAGTCCGTGTAAGACTTCTTGAGGAACCGGGGTAAGGTTACCTTGGGATAAATCCATGTAAGACTTTGGGAGGAACCGATGTAGGGTTATCTTGAGATAAGTCCGTGTAAGACTTCTGGAGGAACCGGGGTAAGGTCATCTTGAGATAAGTTCGTGTAAGACTTTTTCTGAAAGAAAAGGAACCGGTGTAGGGTTACTTTGTGATGGGTCCGTGTAAGACTTCGTCTGAAAATTGAGAAGGAACCGGTGTGGGGTTGCCTGATGATGAGTTCGTGTAAAACTACATCTGAAGTTGAGAAGGAACCGGTGTAGGGTTGCTTCATGATGATCAAGTAGATAATTATCCTGTCTGGTTTCAGATAGTAACCCATGATCAGTCGTCCACAGAATTTTCCTGGCTTGTTACCAGTGTTGATCTGGAACTGCAATGGCAGATGGTAATCATCTTTTGATTGACCTTTTCCTGAAAAGGAAAAACGTTAGCTGTATGCAGTGTCATGATGCGTGAACTGCATGATATTAAGATGTTCTCAAGAATAAATGAGATTTGTGTTGTATGATGCGTATGCATGCTATAATGTATGAAGATGTGATGTTTATGAATGTATTTTCGTCTAGGAAAATAAATCCTTGACGGACTCCGGGAAGTTTGTTGAATCCTGGACTGATGTTTGAAGAGTAGAGTTCTTCGTTTCCGCTGGGGTGATGATTGCAAGAATAAACCGGTAGGAGAAGATGACTCCGTTGGGGAATAAACTTGATGAAGAGATTACTCTGCGGGGAATTACTCTGTCGGAAGAGATACTTCGCTGAGGTTTGATGATAACTCCGCTGGGGATACCGTTGATAAGATTTGTTAAGGGAATTGATGAACTCTGCTGGGGGGTAGGAAGAACTTCGCCGAGGACGATCTTTCCGTGGTAATTGGCTGAGGATAACCCAGTTATAAGCTCTGGTGGAGAATAACCTTTGAATAAAGCCGGGGAGATGCGTTTGTACTCTGCAGGGGATAAGCTTCCAGAATTTGTTGGGGATAAGCTTCCAAAACTCTACTGGGGATATTGATTCAACTTTCCTGGGGAAACTTTGGACTGTACTGGGGAAGTGGCTCCACTGGGGTGTCTGGTATTCCTCCGGGGAACAATCTTATCTTAAGACTGCCGGGGATGCTTGCTTAGGAACATCTGTATACTCCGCTGGGGAATATTGAGATTTTCTGGGGATACCCAACTTCCTTAAGGTTGACAGTAGACTAACTCTGCTTGGGGAGAGCGTTGTTGACTTGCTGGAGACAATGTACCTTGTCAGGGCTGACAGGAGACCAACTCTGCTCGGGGGAGAGTATTGTTGAACCTTGTCTTACTCCCGGGGAGTGGAGGCCTCTTGGTTATGTTCTTCAGCCGAACCTACCTTGGTACCTTGGTTGACAGAGCAACTAGATCGCTTGGACAACTCATTATTGCCCCTGTTTCTCATGTGGGAGAAGAAGATACCTTGTGGAGGTGCTTGATAACTGCCGATTGACAAATCTTCTTCTGGTAGGCAAGTGACGAGATGACGGGACATAGTCGTACGCTTTTGATCCCTAACTTTTGCCTGGACCGCTCTTTCGGGTTTTCAGTCCACCGGGATACCCTTTTTTGCCCAAGCCGCCTTTTCAGGTTTTCGACTTGCCGGGTGTACAGATTTTTCATTTCATCCCTTATTTTTGCCCGAACCCTTTGGTTCGCCGGGAAGCCCTTATTTTTGCCTAGGTGTGTCAACCTAGCGGGTCTTTGATTATGCGCAGTATTTTTTCGACTATGTCCGTGCTCTCAGGATGCAGGGAGTTGTCACTGTCGGTAGTGCAGTGTTACCATGCCACCAGAAGATCTTCGTTTGATCGTCCAATGTCACAAGTGATCCAGATGGAGATTTGCCCCAAGCTGGTTGGCCTTTTGAGAGATTCTACGAATCTTGACCTAAATGCCCCAGATGTTGGACAATGATCATGCCATGCCCCTTGATTGGAGGTGCTTTTGTTCATTAGACATTCGTCATGCGAACTTCTATGCTGTTCAAACAAATAGTCATATGCAAGCAATGTTATATTAAAAATGCAAAGCTTATGTCTGTCTTGAAGTTTTTGAAAATGCATTTTTTTAGTAGAACAAGCAAATTTTGTAACATGTGATGTCAACTCAAGATTTTACAGCGAGCCTTCAGGAGTCAGGATACCTTTTGTAACAGTATGCTTTCGAACTAACCCGTGCTTCAGCTAGGACTTTTAAGGGTTATAACGTGGCCTGGTTCACGGTTTAAGAAACAAAGGATAAAGGCCCAAATTTTTATTTGTACCCACCCGCTCTTCGTGATGTTCTTCAAACCTAAACTCAGCTGATCATGCGTTAGACCTTGTTTGAGTCTTTGCTTTGATATACCAATGATGGTTCGAATCTTGACAGTTTATTTTGACCAGGCAGTCATTTCTTTTGGTGTTGAGGGTTTGTAAGACCTCTTTCTTTTGATTTCGTTATCCCTGTTTTTTTTGCCTGAACTGTTCCTTTCATGATCACAGTCAGCGGGATGCCCCAGTTTTATAAGTCTCCTTCATAGGTTTTGACTTAATGGGCTTTTATTTTTGGGAGATAATGACTGCCTGTCTTTATGATTATTCGGAGCCATCACTGTCTTTTGTTTTGTAAGGATTCCTTTGGTGCCATTCGTTGTGCACTTGGATCAGCTGAGAGAACTACCCTGCCCCAGGTTATGATTAAGGGTTTTAATTTTCGAAAAGAAAACTCCTACTTCTTTGGCTCAAAGGGGTTGACGAGGGATTATCATCCTTATAACTCCAGTGTTTAGGAATTGAAACAATGCCTGTACCTCATCAGCGGGGTCTGTTCAAAAGCATACTGTAGATTGTGGTATTGTTTTCGTCATCCTCCCTCAAGAGGCTTAGAATTATTAATTGAGAGTCGACATCAAAAAATGAAAGCAGTTTGAATATAGCGAATGAGAATATATTGATTCAAAACAGACATATGCGATGCATTGATAAAGTAAAAGAGTTTAACATGAACAAATGTTTGAACAATCAAAGAAAAATACAACTTGAACATTCGAATGAACAAAAGCTTCTTAGTTTGCATTAGTCATCTCAGATGGAAGATTCTCAGCAGAAGATTTTCATTTTGCCACCCGGCATGAACTCCAGCACCCTTTCATCGATCAAGTCCTGGATCTTGTTCCTCAAGCTCCAACAGTCGTTAGTGTCATGTCCAGGACTGTCAGAATGGTAGGCACACCTTTCATCAGGATTGTACTTCAGGGAGGTTATGTTGAGATTCTTAGGAGGATCTTTTAAAGCAATTAGCTTGACCTCCAACAAGTGTCTCAGTATCAGTGATGATGGTATACCAGTCTCCGAGAAATGTCTTCCAAACGTATTTCGCTTACGCCGATTACCCTGTTGACGCTGGTGAGGTTGATGCTGGGCTTGTGACCCTGAAGCAAACTGAGGAGCTTTTCCCTTGTCTTCTTGCACCACAGGTGGTTGAATGATGGCTTGCTCTTCAACCTTAGATGTTTGCCCCAGTTGGCTATCCTGAAGCAGTTGGTTGATGAGAACCCTGAGCTCTCCTTGTCTTTGAGATAAGTCTTGGATAAGAGCCATTTGCCCCAGCATCTGGGTTCTCATTGTATCCACCTCAGCTTGTAGACGTTTCAGCCGTTCGTCCTTATCGTCTCCAGGACTGTTCCTGACCAAAGTCCCCATGAGGAGTGTTCTCAGCTCTTCCTGCCCCTTGGATAGATTTAGGAGGATCTCCCCGAACCGAGTCTCTCGAGCGTGAAGATCCTGGTTGTCTTGTTGGGAAGCCATTGCTGAAATAAACAGCGGAGATGGTAAGTGACCTGTAACAAGGGTAACTGTTATGCAATGATGTGTATGTATGCATGCAATGTTTTCAAGGATCTCGTGGGGTAAACAAGAGAAGTTGTTAGGATTTGAATTTCGTAGCTTGATTGAAGGAACTTCATGTTGTTGAGAGTCCTTCCTCAAGAGTCAAGGCTCACCATATCGAGTGGGTCATAGCCCCTGACTCAGGTTATCAACCTTGGCTAGAGGAAAATAAATCCCCTTTGCCCCTTGCTAGACATTTGATTCATCATGACCTGCATCACAAACCCTTGAGATCCTTGAAATGGATTAGTCCTTATGTAGGATATATGCAATGGTATGATGTTATGCTATGCATGGAGTGATGTAAGTAGGCCCTGTAATGAGTCCCAATTAAGGACTGTAAATAAAACCTGTAAGGAACCCGTGTTGTTAGATAACAAGTATGCAAGTAGTTCAAGTATGAAGGCACACAAGTCACACAAGATAGCCCTTAGAGTTTAGGCCAGCATGAAGTTTGGGTACTACCCTCTTGAAGTTGGTGGGCTCAAAAACCTGTCCTATCAAAAGTAACCGGGTTCTAAGGAGCTCAATGTCATTGGGTTGTTTTCTATGTTCATTGTTTTGATTTAGCCACTGGACTGGCGATCAAAATATTCCAAGAAAACAACCCTCAATGAGTGTAGTATCGAGTATCAACCAACTTCAGGCTGCACCAAAGTCAGTCATCTTACTACCCCTAAAGAGGCCAGGATGGTCAAGTAAGGTTCCTAAGGTCAGTTGATGCTTCACGACACCACGCGGCGGCCCCGTACTCTCCTTGACTTGACTCAAGGGTTACCGGTACTCACCAAAGTGCCACATCAACGTAGCAACTGCTTCAACCGTGTCGGTATACCCCGCATAGTTCCCTCACAGTTTGTTGCTACCTAAAAGGTATCCCCCAGATCCGAGTTAGGATCTATGAAACTCCCAAAACAGGCCCACAATATTAAAGCAAACAAAGCAAGCAATTGAAAACAAGAGTGGTATAATCCTAAGGTACACCTCACTTTTATTTTTCCCCAGCAGAGTCGCCAGTTCTGTGATCGGTGGGAATGAGAACTGACTGTTTTTTAAGATGGTTCGCGAAATGTCGCGGTAAGCAAGAGTCGCCACCGTCTTTTATGTTCTCCAATATGGAAAGGATAAAAGCACAGCAAAATTCCTTATTCGAGAATGTTTCTCGGTTCGGGAGGTAGATTTATAGAAAGGGAAGGTGTTAGCACCCTTTATATCCGTGGTTATCCACGGGCTCTTAGGTACTTGTTCTTATGCTTTCAAAATTTGTTTGCTTTTCAAGTGGGTGTGGGTTTTGAAAAAAGTTCCGTTTGAAAAAAATTCTAAGTAACTCTTGTATCTGTCCTCAAGAGTGTATGAAAAATTTGTTTGAAAACTTTTGAAAGTGTAGGTGCGAAAAGTTGTTTTATTTGTTTTGAAAAGAGTAAGTACCCATGAGAATCTACCTACTCTAAGGAATTAAGCTGTGTAAGAGTCCTTTAGATAGTGCCAGCCCACCATTGAGAGGTAGGTAGCACCGTCGTTGGAGGTATTCGAGTCAATTCGATGATTAGGGACAGTGTGGTCACCAAAGTAATAGTAGGACACCTTAGAAGTAACCCTAATGTCCTATATCCTTTTTTTTATCCGAGGCAA
This sequence comes from Vicia faba, assembly GCA_948472305.1. Classification (NCBI taxonomy): domain Eukaryota; kingdom Viridiplantae; phylum Streptophyta; class Magnoliopsida; order Fabales; family Fabaceae; genus Vicia; species Vicia faba. The sequence goes on from CATIWC010002179.1 coordinate 23,203, forward strand.
CCGTTTCGAGGCGACTGGATCTTTTAGACAGAAGGGAGACCTCTAAGACATCCTATACTTGATGACCACGTTCGAGGCAACCAGTGAGGCGTACCCTAAGAAGTGGCATGTGCTTTGTGTGTTGTTTTTCAATTAAGGTTATCTTGTATGTTATTTGTGAGCTACGGATTGATTTTATTTACATACATTCTTGCAGGCATTTTTTAACAGTTAGGAGTGCGGAAAGTAAATTGCAGAAATGTAAATTCTACACTATTACAAGGCGCGGGTCTATTCATCACCAAAAACAAAAACCCGTTTTGGTAAATAAATGCGAGAAATTAAATAAAGCGGTAAAATTCCTATTTAACTATTACATATCTGGAGACAGTTACATAAATAATCAAAATAAATAGATGCGCGCGAGAAGAAATTTAATCGGGAACGTCCTAAGGGTTTTGACCCTTTTAAGAAAAGAAATGAATTTTTTTGTCCTTTTTTGTGATTAAATGAAATTAAAATTAATAACTAATTAATTAATTTATTAAAAGAAAAATGTTTTTGTATTTTTATGTTTTTAATGAAATAAAATAAAAGGAAATAAAATTAAAAGTTAATAAAAACCTAATTCTAAATTTATTTTAGTTATTAAGAAAAAAAGGTTAAAGTTGCCTAATTAAAACTAATTCAATTTATTAGTATTTATTTACAAAAGTAAAATGAAATTAATAATAATAATAATATTAGTTATTTTTTTTTTTATTGTGAAAGGGTTAAATAATTAATTTTGGTGATAATAATAATAATTAAAAAAAAGTTAATAACTAAATTAGAAAATATAAAAAGGAAAAGAAAAAGAATAAACCAAGGGAGGGGGTCTGGGCCCAATATGGAGGTGAAAATTGGAATCTGAGGCCCATTACTCATCCAGCCACGTTGACTCCTTGGATCAAGTGTTTGTTGGTTGACTGAGTGCATGGTGAGGATCACTTCCTGGCCTTTGGATGCATGCCTGTAGCCACCTGGCGCTTTGGATTTGTGAGGCGCATGATAAGCCTTCTTTGAAGCCTGCACACAAGTACGTAAGAAAAAATAATATGGGATTTTGAGGGGACCTGGGAAAACTTACAGCACGGTATGATGGACCTTAGGACGTGGCAAGGGTTGCTTTAGCTTCAGAGTATGGCAAAGAAGAGAGTCACGTTCTCCTTTTGGCCTGAAAATACTTGCAACACTCCTTTTGATCTCACACTTTTTTTGGCACTTTTTGGATTTTGCTCTGGCCGTTTGTGCACACTCTAGGTTGTGAATGAGGCTTGCAAGGCTTGTATATATAGTAATGAGTGAGAATAAGTCACATTTAGGAGCCTTTAACCATTGCCATTAAGCTTTGGATTTCCTCATAACCACCATTAAAGAAACTTGCCATTTTTGTTCAAAATTTGAATTTCATGCTTGAAATGGAGTTTACACGAATTTGGCATGTGTATTATGATGCATCAAGGTCATTCAAACCACAAGATATCACTTAATTAATTTTTTTGATTTTTATTTGAATTTTATGGATTTAAAATGAATTAAATCAAATAAAATTAAATAAAAATAGAAAAATTTAAGTTTAATCTTGAAATTGATCATGGGACACGTGGGCGGCATGACAAGGCTGAATCAAGTGAAAAAAAGTGGGCCCTTTTGTCAAAAATTGAAGTTTCAAGGATAGTTGACTTTTGCCATTTCACAAAAATTTCCCAACTTCTCCAATGCATATCTTGCTCAATTTTGATCATATGAACATGTTCTTGGATATTTTGGAAAGGTATTGAAGTCCTTTAACCAATGCATTTGGTCCCATGTCATTTTGATTTACCAATCTCAAGTTATGGTCTTTGACTTAAAGTGTCTTTTTGTTGAATTTTGAAAATGACCTATAATGTTGAAATTGATAGCTTTTTGTGAGAGCATTTCTTGGACTTGGAATGTGAAGATGAGGTGTAGGAAATGTCATCCCCTTCAAAATGAGCATTGGATGGGATTTTTCTGATGAACCATGAAAAAGTTATGCCTTGGTCAAGTTACAGTTGACTTTTCAGCTGTCCAAAAATGGAAACTTTTGCATCTTGATGATTTTTGAGCCATTCTTGTGGAATCATGATCAAGATTTGATCCAATTATGATTGTGGCTTCAAAATAAGATGTTGACCAAATTTTTTGACTTTTGACTGCCAAATGACCATTTTACCCCTATAGTTGATTGTGAAGCAATTAGGGTTTTTGACTGTGCAACTTGACCTTGTGAGCCTTGCAACTTGACATGTAGGTGATTGACAATGTATATGAGCATATGAGACTTGATTGAGCCCTTGAAAACCTCAACTTCCTTGCAAGAACCAAAACCCTAATTTGACTGGCTTAGGAGGGTGTTTGAACTGTGCAACCCTTGAGTAGACTTGAGCAAATTGAGATGATGCTTGTCAAAACTTTGAAGAATATGGGAGGGCAAATTTTGGGGTACAACACCTGCATTATTCAAAAATATGATACAAGCAATATAAATCAAAACTAATGCTAGGGATCAATCAGGAATTTTGTCCCGAGTTCAGTAGTACCCATAATCCCCTTCAATTTGTCCTGGAAAAAGAAGCCCCAATTTTGAGCTTTCAAACCCTAACAATGGTGTAAGCCCGTTCCTGCGCCAAAACTCAAATCTAGGCCTTCAAACAGATTGCAAGCATGATTATAAACACGTTTATGCAATCAAATTCGATTTAAATCATGTAAAACTAAGAAAACGAATTTAAGTTACAAGGGTGCAAACCTTGATTTATATCAGGAGATTCCTAAGGCTGCAAGCTCGGATAGCGACTGGAAAAGCTTCAAGGACCTTCGTGGATGATCATTGATGCTCCAAAACTCCTTGAATTGGCCTGTAGAGAAAGATCTGATATGCAATTTTCTTTGAAAATTTGGAACTTTGTTTGACTCCTTGAGGCAGGCTGCGTGTCTGAATTCTTGTCCTTAGGGTTGAGAATGCTTGTGTATAAGTATGTGAATCAAATTAGGGTGCTAAGTTTAGAAAAAATCCAAGAATTGATAACTTTTGAAAATTGCTTCCAAACTTTCCAAACTAGGAGATTTCCTCTTGTTTTTGATTTTGCATGATTTTGTTTGGCTTTGTGACAGCAAGCATGATCTCTAATTCAATGCAAAACTAATCTCATCCCATTGATTTTATTTATTTTGATTTAATTTGATTTTATTTGAATTTTAAATAAATAAAATCAAAATAAAATAAATAAATAAATAAATGAGGCAAGGAGAATCCCATAGGTCGTGGACCATACTAGGACTGAGATTCAATCTCGAAAAGATGGGCCCATGTGGGAAAAAAATGCAATTTAAAGCATTGTTGATTTTGTGCAAAATTTCTAAAAATGGCCAACTTTGACAATGCATTTCTCTCTCAATTTTGACCCTAGGAGGGTGTTATTTGACTTTTTAGAAATATTATGATGTCCTCTAAACAACCCTTTTTGTTTCATCTCAATTGGATCTTCCATGTTCATGTACGAAGCTTTGACCCAAAAGGTGTTTTTGTTGACTTTTGAAAAGGACCCATAATGTCTGATTTTATATCTTTTCATGAGTGCATTTCTTGAACTTGAGGGCTGAAGAGGAGTTGTAGGGAATTAGATTCTCTTCATAATGAGCCTTGCATGAGAAATTTTTGATAAAGTATTTGAAAGTTATGTCTGGTCAAAGTTTGGTTGACTTTTCCTACAAAGACCCTAATTTAGCAACTTTTGAGTTTTGATGGATTAGGAGTATTTCTTGAGGAATAATGGTCATCCCTTGATCAAATGATGGATAATACTTCAGAATATTGATGTTGACCAAAAATCTTAAAGTTTGACTGTATTTGGGCCACAATTGACTTTTCCCCTAGTACAATTGATTTTCAGGCATTTAAGCAGTTGACTGAGCAAACTTCTTGTGCAAGGCATGAAACTTGACATGAATGATCTTGAGGATATATTAGGGAAACGGAGACCAATTGGTACCCTTAGAACTCAAACATCTTGATGAAAATGGAAACCCTAGTTTGAGGCTCATTGTCTTAGGAGGAGGATTTGTCTGGTCAATCCTTAGGCATCCTTGGGCAAGTTGAGGACCTCTAGGAATATGTTTTTTGAGTAAAAATGGGAGGGCAAATTTTAGGGTACAACAGCTAACACTGTTCAATCTTCTTAAACCTGAGGATGTAGATTGGTTGGTATGCCTTTCGTGATCTGAAGGTAGAAGATGATTGAACACTAGAGTGCCCACAAATTTGCACTCGTCTGAAATGATGCTTAATTTGTATAGGTAATATCGATAATGGGCTTACAAATGCCATTTGGAGAAGATGACGGAGAGTCGTCGGAGATGGGCTTAAAGATGCCATCCAGAATAATGATGATTTTATGAGATATTCCTTCGTGGGAATTCTTGTTCCTATTGTTTGGGAGGACTTCGCTGAGGAATGTTGACTTATGTTCTGGGAAATGGAGTCTAGGAGCTTCAGTTGTCCATTACTCTACTGGGGAATATGAAATTGATTGTATCTGGTCGGGTCCAGGTCTTAGTAGTGTTGTAAACTGTTGTCTGGAGATGAAAGCCTGGTGTTGTACCCCAAAATTTTCCCTCTCATTTATCAAGTAATCTCTCACAAGATCTCCTTCGGTTCAAGAATGCATTAGGTTTGATCAGCTCAAGACACCTCCTCAAGCACCGATGACTGGAAATTAGGGTTTGATATTGCACAAGGATAAATGGACTTTTAATGTCCCATATGACTTTCATGGATTATTTTGGATCCTCAAGACTGTTCATGTCAAGTTTCAAGTCTTGGATCACATTTTTGCTCAGTCAATTGACCAGTTGACCTAAAAATCAATTGAATTGGGGAAAAAGTCAACTGTAGTCAATTTACAGTCAAACTTCATAATTATTGATCCATGTCAACATTATGAACCTATATATGTCATTTGATCAAGTTTGGACCACATTTCCTCAAGAAATTTGATCAGATCATCAAAAGGACAAAATGGTCAAAATTAGGGTTTTGATTGAGGAAGAGCAATTTCTGATTTTTGACCTAAAAATGGTTGATTGGTTGGAGACATGATCTCAAGGATTCAATTGCATCATTTTGACCTAATGGCATGGCTCAAAACACTTCTCAAGATCAATTGATTGATAATTGAATTTCAGTCAACTGATGAAAAGTCAACTGTACACTGAAAAGTCAAACTTTGACTTTTTAATCAAAAGTTTCAAAGATTACAATTCATCAAGAAATAAAAAAGTCAAGATTTCATTTTGAAAAGTCAAAGTTTTCAAACTTATCAATTCTTCTAAGTGTTAAAAACTTCATGTTTTTTTCCACAACTTTGAGTAAATTTTTCATCATAGTGCAAGATGATTCAAAAGAAACTTTCAACATGAAAGTGGTAGATCTCCATGATATCTACAACATTGCTTTACACAACTTCTCCTAAATATGCTTGGATCTCGTTATAAATTAAGGAAGTCATGGAATTTTTGAATAAAACACTTAGAGAAGTTTTCAGCAGTTTTGCTCAGGGTTTTATCCCAACTTCCTGGCAAATTTTCATCAAGTTCCAGTTTGATTTAACAAAGGTGGTCAACATGAAAGTTGTAGAGGGTGTTTCAAGATTTCCAAAACATTCAAGAGCATGAATTTATCATATTTGAGCTAGTAGATTTAAGAGCATGAAGTTGAGCATCTATTATTGAATTGCAAGTCATTTTAGTGAAGAACACATAACAAAACTCTTATGATTTACTGCATAATCTTATGTTGCAGGCTTCCTTGCTTGCAAATCTCATCATAATTTAATTCTTACACCCACTCTTGAGCTATTACCCAAGTGTTTAAACCATTGTCCAAAAGATCTTTCTATTTATGGCATAAAGGCACTATTGCTATTCTTGAAAAGCAAGCTTTTTGTACAAAGTTTATCTTGAGCCCATACCTTGTTGGTTGCTGATTATACTCCACCATAAATCATGGGAAGTAGCTCCTCAATACCAGAAACTTTGGTACTTCATCTTGGGACTATGGATTGACATAGTTTGATCTTTTTAATCTAACCAAATCATAACATGCTGTTTTGAATACCTAATCATCTCATATGCACAAACCCCTTGCCTATAAATAGAAGAAGCATTTGCAAGAGAAGAAGGTTAGAGAAAGTAGAGATAAAAGCCAGAAGTTTTGTTGTGAACTAGCCATCAAGATCCCACACTCTCCAAAAAGCCATAACTGTCCAAAAAAGCTTCCACTCTTGAGTTTTAAAGTCCAAATATTTGGAACTCTCACACCTTGCAAGCTCTGTCCAAACATTCAAGCACCTCACATACATCACCTAGAAATTGTTCAAACTCAAGAACAAGCTTCTACAACATCTCCATTTTCTTTTCTAAGTTCAAGAACAGTCAAGACAACAACTCAAGCTCAAAGTATAAGATCCAGCTCCAAGGTAAGTTTCTTGACTTTAGTTCTTTATTTCAAGCATCATTAGTAATTCATTTTTTGAAGAAAAAGTGTAGTAAACATTTTCCTTGAAGATAACCTTTTGTTTATCTTCCTTTCTTTTCATTATATGTTGAGAGCTAACCCATGTATGCAGCAAAACAATGTTGAAGTAAAAAAAATGACAGTATGAGTCGACAAATAGCCTTATGAGTTGATACATACTGCTATACAAGCCCAAAACAGAAGCAAAAAATAGTGTATGAGTCGACACAAAGCACGTATGAGTCGACACATGCAGTGTATGAGTCGACAAATACCATTATGTATCGACTCATACTGAGTTGATTTGGCAATACAGGGGCAAGGAAAGTTACGTGTCGATGCATGGGAGCTTGTGTCGACACATAATAGTTCAAAATGCAATTTTTCCTTCTTTTTACACTGTTTCTACATTTCCTTCATTGTTATTCGATATGGTTGTAATATTTAAGTTCCTACTTCATCCCCATTTAAAATTGTACCCCAATCCCCTAAATAATGTAATAGCGTAGGACTTTACATTTTCGTAATTTATCGCTTTTAAATATAAATGCTAGTAACTAGGGTTTGTATGGCAAGACATAAAATCAACAAATATATAACCCTAGTCAAGACTAAATGCATGTAAATCAAACACACTGTTCACACATGCACCCTTAGGGTAATCTCACTTGTTGCCTATCGAAAATAGTCATGTCCCTCGAACATGGGCGTTTTAGCAAAAGACCCTCGATAAAAGATCGTAGTCCCTCGATGACCCTTAATGTTGCTTTCGGTAAATGATCTAGTCCCTGAAATGACATTGCTAAAACGTTCCATGGGTTGACTTTCTATGACTATACAAACATCCCACGCCCGTCCCTTCACATCCAACGATGGGGCTTCTTATCAATCAATGGTAAGATAGCAACATCTAAAGGAAAAAAGAAATGAACATGAAAGACTTTTTGAGTAGGTAGATTGTTCCTAGTTACTTGCTCCATTTCAAAACAAAAATATCCTTGCTATTTCAAAACAAACACCAACACTTTCAAAACATTTTCCAAACTTGAAACATTTTCAAAAGCTCAACACTTTGTATACGTTCTTACGAACGAGAACTATTACAAAGTTTGCCTAAACGATGGCGCCTTTTCAAAATACTTTCAAAAAACACACAAAGCACATTTTCAAACAAAAGCAAGTGATCTAGAAAGTAACTAAGAGCCCATGGAAAACCATGGATGAAAAGGGTGTTAATACCTTCCTTTTTCATAATCTACCCCCGAACTCAAGAAATAATCTCAAAGGTCTTTCCTGTGCTTTTTCACCTTTCCTTTTGGATAAAAGAAAAGTCGGTGGCGATTCTTGCTAAACCGAAACATTTGCGATAAAACGCAAAAAACGCAAGTTAGTTCTCCCACCGTATCACAGAACTGGTGACTCTGCTGGGGAAAAGATTTTAAAAGTGGGGTTACCTTAGGGCTAGATCACATTTACTCTCTTTGATTGTTTGATTTGTTTGCTTTACATTTTGGTTCTTTGTTTGGGTTTAAATCCTCTACCCGGATTTGGGATACCCTATAAGTAAGTAGCAATACGCTGTGGAAACTGTGCGGGGTATACCGATATGGTCTAAGCAATAGCTACGTTAGTGTGACATATTTGTGGGTACCGGTAGCCCTTGAGTAGTCAAGGAGAATACGGGGCCACTGAGTGATGTCATGAAGCACTAACCGACTTTTAGAACCTTTACTTGACCAACTTGTCCTTTAGGATGTAGTGAGATGACCGACTTTGGTGCAGTCTGAAGTTGGTAGATACTCGATACTACACTCATTGAGGTTTGATTTTTTGGGATATGTCGGTCTCCATTAAAGAGGCTTGCGCTGAAACAATGCCCGAGAAGACAGACCAGTGATATTGAGCTCTTTTAGAACCCAATTACTATTTCTAGGACAGGTTTTAGCCAACTAAACTTCAAGAGGGTATTTACCTATGAGACTCCATGCAAGCCTGAACCTAAGGATTTGTTTGCGTTTTTTGTATATATTTACTTGTACATTACATCATAAACATCATAACATCATACTCATACCCACTAACCATTTCAAGGATTTTTGGGATTTATCTTTGTTCTATTTTGTAGGACATTGATTCTATTCGCAGAAAAACCATTCAAGTCAATCTCATAAGGATCCCTCCTCAACTTAAAGATTTAGCATCAAGGGTTCCTGAGAATTCTCCATTTACCGAAAAACATGGTTGCCTCCTAAACTTGGTTACCTCCAACGCTGATGAAGATATGATGAAGGTGCTTTTCCAACTCTTTGATCCTCTACACCATTGCTTCACTTTTACTGACTATCAACTTATGCCGACTTTAGAAGAATTCTCCCAACTCTTGAGGATCCCCATTCTCAATCAACTACCTTTAAACGGTACGGAAGGAGATCCAAATCCTGAAGAGATTGCTCAAGTCCTACACTTGCAACAATCTGATGTCACAACTAATTGGGAAACAAGGAGTGGTGTCAAAGGTTTCTTGGCCAAATTCCTGTTTGAGAAAGCTCAAGATTGTTGGAACTCCTTGGACTTGCAAGCTTTTGAGGAAATTGTGGCCCTTCTCATTAATGGGATGGTTTTGTTCCCAATTCCTGACCAACTCATAGATGTAAACGCCGTAAAAATCTTCATGTCTCGTAACCCGGTGCCTACTATGTTAGGAGACATCCTACATTCTTTTCACTCTCGCACTGTGAGGAAGAGAGGTATCCTCATGTGTTGTACTCCTCTCTCGGAAAGATGGTTTATTTCGCATCTTCCCCAATCTGTGTTGAAGAATGAGCAAGGTTCAAGATGGTCCCATAGGTTGATGACACTCAGACATTCAGATATTCATTGGTGTTCCTGCTCTTTGAAGAATGTTACTATCATCGACCGTTATGGAGAATTCCCTAATGTCCCTTTGCTTGGCATTGGAGGAGGTATCACTTACAACCCCTGCTTAGCCCTACGACAGTTTGGTTACGCCCAGAGGGATGGTCCCCAAGAGATGCTTATCCAATGAGTGGTATTTGACTACGAGAATGATGATCAAGGTTATCGTCAGAGGTTTATCCGCGCCTGGAGGATGTTGAACAAGGTGGATAGTAAGATGTTAGGATACAAGAACTCCATTCCCCTCAATCCTTACCTTAAATGGGTGCGAGCTCGTGCTCAGAAACTTGTGATGCCTTATCCTTACATCTTACCAGTCATCATGGAGCATGTGGTCGAAGGAGATGTTCCCTACACTATCCTCCATCCCGACATGCCTACCTCTCTCGAAGACTTGCAAAAGGGTTGGATTCAGCTTAAGGAAGAACGAGATGCTTTCGAAGCTCAATTCTATGCTAGTGAGAAGAGGGTCATGGAGCTTACGAAGCAACTACAAGAAGAGCAAAGTGTGAACGCTTATCTCGCGCAAAAGAGGATGCGTTCAGTCTTTTTATCTTAGAAAGTTCTTTTGTAAGCCCAAGAGGCATGATGTAATCTTTCTTGTTTTCTCTAATGAAAATTAATGTTCGTTCATTCTTTTGTCTATACAAATTTAAATCTCATTAATCCTCAAAATCATTTGCATATACATATTCATGCATCATAACATGACAGGTTTTCGAATAACAGGTTTCCTTATCTTTCTGTTGTTTATTTCAGCAAGATGGATCTAGAGAAAACTGTGAAGGATCTCTAAGCCCAGAATTCTCAGTTTTAGGAGACTCTACTAGCCTTAGCCAAGGGGCAGCAAGATATGATGGCTTTGCTGGCTGTTAAGAAGAATCTAAAGAAGAAAGCTCTACTCAACATGGGTAGAAGGTTCAAGGAGACAGTCTGTCAAATCCCAGTAGGAGGAGACTCATCTGAAGAGGACGAGAACCAGATCAATGAGGTCAAGAGTACTCAGGCTGACTATGCTAATGATCAAGTATCTGATGATGATTATTTCAAAGAGCAATATCCACCCGCCAATATCAAATACAAGCAGTTAGAAGACACATTAAAAGCTGTTGAAATCCAAGCCGTCCCCAGTTTAGATTTTGAACATTTGGGTTTGCTCTCTGGGGTAATCATCCCCCACAAATTCAAAATACCATTCTTAGCAAAATATGATGGAGTTTCTTGTCCAAAACTCCACCTAAAGTCTTATGTGCGCAAGATACAGCCGCACACTACTGATAAGAAGCTATGGGTTCACTTTTCCAAGAGAGCTTGACTGGAACGCAACTTGAATGGTTTTATCAGTTTGACAGTCCTCGTATCAATACTTGGGAGGATTTAGCTACTGCCTTCTACCATCAGTATCAGTACAACGCTGACTTGGCGCCAACGAGGGTTCAATTACAAGATATGACCATGGGAAAGAATGAAGGATTTAAGGAATATGCGCAAAAATGGAGAGACCTCGCCAGTAGGGTTCAACCACCCTCGACTGATCGGGAACACATTGACATGTTCATGGGCACTTTGTCTGGTCTCTTCTTTAATCTATTGGTTGGTTTCTCTTCTTCTGGTTTCACCGATTTAATCTTAACCGGTGAAATAGTTGAAAGTGGCATCAAAAGTGGGAAGATCTTTGTGGCATCTACCTCCACTCCCAATCCTATCAAGAAACCCTTTGCTGCAAAGAAGGAAGTCAATGTTATGTACGGGGCAAGGGCCCGTACCAAGAAGAATGATCACTCGTATGCCAATGCTGTCCGAATCTCCAATCCAACTCCTACTCCAAGACCATCTGCAAATCATCAATATTTTGAAACTCCAAGAAGACAATTTACGAGGTTAGGCATATCATTGTCTCAAGCCTTACAACATTTTCTCAAGGTTAATTTAGTGACATTGCACGATCCTCCCGCCAACCCTGATACCTTGTCAGCAAAGTATAATCCGAATGCTAAGTGTGCTTACCATTCAAGCAGCCCCGGGCACGAGACTAACCAGTGCTGGGCCTTGATGAACAAAATCCAGGATTTGATTGATAACAAAAATATTGAATTTGATCCTCCTCCGATGCCAAATGTAATCACCGCTCCAATGCCAAAGCATGACAAAGGTGTTAATGCTATTGAAGATACATTTTTTGTCGCCTCTATTAAAGAATTGACTACTCCACTAAATATAATAAAAAACAATCTGTTGAAAGCCAGGATTTTCCCTGGTTGTGTAAAGGACTGTGTGTGTTGTACAAGACAACTCAATGGATGTGAAGGGCTGAAGAAAGGCATACAACGCCTGATGGATAGCCACAAAATTCTATTCGAGAAGACCCCACTTGCCAAAAGTTTGACTAACAAATGTGAAGACCTCTCCATTATTACCATCTCAAACAAGCCTCTTAGGATCACCTCTAAAGATCCTATTAGGATTTCAAATGAACCCACTATTGCTCCCTTAATAATTACCAGTCCCAGACCGATTTCCTACTCTTCAAATAAGGCAGTACCATGGATTTATGGTGCTGAGGTGTTCTATCATGGGATTAAATAAGACGCTTGGATCAAAGAAGAAAAAGATGACAATGTCGGTAACATAGCTAGTTCAAGCAAAGTAACTAGAACTGGGAGAGTATTTTCACCCAATATCTCACCACCAGTTGTTACAAGGACGCCCATCCGCATTATTGCTGCCAAGCCAAGTACCGATACAAGAGGGAAGGAGAAGGTTGTTAAGCCTGATGTTATTGAAGTATCCTCCAAAGATGTAGCTGATGAAGAACCCTCCGCCCATGAGATGGACGGGATCTTGAAGATAATAAAAAGAAGCGACTTCAAGATTGTGGAACAGTTGGGGAAAACCCCTTCTAAGATTTCAATTTTGTCATTGCTACTTTGTTCCGATGCCCATTCTCGGACGTTAATCAAGTTCCTAAAAAAGGCTCTTGTCCCCCATGAGACAACAACAGATCAATTTGAGAATTGCGTGGCTAGCCTGACAGCTGATAATGACTTAGGATTTTCAGATGTTGACTTAACACCTATTGGGAAGCATCACAATAAAGCTTTACATGTTTCTGTCGAGTGCAAAGGGACTACCTTAGCACACATGCTAGTCAACACTGGTTCTTCTCTGAATGTTTTACCCAAGGGGGCGTTAGACCGTCTAGACTGTGAAGGTTTAGTCTTGAAGCCAGATATCATTGTAAGGGCATTTGACGGATCAAAGAGGACTATTCATGGAGAAGTAGATCTTTCGATCAAAGTGGGCTCCCAAATCTTTAACTCCGCCTTCTACATTATGGATATTCGTCCTACCTATTCTTGTCTGTTAGGTCGCCCGTGGATCCATAAAGCAGGGGCAGTAACCTCAACTCTCCACCAGAAAGTCAAATATATAGTCAAGGGAAGAATAACCACCGTCTGTGGAGAAGAAGAGTTTATGGTAAGCCACCTTAACTCTTTCAAGTATGTAGAGATGGGTGGAGAATTAATTGAGACCCCGTGTCAAGCCTTTGAAGTCATGACACCGATGATTGCTGCTACCAAATGTTCTTCTGATGAGTCTAAAGCTGTTAAGGCCACGCCAAAGATGGTTTCAGTCAAGGATGCCCGTGCGGCAATTGAAGAAGGAAACTGTGATACTTGGAGACAACTCCTCGATATCCCATTTAAAATGGACAAGTTTGGTTTGGGCTTCACTGGCAAAGCTCAGAAGGAAGTGAGGCATGCTCTTGCTGGAAAGCCACCTCTTCGCATTGGAAGCCATGAAGTCAACGCCATGGTTGATTCTGATGAAGAAGCTGCATTTGAAGATTGGGTGTATCCAACTACAACGGAGCTGAAGAATTGGCATGCAAAGGACTTTGTGCCCATCTCCTTCGTTGATGAGTAATCTACTTGTTATTGCTTTTCTTTCAATTCAAGAACATTTTGTCTGTAATATTCAAACAATGACTTTTAAGCCATGTGCCTGGCCCGTGGAACTTTGGTCCATTTGTCAAGGGTTTTATTTATGTTCATCTAATCATATGATCATTCAGTATATTTGACTCTTTTGCATTCAAATATTTGTGTTCATTGTCTTTCTTTTCTTTCAAATACATTTTTAAAAAATAGCCATGTATCTTACATGCGCACACACACACTCTTGTAGGTCCTCATCCACTCTGGATCCTATTGCCAATGACTCTACTATTGCCGACTATGACTTTGAATTCCCAATTAACCAAGCTGAATACGAAGGCAAGGAAGATTGTGACATACCGAGAGAATTAGCCAGACTTCTATTACAAGAGGAAAAAGATATTCAACCACACGAAGAGTCAGTTGAAGTTATCAACCTGGGTACTGAGTCAGATAAGAAGGAAATCAGGGTCGGCGCTAATTTGGAAAGCAGTGTCAAGAGCAGGTTGGTTCAAATGTTGCATGATTATATGGAAGTATTTGCTTGGTCTTATGAAGATATTCCTGGGTTGTATACTGACATCATAGTTCATCATCTACCGACAAAAGAAGACTGCCCTCCTATCAAACAAAAGGTTTGTCGCATGAGGCCTGATATGTCTAAAAAGATCAAAGCTGAGGTGATGAAACAATTTGATGCAGGATTCTTACCTATAACATCCTATCCCCAATGGGTTGACAATGTGGTACCGGTGCCAAAAAAGGACGAAAATGTTCACATATGCGTAGATTATAGGGATCTGAATAGGGTAAGCCCCAAGGATGACTTCCCTCTACCACACATTGACGTCTTAGTTGATAATATTGTTCAACATAAAGTCTTCTCTTTCATGGATGGCTTCTCAGACTATAATCAAATAAGGATGACTCCCAAATACATGGAGAAGACTACTTTCGTTACGCAATGGGGCACCTTCTGCTACAAGGTCATGTTGTTCGGATTAAAGAATGCAGGGGAAACATATCAAAGGGCTATGGTAGCTTTATTTCATGAAATGATTCATCATGAGATAGAGGTATATGTGGATTATATGATTGTCAGATCACAAATCGAAGAAGAACATCTCGATCACCTGTACAAATTATTCGAGAGGCTGAAGAAGTACAAGCTGTCGTACCCCAAATTTTCTCGCCTTAGTGCTACCGTCAAAGTTATTTTCGAACTTGGGTTTTACATGGTAAAATTCCTTTGGTCTAATTGCATTAATATTTTGGGGTTTTTAATAAATATTCGCTTTCAAGTCTGTTTAAAAATATAATAATTATTTGTATTTTTAAAATAGCAAATAATTGCTCGTTTTCATATACTTTCAATTGGCTTCGTATTTCAAACAGATAACATAGCACAATTGGTAAGAAAACATAGCTTGAAAGCATAAGGCCACAGGTTCGAATCTCACTTGGTACATTTTTTATATTTCTTTGTTTATTGTTACTAATTTTATTTCTATTTATAAAAATCATTAAAAAAAATCATTTTTTAAAGATTTAAATATTAAATTTCATATTTTTAATTAATGAATTTTTAAAAAATAGTTTTTTTTTCACTTTTTATTCTAAAAATAACCAAAAAAATCAAAAAATACAGAGAAAAAGCATAAGACAGAGAAGACGAAAAAGAAAATAATGGAGAAGGGCTTGCGTGAAGAACACCGAAGAGCAAATAACCTTGTTGTTGGTTGAAGATCCGAGAGAAGGATGATTGGGGTTTCATTATCTGAAACCACAATCTCCGTTGATCCGCCGCCGCACCACCTTCAAGCTCCACCACAACCTGCAAAAGCGAAGGAGAGCAAAGATCAATATTAAATCCAGAACATTCAAAGGAAGAAAGCAAGCGAAATCACGAAAGGGTAACTGAACTTAGCGTTTTTATTTGGTTGATTTGTTGTTATTTTTGGGATTTATGGGGTTTTCAGGGTCAGATTCGTGTTGGGGTTTTGGTAGGGCGCCGTCGGTGGTGGTTTGGGAATTAGGGTTAAAGTGAGAGAGAGTGAAAGGGTTTGTGTGTACGAGAGAGAGGAAGATGAATAAGTGGAGTTTTCTGTAACAACAAAACAATGTAAATGAATAAAAACAAAATGTAATTCGTTTCAATTCCATGCACGCTGGCTGGCAATAATTATCATACTCCCTCGTTATCCTCCGCGCGATCGTGATCGGACGCCCGTAGGCCAAGTCCTACCTTATTTTCCATACACCCTCGCCCAATCCAGCCTCCTAAAGACACCTCCGTGTTTACTCGTTAATTAGAATTTACACCCCCCCCCCCCCCCCCCCCCCCCCTTGAATTTAATTTATTTTTATAATTCACTTATTATTTCTAATTTTTTATATATAAATATACATATATATTTTTATTTACAATAATTATTATTATTATCAAATATTGATTTTATATTATTATTATATTTTGATATTATTATTATATATTGTTATAATTATCTAATTTTTATCATTATTTATAATTATCATTTATTATTTATAATCCCTTTTTTTGTAAATTTTATTATTAATATATTTTATTTACTATTTAAATATTACTATTATATTATCAAATAAATAATTTTATATCACAATTGCATATATTATTTTATATATTATTTGCATTAAAATTTTCTCTAATCATTATTAATCAAGATCTTCGCAAATAATACGATTAAAAAACACAAACAAATCACCAAACTATTTTTTCGCAATAAACTAAGGTAATCAACTATTTTTTGCAAAAGGATTTCAAACTAGTTTTGACTTACTGCACATTCAGTCAAAATCTCCGTAATCACTACTCCTGACCAAGTGCGAGTTAATTCAAAATATGTTTGCAAACTCCTAAAAAACACCAACCTCATACGAACTACGAATTGGGACTCTGATTCCTCATAAGAGGATACGTAGGCATAAGATCAAAAATTGTGGCGAGTCTTTCTAATTAAAACTTAAAATCCTGTTTACCCTGAACCTAAACCTAGAATCAAATATCCTTGTGAACAAGGTGGACGAAAGGTTCCTAACACCTTCCTTTCGTCTAATTGAGTCTGAAACCTATAATCACTGCGAATTAGGGTTTTCTGTTAGATTCCCTCCCCTTAGGATAAAAACTAATAGTGGTGGCTCAGATTTAAAAACCAGTCGCTACAGCTGGTGACTCAGCTGAGGAATTCAACTTTAGGTTTTAGGGTTTTTACTTTGGGGTTATTTATTTATTTATTGTATTATTTATTTATTAAATTATTTATTTATTGCATTTATTTATTTATTGTCAATTCTCTTTATCATATATTTACTGCGTGGCGGGAATTTTTATTTCAAATATTATTTTTTCAATAACCCTTAGAAAGAAGGTTCGTCTATTAGCTTAGGGGGTACATCATCCTTGGGAGTTTATGTGACGACTTCGCCTAGAGTCGGTGGACTTCCGACAAAGGAATACTTATCGAGAGATATCCTCTTAACGAGTAGGACTTTGGAAGGACACCCATGACTCTTTGTAATGACCTTAATAAAAAATCTCATGACGAGACCTTTCACGACTTCAAGACAAAAGTTTCAGTCTGTAAAGAGGCTCCACCTAAGGGAGGCCCTTGTGCCTTTTCCCTCTGTTGTTATTCATGATACCCTTAAGGAAACCACCTTTTGGGAGGGTAGATTAACCGTGGGCCAAAACTAGGAACCTACCTTCTAAGGATATCATTCATATAATCCCATTTCTACTATCCCTAAACCCGCAAGGGTTACTTCCGGTATACTACAATCCCTAGCCCGTAGGGTCTATCTTTCATAAGTCATAACCCATAGCATGTATGGATTCTTCAACTGTCCACTAGTCTATTACCATCCCTAGCTGGTAGGGATTCCCCTTCGTTTTCTACGGTCTTTAATCCCTAAGGAGCTCATATATGACTCAATCTCTGAGTCAGTGTAGGGTATCCCCATTTCCATATCTTTCATTATCTTCGCCCTTAAGAAGTTCCTATCTGTCTCAATATATGAGTCAGTGTAGGGTATCCTCATTTCCATGCCTATTATTATCTTCGTCCTTAAGGAATTCCTATCTGTCTCAATATCTGAGTCAGTGTAGGGTACCTCAAAATCCACATCAAATTATTTTTCATCCTTAAGGAATTCCTATCTGTTTCAATCTCTGAGACAATGTAGGATATTATCATTTTCATATCTACCATCAAACCTGTATAGGGTACCCCTACATCTACCCTCATACTACGTCTGCGTCACATTACATATCCATGAAACCTTTTTGCATCATACCATAAAGCCAAAAACGTTTTTGCATACCCATGCATTCACATACATTCATACATTTGCATCTCATGCATTTCCACCTTCGCCCTTATCAAACTGTTACCCACATGCTAGCTGATTTCTTGGTACTCGCTTGAGGAAGTCCGAAAATATGGAAGGAGGAGATTAAACATTGGAGACTCAATTAAACTCAGCCCTACAAGATAAAAGACAGCCCTTCACCATGACAACTACAGGCCCACCCAACGCCTCAAATATCACTACCATTGGTGATTCCCCTACATCAGGAGCAACTGCCCTATCAACGAAATAGGTATGCCCAAGAAAAGTCGAAGGTCACCCTCACGCTCTGACAAGTCCAAAATCAATAAGCTCTCCAAAAGTCATGAGGATCAACAAATGAGCTCTTCCATAAGATCATTAGACTTTATCAAGTACAAATTGTAATTTCCTAGTTGCTAAGGTTCATTTGGTGTAACTTTTCATCTTTTGATTAGTAATTCTAATAAGATAAGCATGCATGTATTGAAATCGATCTATTCGTATTCACTCTTCTATCAATTTCCATAAATATCAATTTTCCACTCTTCTTCTCCATTTTCAAATTAACTTTAACAAACTTTGAGGGAGGATGATGAAAATCAAATAACTGAATCTTGCTAAGCTATGCTTTCAATGTAAGACCGAGCTGACGATGTAAGGCATTGTTTCAATCCCTAAATAGTGGATATATAAGGATTTAATCCATAGTCAACCCCCTCGAGCCAGAAGTTAGAGTTGTTTCTATTTCCTAAAAAAACCTTAATCTTAACTAGGGGCAGGGTAGTCTTTCGATTAATTCAATGGTGCATTCTATTCTCAAGAGAATCAAGTCCATCCAAGCAAAGGTTCAAGCATATCTCCTTCCTCAATACATCATTGAGGAAACAATCTAAGAAAAGGTTCAAGCACATCGTCTTCCTCGTGCACATCAATAAAGATTGAGGAAGAAATCAATAAAGACAAAGCTCTCAACATCTTCCTCCTCAATACATCATTCGAAACCGAGACGAAGCTTACAACAATCGGCGTGGCAGTCACGAATTTTCAAAATCAAAAAACAATCTCAAAAGAAAATTTTCAAAAGAAAGAGAGAGCCCGCTAAGTCGAAAAACAAAAAGCAAAAAAAATCTCGACTTAGGCAAAAGTTAGGGCATCCCGATGGGCCGGAAAATTCCAAAAAATTGGTCCATGCAAAAATAAGGGATTGAAAACAAAATTGGAGAAAAATCTTGTGACTGCCACCTCAAAGGCTTCTCATCAACGCTTGGATCTTATCAACGCTTCTCATCATCTGCACAACAACGAAACTTCTCTTGGGGATTGAACGCATCTGATGGATTAATTGAAGTTAGGATTGAAGAACATCAATGAGAATGGGGTGGGCTAAATAAATTTTGAGCCTTATATCTTTTGTTTCTTAAAACCACGAACCATGGCCACGTTACAACCTTCAAAAGTCCTAATTGAAGCAAGGTTAACTATGAAAGCATACTCGGCAAAATTCGTGTTAAACTGAATCCTACGTTTGTTAAATTTATTACTAATCACTTTGCTTCTTCAAATATCCATCTCCAATCATCCATTTCTATTCAAACTTCGACTTCAAAACTTGCATGTACATAAAATAGAATTGCTTTTCAAAACGTACAATTTTATTTACAAGTCAATACTTAGCATCGAGGAGATTTCAAAAAGGACCGATCAAAAGCAGTATCTTCCGAGAAGATTCTAATTAGGGGAAAAGAATCTAAAAGGATCCCTATATACAGGGGAAAATGCTAATGATCATGGGGGCATATCACATGAAGATGCTATTCACAAAGGGCAATCATTCCAAAATTCAATCAACCCAGATCAAATTTCAAAGCATTGTTCAATCAGGGGCATACCTTTCATTCCTTAATCAAATCATATCATAACAGGTTATGACTCGGTTCCCTCATTTACATAAATCTCTCAAGGCTTTGATTCAAGGGGCAACCTTCCAAGATTCAAATGTTGAGGCAAAGAATATCAGGTTTATCCTACCGCATGTAGGGTCTAAATTCTTCGAGCAACTTCAAAGTACAAACTCTTCAAGCTCCAAACATCTGGGGTAATCTATGTCAAGTTCATGGTGAGATCTAAGGGCACTTCCTCCAGAACCTGGAGATTGGGGGCACGTCTTTTCAAAATTCGAATATTGTAGCAAACCATTATGAGGCTCGATCAAAGGAGTTGATTCAAAATGGTGCATCAAAGCCAAACATTTTCAAGAGCCGTTTGATCAGGGGCATAATGCAAAATAGTGGGGTCATCCATATTATCAGCAAACTATTTCCAAAATCATATCCATGCGAATCTTCTCCAAGACCCTACCAACAAATTAGGGAAATACATGCCTGTTGTACCCCAAAATTTGCCCTCCCATATCCTTCAAGATTTGCAAAGAGCATGCTTCAAAATCTCCCCAAGGGTTGCACAGTTCAAGGGCCTCCCAACAGTCAAAAACTAGGGTTTTGGTTCTGGCAAAGAAATTGAAGTTTTCAAGGGTCCAATCAAGTCCCACATGCCTATAAACATGGTCAAGCATCCTCATACCAAGTTTCAAGACTTACAGCACAAAATTGCACAGTCAAAAAACCTAATTGCTCAACAGTCAACTGCAGGGGCAAAATGGTCATTTGATAGTCAAAAGTTCAAATTTTTGGACAACATCTTATTTTGAAGCCACAAACATCATTTGATCAATTCTTGATCATGATTCTCAAGGCATGGCTCAAAAAGTCTCAAGATGCAAAAGTTTCCATATTTGGACAGTTGAAAAGTCAACTATAACTTGACTAAGGCATAACTTCCACATGGTTCATTAGAAAAATTCCATCCAAAGCTCATTTTGAAGAGAAAGACATTTCCTACAACTCCTCTTCACACTTCAAGTCCAAGAAATGCTCTCACAAAAAGTTATCAATTTCAACATTATAGGTCATTTTCAAAAGTCAACAAAAAGGCACTTTAAGTCAAAGACCATAACTTGAGATTGGTAAATCAAAATGACATGGGACCAAAGGAATTGGTTAGAGGACTTAAATACCTTTCCAAACTGTCCAAGAACATGATCAAAGCTTAAAAATTGAGCAAGATATGCCTTGTGGAAGTTGGGCAATTTTTGGGAATTTTGAAAAGTCAACTTTACTTCAAATGCCTCAAAATTGCTAATGGGCCACATTTTCTTCCAAAAATCATCATCCAAAGGCTATGCACGACCATTTGGCCCAAAGGGGATTTATTTCATCATTTTTTATTATTTATTTGAATTTTTAATCACCATTAATTCATTTAATTAAATAAAATATGAAAAAAATACTAAACAAATGTGTTTGAATCTTTTTATGCAGTATAATCACTCATCAAAACCTCAAGATCTCGTGCACATCAAAAAAGGAAAGATTTGGCCATGATTGGTACCAAAAGACATGAAAAAGATTGAAAAAATATGCCATTAAAATCAAATATTTGATTCATGATTACAAGGGTTTTTGGACTCAAATTTCAACCCTAATCCATTGGCATACATATACAGATGCAAAACCTAATGAGAAAAACCTGGAAGCTGCGCCAAAACCCAAGAACAAACTTGGCATTTTTGTGAAAAAAATTGAAAACTGAAAACGCCTTTAGAGTTGGTTTCAAGGCAGGATAACTATTCCAATCGCTTGCCAATGCCACAAGGAAAGTTTCTGGATCAAAATCACAGCTTCTAACGCAAAGAATTGGTAATATGATGCCGTCCTGTTCTTAACATTGTTGATATTCGTGTTTCAATTTATACGCATCCTCATTGCATTCTTTCTATTGATTTGGACTAATCTAACCATTCTAAAGCTAATGATGTCATTTAATTGAATTTTCATGCCCTGTACGAGAACCTACCATTAACGTCTTTTAGGGTTGCAGAGGTTTAAATTTTGGGCTTCCTTATTCTGGAAAAATTGAGACACAAGACCAGGGCCATTAAAACCAGAAGCTTCACACGAATTGATTACACTAGTCGCGCTCAATTTATGAGCCACCATACGCTAATCGCTATTATCCTGTTCTTCATTTAGTGGGGGTTTAAAACCCCCACTATCTAACTGTTTTTTTTTCAGGGCAAAACACACAAATGAGGAAGAAGATGAGTTGTCATAGCCTGGTTGGATCATTCAAATGCTTTAGCGCGTTTTTTCGTTTCTACCAATAAGCGTGCTTTTTTCACTTATAATAATATTATCTCATTATATTTATGAATGAACACGCAACTCAGTTGGTGGAAAGCATCGTTGGCAAGCTTTGGGACCTGGGTTCGATTCCCAGGTCCCCCATATTTCTCTATGTTTTTCACTTTTCCATGTTCAGGTGATCAATACGCCTAGGGGTTCACCATGCACTCTCATCAATGGATTGCCAAGTGTCCATGAACGTCCATCCAGTGGCTAGCATCTGCATTCCATCATGCACCTCAGTCAGCTATTCTCTACGTGGCCATTAAAAGTCAAACAAGGCCAAGAATTGATTGGGCCTGATTGCTACAAAAACACCTCCATTGGGTCAACAAACCCCCTCCTGTTTGCATCTTTCTCCTTCATTCTTTTTTATTTATTTATTTGTATTAATTTATTTGTTTTCATTTAATTCCTCCAAATTAATTTTTCATAATATAATAAAAATACAAAAAAAAACAGAAAGACAAAAAATATAAATATAAATTATTTAATATTTTTGTAAATAAACTTTATTAATTATTTTAGTTTTAATTCTAAGTTCAATTTTAATGTTTTTTTTAATAAACTAAAAAATGTAGAATTAGGGTTTTAAATACTTTTATATTTTTTTCTCTTTTTCTTTTACCATTATTAATAATTAATTATTTATTTTGTAAATAAATTGCCATGTAAATAATTAGGTTAAAATTAGGGTACAAACTTAAACATTTTTTTTTAAATAAATTAAAAATAGTTTAGAATTAGGTTTTAATTCCATTAATTCTCATTAAACTCCATAAATACAAAAACTCCAAAAAAAAACAATTTCTTTCCTTTATTTAATTTAATCAATTTCATAATTCCAATTCAATTTCTTTAAAAGGGTCCAACGCCCTCGCATTCGATCGTAATTCTATTTCGCGCGCTTATTTTATTTCCTTTTTATAAATTTCATGTAATTCTCCCAAAGCCATGTAATAGATTAATTATGATATTTATTTTTTTGCACTTTATTTTATTCAAATCGGGTCTTGGATTTATTTGGCGATGTAGACCCGCGCCTTTGTAATAGCGTAGGACTTTTAATTCCGCATCTTTTTAACTGTTAATAATTTGCATGAAAGAATGAATGTCAAAATAAAAGCAACGCGTAGATCACCAATGTATGAACAAGATAAACATAAATGAACATGACACACAAATCACACACCACCCCTAGGGTACGCCTCACTGTTGCCTTGCCCTTCGAAAGGTGGTCGTCGAGTAGAGGATGTTTTAGTAAGTCCTCATGTCCATGAACATGGCATGAGGGTAGCTTCTAAGGTGTCTTCCTATTGCTCCGGTGATCACCATGTCCCGAACCCTCGAATTGACCCGAACACCTCCAATGGTGGTGCTACCTACCTCTCAATGGTGGGATGGCACTACTTTAAGGACATTTACACAGACGAATTCCTTAGGGTAGGTAGAGAACTCGTAGATACTTGCTCTAATCTCAAAACAAAAATAAAAAACTCTTTTCACACCGACACTTTCAAAAAAGCTTTCGAAAGCAACTTTTCAAACACTCTTGAGGACTGATACAAGAGTCGAACTGAAATTTTCAAAGAAACCTTTTTTAAAACCCACAGTTGAAAAGCAAACAAACCATTTTGAAAACACAAATGAGCAAGTATCTAAGAGCCCATGGATAACCATGGATAGAAAGGGTGCTAACACCTTACCTTTCTATAAATCTACCTCCCGAACCGAGAAACTATCTCATAAGGAATTTTGCTGTGCTTTTGTCCTGTCCATGTTGGAGAAAATAAAAGACGATGGCGACTCTTGCTTCCGTGACATTTTGCGAACCAGCGTTAAACAGTCAGTTCCAGATCCACCGATCACAGAACTGGCGACTCTGCTGGGGAATAGTCTTTAAAGTGAGGTGTACCTTAGGATAGTTCATAACTGTGTTTTCAATTGTATTAATTTGCTTGCTTTAAATTGTGGGTTGCATGGGAGTTACATAGATCCTAACCTGGATCTGGGGATACCCTGTTTAGGTAGCATAAGCTGTGAGGGACCTGTCCGGCGTAGACCGACACGGGTGAAACAGTGGCTACGTTGGTGTGGCACCTTGGTCTGTACCGATATCCCTTGTGTCGCAACGAGGAGAATATGGGTCTTCTGAGGAGTCATTAAGCACCAACAGACCTTAGAACCTTAAATGACACAACTTGGCCATTAGAACAGTAGCAGTATGCTACGCCCATTGAGGCTAAACTCTCGTGATGGTTCTGGCTGCAAGAAAAGATTGCGATGCTGGAGTTATGACCGATTGAGGGTAGTCAATGATATTGGGATCCTCTAAGAACCCGGTTACTTTGATAGGACAGGTATGAACCAACAAACTGAAAGAGGGTAATACCTAGACCTCATGCTGGCCTAAACTTTAAGGGCTTGTTTTGTGTGACTTGTGTGCCTTACCATGTTTGCCTTTGTAAATATTTGTGGTGTGCTTCATCATAACATCATAACATCATGAGCATTGCATGCATCCTGCATAAGGACTGACCATTTCAAAGACAAGAGGGTTTCACCTTTGCTCTGTTTTGTAGGACATCATGATGCCTGTGCGAAGGAATACTATCCGGTTCAACTTTGTTCACCCACCTGAGTTACTTGAAGAGTTGGTTAGCAGAATTCCAAATACCACTTCCTTCATTCAGAGGCATGGTTCTCTTCTCAGTTTAGTCACTGCAAAGCGGGATCAACAGTTGATGAGTGTCCTGACCCAATTCTATGACCCTCTGTATCAGTGCTTCACCTTTCAAGACTTCCAGCTGGTCCCTACCCTGGAAGAGTTCTCTGATTTGCTTGGTATCCCTATCTTGGATCAGACTCCCTTCACTGGTTGGGAAAAGACCCTCAGGCTTGAGGAGGTGGCTGCAGCTCTCCCCTTGACCCACCAAGAAGTAATGGACAACTGGGTGACTAGAAGCGGAGTTAAGGGTTTCTTGGCCAAGTTTCTGGTTGGTAAAGCTAACAGTTTCTGGAATGACTTGGACTTTAGGGCATATGAAGACATCTTGGCTCTCTTAATCTATGGGCTAGTCTTGTTTCCTAATCCTGACAAGTTCATCAATGTCACTGCCATAAGGATCTTTATGTCTCAGAATCCTGTGCCCACTCTCTTGGGTGACATCCTGCAACAACTTTATGCTCGTACTGCCCGAAGACGAGGAACTCTATGGTGTTGTATCCCTTTGTTGGTGAGGTGGTTTATTTCGCACCTCCCTAAGTTCATGCTGAAGAACCAAGAAGGAAGAGGTTGGGCTCATAGGTTAATGTCTCTCACTGATAAGGACATCATTTGGACTTTCAGAGGTTTGGATGAGATAGCTGTTATTGATCGTTGCGGAGAATACCCTAATGTTCCGTTGATTGGTACTCAAGGAGGAATCTCTTACAATCCATGTCTAGCGCTCCGTCAGTTTGGAAGAGCCAGAAGAGCAGGGCCTCATGAGATGTTGGTGCCTCACATCAGTTTTGAGTTTCAGGTGGATAGTGACGAGCTGCGTCGTAGGTTCATCAAGGCTTGGGACAAAGTTCATAAAGCTGACCCACAAGAGTTAGGGCCAAAGACTTCTCTACCTATGGAAGCCTACTACAAATGGGTTCGCATCCGTGCTCAGAAGTTAGGTATGCCATACGAAGCTGTCAGACCCATCATTCTTGAGTATCCTGACAAAGATGGGGTTCCTCCAACTGTCCTCCCTCCTCAGATACCTACTGATTATGAGACATTAAAGAGGTCTTGGTCGCAACTGCGAGAAGAACGGGATTCTTATCGGGAAAAGTTCAACGAGCAGGAATTGAAGATCCAGAAACTGACAAAGCAATTGGAGAACGAGCGAGCTCTGAATGACTACATCCGTACTGAGAAAAGGAGACCATGGGATCAATGAAGAGCTCTGGATGTTCTTTTACAGTTTTATTTCCCTTTTCAGTATTTCCCTTTCATGTAACGCCTAAGGGCAATCTGCTGAACTATTTAAATTTCAAAGTTGAATCTAATGAAGTGTGTTCCTTTTGTTTACAAAGTTGATTCCCGATTGTCTTTGAAAACATAAATCATACGCATTCCATTCATCATGTGCATAGTAAGTTTTCTTCTTTTCAGGTTGCTTACTGTTCTTCGCTGTTTATTTCAGCATCATGAATCCTGACTCATCATCAACCGAGATGTCTATCAAGGCTCTTCAGGCGCAGAACGCGCAATTTCCGGAACTAATCATGGGTTTGGCTCAAGGCCAAGAAGAGCTGAAGGCTTTACTCCTGAAGAAGGAGAAGAAGAAGAAGAAGAGAACTATTCTTTTCAACTCGGGCCGAAGGTTTGGCAACACTCTGCAGAATGAAGAGGCTGGTTCTTCTATAGGCAAGAGCAGTCCCCAAGGGGGAAAAGGTCCTAGTCCGGTAGTCTCTGACAACGAGACTGACTTTAATGAGGAACAGTATCCTCCCGCTGAAGACCGGTATAAGCAGTTGGAGGATAGACTGAATGCAATGGAGATCCAACAAGTGCCTGGGCTGGATTTCGGAGACTTGGGCTTATCTACTGGTGTGATCATCCCTCACAAGTTTAAGGCACCATCTTTCACCAAGTATGACGGGGCGTCTTGCCCTAAGCTACATCTCAGATCTTATGTGCGGAAGATTCAACCGTACTCAGTGGACAAGAACTTGTGGATCCACTTCTTCCAGGAGAGTCTTTCAGGGACTCATCTCGAATGGTTCTATCAGCTGGATGGGACCAAGGTTCATAACTGGGAGGAGTTGGCTACTACTTTTTAGAAGCAGTATCAATATAATGCCGACCTTGCTCCTACACGTACCCAACTCCAGGGTATGTCGCTAGGGTCAAGCGAAGGTTTTAAAGAGTATGCACAGAAGTTGAGGGATCTGGCTGGCAGGGTGCAGCCTCCGTTGACTGACCGTGAGCTGGTGGATATGTTCTTGGGGACCCTATCTGGGCCATTTTTCAATCATGTTATCGGTAACTCGTCTGCAGGGTTCACTGATCTTATTCTGACTGGGGAGAGAATAGAGGCTGGAATGAGGTCCGGCAAAATTCAGAAGGGTGCATCTGCAAGTTCTGAGAAGAAGCCCTTTAAGAAGGAGGCCAGTGCTGTATATGGGTCTAGAAGACAAGAGAAACCTGAGCGCCGCCAATCTGTCAACGCGGTGATGATTGCAAAGCCTGCTGCCGCTCCTCGGCAAACCAATCCACAAAGGGCTGAGAGACCCAAAAGAGAGTTTACCCGTCTGAGTATGACTCTATCACAAATCTTTCCGCAGTTACTATCCACCAATTTGGTGACTGTTAGAGAGGCCCCGAAGGTTGTGAATACGGCTTCTCCCAAGTACAATCCAAATGCCCGCTGTGCTTATCACTCCGATAGCCCGGGGCATTCCACTGATGACTGCTGGGCCTTAAGGAATAAGGTGCAAGACCTTATTGACGCTAAAGAGATACAATTTGAAGCGCCTGAGAGGCCAGATGTGGTGACTGCTCCTATGCCCCAGCATGGAGTGAATGCCGTTGATGAAGATGTGTATGCCGTTTCTGTAAATGATGTAGCTACTCCTTTGATGAATGTTAAGAGGAACCTACTACTGGACGGTTTATTTCCGGGTTGTAGTGAAGGTTGCCTTTTCTGTGCTGTTTCCCTTTCTGGTTGTCCTTTGCTGAAGTTGGGCATCCAAAGCCTGATGGACAGCAAAGAGATTCTGTTCAAGAAGACTGCTGTTCAGTTTGTTCCGGTGGAAGAAGTTTCTGTTGTTACAATCTTTAATAATCCGATCAAGGCTCTCCCAAGGAAGCCGGTTAAAATCATGACTGTCGCACCCGTTGTTATTACTGTTCCGGGGCCTCTCCCCTATGAATCTGATAAGGCTGTCCCCTGGCATTATGGGGCAGACGTGTATGTACATGAAATCAAGCAAGAGTTCAACATTGGCACCAGCATCAGCAATATCACTGGTCCAGCAAAAGTTACCCGCAGTGGCAGGCTCTTCTCGCCTGACATTGCACCACCAACTATTCAAAGACCCCTCACTATAACACCTACAAGTGTACCTGTCCCGTTTCTGATCCAGTTGCTTCCCCTGCTACCGAGTCATCTAATGCTCGGGGCAAAGGGATTGAAGATGAGCCTGCCCGGATGGAGGCACCAAAATCTGTGAATGGTGAGGCCTCCCAACAAGAGATGGAGGAAATTCTGAAGATAATCAAGAAGAGCGATTTTAATGTTGTTGAACAGCTGGGGAATACCCCCTCCAAGATCTCAATGCTCTCCTTGCTACTGTGCTCAGAGGCCCATGCTAAGGCCTTGATTTCGTTTCTCAAGACGGCCCATGTGCCACAGGAGACATCGGCAGTCCAGTTTACTGATTGCGTAGCCAATTTGACAGCCGACAATGGTTTGGGTTTCTCGGATGCTGACCTTACTGCTAAGGGAAAGGACCACAATGACGCCCTGCATGTCTCTATTGAATGCAGGGGCACTACTCTTGCGCACGTGTTGGTGGACACTGGTTCTTCCCTAAATGTGCTACCCAAGAAGGCCTTAGACCGTTTGGATTGTGAGGGCCTGGAGCTGAAACCTAGCAATATCATCGTCAGAGCCTTTGACGGTTCTAAGAGGATGGTTCATGGAGAGGTAGACATTCCTATTCGTGTGGGTTCTCAAGTATTCGACTCTACTTTCTATGTGATGGATATCCGTCCATCGTATTCTTGTCTACTGGGTCGACCTTGGATCCACAAAGCTGGGGCAGTGACCTCTACCCTACACCAGAAGCTCAAATACCCTGTCAGAGGGAAGATTGTCACTGTGCAGGGAGAGGAGGAGTATATGGTGAGCCATTTGAATTCCTTCAGGTATATTGAGATGGACGGGGAGTTTATTGAAACCCCCTTTCAGCATTTCGAAGAGGTACCTCCAACATTGGCAGTAGCGGAAACAGTGGTCGAAGAGGATGTTCCTTTGAAGATGGCTTCCTTGAAGGATGCCCGGGCTGTGATCAAGAAAGGTGAGTGTGCTAACTGGGGCAGGCTCCCTGATTTTACACCTAAAACTGACAAGTTTGGACTGGGTTTCAGTGCAGAGGGTCAGAAGGCTGTGCGCAAGGCAAAGATCAGAAGACCTCCTGTGCTCATTACCAACCCAGGAGTGAATGCTATTGGGGACGAAGATGAAGTGGAAAAGTCAGAGTTTAATAGCTGGATCTACCCGACAACTGATGGTGGATTGACCAACTGGATTGCTAAAGATCATACTCCTGTTACTTTTGTTACGCAGTAATAAACTTCTTTGTATTGTTATTTGTAATAAACAATTAAAACTCTATGGCCCGGTGTCTTACCCGGGACACCGTGGCTTCATTTGTGAGGGTATATTTAATTGTCATTTCATATATCATGAATAAAGACCTTGGACGTTTTCTCGCATTTCAAATCTTATGCTCCTTTTCTTTCCTTCCCTTCTTTATATTACAAAACAGCTGTATTTACACACACTCACTCATACAGGTTTCAATCCACTCTGGATCTCACTGGTAACAACTCTGCTACTGCCAGTTATGACTTCGAAAATCCGATCAACTTAGCCGAAGACGAAGGTGAAGATGATTGCGAAGTGCCTGGCGAGCTTGCAAGACTGTTACTCCAGGAAGAAAAGGCAATTCAACCACATGAAGAGCCGGTGGAAACAATAAATCTGGGTACTGAGGCAGACCAAAAGGAGGTGAAGATTGGTGCCAACCTAGAGCTCAGCGTGAATCAACGGTTGACTCAGATGTTACATAATTATGTGGAAATCTTTTCCTGGTCCTACGAAGACATGCCCGGGTTGGATACCGACATTGTGGTCCATCATTTGCCTACCAAGGAAGACTGCCCTCCGGTCAAGCAAAAGGTCCGCCGTATGCGTCCAGAGATGTCTGAGAAGATCAAAGCCGAGGTTATGAAATAGTTTGACGCCGGTTTTCTTGCAGTGACTTCTTACCCTCAGTGGGTTGCTAATGTGGTGCCAGTACCAAAGAAGGATGGAAAGGTCAGAATGTGTGTCGATTACAGGGATCTGAACAGGGCCAACCCCAAAGATGACTTCCCTCTGCCTCACATTGATGTCCTTGTTGACAATACGGCTCAGCATAAGGTGTTCTCTTTCATGGATGGTTTTTCAGGTTATAATCAGATCAAGATGGCTCTGGAAGATATGGAAAAGACTACCTTTGTTACTCAGTGGGGCACCTTCTGCTACAAGGTCATGCCTTTTGGACTGAAAAATGCTGGGGCAACCTACCAACGTGCCATGGTTGCTTTATTTCATGACATGATCCATCATGAGATAGAAGTGTATGTCGACGACATGATCGCAAGGTCCCAAACTGAGGAAGAACACCTTGATCATCTGCAGAAATTGTTTGACCGTCTGAAATTGTACAAGCTGAGGTTGAACCCGAACAAGTGCACCTTCGGGGTAAGATCTGGAAAGTTGCTAGGCTTCGTTGTAAGTGATGAGGGTATTCAAGTGGACCCTGCCAAGGTTAAAGCTATTCAAGAGATGCCAGTTCCTAAGACAGAGAAAAAGGTCAGAGGCTTTTTAGGACGCCTAAATTACATTGCTCGATTCATCTCACACCTAACCGCTACTTGTGAACCAATCTTCAAGCTGCTGAAGAAAGATCAAGTAGTACGTTGAAACGATGAATGTCAGGCTGCTTTTGATAGAATCAAAGAGTATCTCCAAGAACCACCCATCCTTATGCCACCGGTGGAAGGGAGACCTCTGATATTATACCTGACAGTACTTGACAACTCAATGGGGTGTGTGCTGGGGTAGCATGACGAGTCTGTCCGAAAAGAGCATGCCATTTATTACCTTAGCAAAAAGTTTACCGACTATGAGACCCGATACTCACTACTCGAGAAAACTTGCTGCGCTTTGGTATGGGCTGCTCGCCGGCTGAGACAGTATATGCTGACTCACACTACCTTGTTGATCTCAAAGATGGATCCTATAAAGTACATATTTGAAAAGCCTGCTCTGTCTGGGAGAATAGCAAGATGGAAAATGATCTTGACAGAATACGACATCCAGTACACGACTCAGAAAGCCATCAAGGGAAGTGTATTGGCAGACCACTTGGCACATCAGGCAGTAGACGACTATCAGTTAATGAACTTCGAGTTTCCAGACGAGAGTATCATGATTGTGACTGATTGTGAAGTACCTGGACCAGATGAAGGACCTGAGGAAGGATCCCGATGGTCTATGCACTTTGACGGAGCCTCCAATGCTTTGGGTAACGGTATCGGCGCTGTGATCATATCCCCTAAAGGCACTCATACTCCACTCACTGCCCGGCTATGTTTCAACTGCACCAACAACATGGCGGAGTATGAGGCATGCATCATGGGTCTCCAAGCTGCGATTGACTTAAGGATCAAGTTTCTGAGTGTCTTCGGAGATTCCACTCTCGTGATCAATCAGATCAAAGGCGAGTGGGATACGAAACATCCGAATCTTATTCCTTACAGAGAATGTGTGTTGACACTGATCCCCCACTTCACAAAGATAACCTTTGAACATTTCCCAAGAGAGGAGAATCAGTTAGCGGACACGTTAGCTACGATGTCTTCCATGTTCAAAGTCAAATGGGACAATGAGGCTCCCCGGATCATCATCTGGAAACTGGACGAACCGACATACTGTTGTGATCTTGAAACTGAGTTGGTGACTGAGAAGCCTTGGTACCATGAGGTGAAGAGATATTTGGAAGCTCAGGAATACCCTGAAGGTGCATCTGTCAACGATAAGAAGTTCCTGAGAAGGTTCGCAGCGAAGTTCTTCCTTAGCAACGACATCCTGTATAAGCGAAACCATGATTCGACCTTACTGCGTTGTGTGGACAAGACAGAAGCAGAAAGGATTATGGAAGAGCTACATGAAGGGACCTTCGGGACACATTCCAGTGGACACACTATGGCAAAGAAGATCCTTCGGGCAGGGTATTTCTGGTCCACCATGGAAGCTGACTGCTATCAACACTCTCGGACATGCCATAAATGCCAAAAATATGCAGACAAGGTGCATGTTCCTCCAGTTCCTCTAAATGTTCTGACTGCGCCTTGGCCGTTTGCGATGTGGGGCATAGATATGATCGGTGAGATTAAACCTACAGCGTCCAATGGACATCGCTTCATCCTAGTGGCGATTGATTACTTCACGAAGTGGGTTGAAGCAGCTTCCTACGCTACGGTAACCAAGACTGTTGTGGCACGGTTCATTCGGCATAACCTGATCTGTCGATACGGCATCCCAGAAAGGATCATTACAGACAACGGTACCAATCTTAATAACAAGATGATCACTGAGCTCTGCGAACAGTTTAAGATACAACACCACAACTCTTCTCCTTACAGACCGAAGATGAATGGGGCTGTAGAAGCAGCAAATAAGAACATTAAGAAAATCGTGCAGAAGATGACAGTGACTTATAAAGATTGGCACGAGATGTTACCGTTCACTCTACATGGGTACCATACCTCAGCCAGGACGTCAACCGGGGCAACTCCCTTTTCCTTGGTCTACGGTATGGAGGCAGTCTTACCGATCGAAGTGCAGATACCCTCTCTCCGGATAATGAAGGATGCAGATCTGAACGAAGATGATTGGATCCAGACACGACTTGACCAGCTAAACCTTATTGATGAAAAGAGACTTGCTGCTATTTGTCATGGTCAGACGTGCCAAAAACGGATGATCAGGGCATTTAACAAAAAGGTCAGACCACAAGAATATCAAGTTGGGGATCTGGTAATCAAGCGTATCATCCTTCCTCAGAGTGATCCAAGGGGAAAATGGACCCCTACGTACGAAGGGCCATTTGTGGTTAAACATGTGTTCTCAGGAGGAGCCATGATTCTAACCAACATGGATGGTGACGACCTTCCTCACCCCGCCAATGCAGACATAGTAAAAAGATACTACGCATAATAAAGACCCGCTAGGCTGACATGCCTAGGCAAAAATTAGGGCTTCCCAGCGAACCAAAAGGGTTCGGGAAAAATGAAGGGATGAAATGAAAAAATCTGTACACCCGGCAAGTCGAAAACCTGAAAAGGCGGCTTGGGCAAAAATGGGTATCCCGGTGGACTGAAAACCCGAAAGGGCGGTCCAGGCAAAAGTTAGGGATAAAGCGTAATACTATGTCTCATCAGATCACTTTGCATCCAGATTCCGGTATCTACATCAAGTTCAGATGGCATCGATCAATCAGCTTCATCTTCAACTAAGGTCATCAAGTGATGAGACGCTCAAAGATATAAAGGCGATAGCAGAGTTGGAACCCAATGGGATCATTCATTTCACACAGCTGTTATTTTCCTTTGTACAAATTTGTATAAACTCTTTTGTTCGGAGGCGTTCTCTTTCTAGAACGTCAGCCTCTTGTACATAAACGCCTATTTTACAAGCAAATTCAAAAATCAATACAAAAATCACTTTTCAGTTAAAACTGCCTTTTTGTTTTTTCCTTTTTCTGTTTTGTTTTGCGAAGAACGTCCAAGGTTCAATTTGTGATATATGCATTGACAATAATTTGCTAACTCATGAATATTTGCATACGAAACAAAGGATTAATTACAGGTAACATTAGAAACAGGGGCAATAAAGAGTTGTCTAAGCGATCTAATTGTTCTGTCCACCAAGGTACCAAGGTAGGTTCAGCTGAACATAACCAATATACCTTAATTCCCCAGAGAGTGAGCCAGCAAGTCAATGCACTCTCCCCAAGCAAAGCTATTATCAGCCTTAAGGAAGTTGGGTGTCCTCCCGCAGATCTCAACATTCCCCAGCAATATACATGCATTCTTAACAAGCATCCCCGACAGTCTTGGTCTAAAGATTGTTCCCCGGCGGTATATCAAACATTCAGTGGAGTTACTTCCAATACATCTCAAAACTTCCCCAGGAGAGTCCAATCAAGATTTCCCCGGGAAAGGTGGAATCCATTTCCCCAAACAGTAAGCTTATCCCCAGTAGATTCTGGAAGCTTATCCCCCGCAGAGCACGAACGCGTCTCCCGGCTTTATTCAAAGGTTATTTCCCTACCAGGATATAACTGGGTTATCCTCAGCCAAAAGCCACGAGAAGATCGTCCTCAGTGAAGTCTTCTTATCCCCAGCGAAGTCTATCAACACTTCCAATATAACAATGGTATCCCCAGCGAAGTTACTATCAACATATCAACAAAGTACATCTCTCCCCACAGAGTATTGTTTCCCAGCAAGATCGTTAGAGTACTTTTCTCCCTGCAGAGTAATCCATTCGCCAAGTTTATTCCCCAACAGAGTTATCTTCTCCTACCGGTATTCTTGCAACTATCATCCCAAGCAGAAGCAAAGATCTATTCTCCGAACATCAGCCCAGGATATGACTTCCCGGCATCCGTCAAGGATTTATTTTCCTAGGACGAAAACATACGTTCATAAACATCACATTTCCATACATTATAGCATGCATATATGCATCATATCTTACAAATCTCATTTATGTTGAGAACATCATTGCTTGATCCACATCATGCATTGCATATAACTGACCTTTACTTTTCAGGAAGGATCCAGTTAAGTTCTCAGCTATATTTCAAGACCTAGACCGGTGCAGTTAAATCGACCCTAAGATTTTTCTGTTTCTTATCCAGTCAAAGGCCTTCTCTGGTTCAGTCAGATCGACCCTAAGATCTCCCTGATTCTTATCCAGTTGAAGATTTCAAGACCTTGTCCGGTTCAGTTAAATCGACCCTAAGATTTTCCTGATTCTTATCCAGTCAAAGGCCTTCTCTGGTTCAGTCAGATCGACCCTAAGATCTCCCTGATTCTTATCCAGTTGAAGATTTCAAGACCTTGTCCGGTTCAGTTAAATCGACCCTAAGATTTTCCTGATTCTTATCCAGTCAAAGGCCTTCTCTGGTTCAGTCAGATCGACCATAAGATCTCCCTGTTTCTTATCCAGTTGAAGATTTCAAGACCTTGTCCGGTTCAGTTAAATCGACCCTAAGATTTTCCTGATTCTTATCCAGTCAAAGGCCTTCTCTGGTTCAGTCAGATCGACCCTAAGATCTCCCTGTTTCTTATCCAGTAGAAGATGTCCAAGATTCTCTCAGCGTTACTGTTGAGGTTGAAGTCGCCCAAGATTCTCTCAGCGTTACTGTTGAGTTTGAAGTCGCCCAAGATTCTCTCAGCGTTACTGTTGAGGTTGAAGTCGCCTGTGATTCTCTCAGCGTTACTGTTGAGGTTGAAGTCGCCCAAGATTCTCTCAGCGTTACTGTTGAGGTTGAAGTCGCCTGTGATTCTCTCAGCGTTACTGTTGAGGTTGAAGTCGCCCATGATTCTCTCAGCGTTACTGTTGAGGTTGAAGTCGCCCAAGATTCTCTCATCGTTACTGTTGAGGTTGAAGTCGCCCAAGATTCTCTCAGCGTTCCTGTTGAGGTAGTAATCGTACAAGGTTCTCTCACCGTCCCGTTGAGGTAGTAACCATCCATGGTTCATTCATCACCTTCTGAAGCTCCAGATTCAATTCCTGTAACCAGTCAGGACGCATCTATACAAAGAGTTTGAAGACAAGCTCCTGTAACAGGCCAGGTAATCATTTTCTTTTCAGGTACGCAAGTTCTCGCTAAGGAATCTCTTACGCGATCGACGTCCAGATGGCATCTATAAGCCCATCATCCTATCCATCAATCTCCAAATGGCATCTATAAGCCCATTCCCACCATCATACTACTAACATGTGAGCGCAAATTTCTGGGCACTCTAGTGTTCAATCATCTTCCACCTTCGGATTACGAAAGGCACATCAGCCAATCTGCATCCTCAGGTCTAAGAAGATTGAACAGGGGCAACTGTTGTACCCCAAAATTTTCCCTCCCATATTCTTCAAGATTTGCAAAGAGCATGCTTCAAAATCTCCCCAAGGGTTGCACAGTTCAAGGGCCTCCCAACAGTCAAAAACTAGGGTTTTGGTTATGGCAAAGAAATTGAAGTTTTCAAGGGTCCAATCAAGTCCCACATGCCTATAAACATGGTCAAGCATCCTCATACCAAGTTTCAAGACTTACAGCACAAAATTGCACAGTCAAAAAACCTAATTGCTCAACAGTCAACTGCAGGGGCAAAATGGTCATTTGACAGTCAAAAGTTCAAATTTTTGGACAACATCTTATTTTTAAGCCACAAACATCATTTTATCAATTCTTGATCATGATTCTCAAGGCATGGCTCAAAAAGTCTCAAGATGCAAAAGTTTCCATATTTGGACAGTTGAAAAAGTCAACTATAACTTGACCAAGGCATAACTTCCACATGGTTCATCAGAAAAATTCCATCCAAAGCTCATTTTTAAGAGAAAGTCATTTCCTACAACTCCTCTTCACACTTCAAGTCCAAGAAATGCTCTCACAAAAAGTTATCAATTTCAACATTATAGGTCATTTTCAAAAGTCAACAAAAAGGCACTTTAAGTCAAAGACCATAACTTGAGATTGGTAAATCAAAATGACATGGGACCAAAGGCATTGGTTAGAGGACTTCAATACCTTTCCAAAATGTCCAAGAACATGATCAAAGCTTAAAAATTGAGCAAGATATGCCTTGTGGAAGTTGGGCAATTTTTGGGAATTTTGAAAAGTCAACTTTACTTCAAATGCCTCAAAATTGCTAATGGGCCACATTTTCTTCCAAAAATCATCATCCAAAGGCTATGCACGACCATTTGGCCCAAAGGGGATTTATTTCATCATTTTTTATTATTTATTTGAATTTTTAATCACCATTAATTCATTTAATTAAATAAAATATGAAAAAAATACTAAACAAATGTGTTTGAATCTTTTTATGCAGTATAATCACTCATCAAAACCTCAAGATCTCGTGCACATCAAAAAAGGAAAGATTTGGCCATGATTGGTACCAAAAGACATGAAAAAGATTGAAAAAATATGCCATTAAAATCAAATATTTGATTCATGATTACAAGGGTTTTTGGACTCAAATTTCAACCCTAATCCATTGGCATACATATACAGATGCAAAACCTAATGAGAAAAACCTGGAAGCTGCGCCAAAACCCAAGAACAAACTTGGCATTTTTGTGAAAAAAATTGAAAACTGAAAACGCCTTTAGAGTTGGTTTCAAGGCAGGATAACTTTTCCAATCGCTTGCCAAGGCCACAAGGAAAGTTTCTGGATCAAAATCACAGCTTCTAACGCAAAGAATTGGTAATATGATGCCGTCCTGTTCTTAACATTATTGATATTCGTGTTTCAATTTATACGCATCCTCATTGCATTCTTTCTATTGATTTGGATTAATCTAACCATTCTAAAGCTAATGATGTCATTTAATTGAATTTTCATGCCCTGTACGAGAACCTACCATTAACGTCTTTTAGGGTTGCAGAGGTTTAAATTTTGGGCTTCCTTATTCTGGAAAAATTGAGACACAAGACCAGGGCCATTAAAACCAGAAGCTTCACACGAATTGATTACACTAGTCGCGCTCAATTTATGAGCCACCATACGCTAATCGCTATTATCCTGTTCTTCATTTAGTGGGGGTTTAAAACCCCCGCTATCTAACTGTTTTTTTTCCAGGGCAAAACACACAAACGAGGAAGAAGATGAGTTGTCATAGCCTGGTTGGATCATTCAAATGCTTTAGCGCGTTTTTTCGTTTCTACCAATAAGCGTGCTTTTTTCACTTATAATAATATTATCTCATTATATTTATGAATGAACACGCAGCTCAGTTGGTGGAAAGCATCGTTGGCAAGCTTTGGGACCTGGGTTCGATTCCCAGGTCCCCCATATTTCTCTATGTTTTTCACTTTTCCATGTTCAGGTGATCAATACGCCTAGGGGTTCACCATGCACTCTCATCAATGGATTGCCAAGTGTCCATGAACGTCCATCCAGTGGCTAGCATCTGCATTCCATCATGCACCTTAGTCAGCTATTCTCTACGTGGCCATTAAAAGTCAAACAAGGCCAAGAATTGATTGGGCCTGATTGCTACAAAAACACCTCCATTGGGTCAACAAACCCCCTCCTGTTTGCATCTTTCTCCTTCATTCTTTTTTATTTATTTATTTGTATTAATTTATTTGTTTTCATTTAATTCCTCCAAATTAATTTTTCATAATATAATAAAAATACAAAAAAAAAACAGAAAGACAAAAAATATAAATATAAATTATTTAATATTTTTGTAAATAAACTTTATTAATTAATTTAGTTTTAATTCTAAGTTCAATTTTAATGTTTTTTTTAATAAACTAAAAAATGTAGAATTAGGGTTTTAAATACTTTTATATTTTTTTCTCTTTTTCTTTTACCATTATTAATAATTAATTATTTATTTTGTAAATAAATTGCCATGTAAATAATTAGGTTAAAATTAGGGTACAAACTTAAACATTTTTTTTAAATAAATTAAAAATAGTTTAGAATTAGGTTTTAATTCCATTAATTCTCATTAAACTCCATAAATACAAAAACTCCAAAAAAAAACAATTTCTTTCCTTTATTTAATTTAATCAATTTCATAATTCCAATTCAATTTCTTTAAAAGGGTCCAACGCCCTCGCATTCAATCGTAATTCTATTTCGCGCGCTTATTTTATTTCCTTTTTATAAATTTCATGTAATTCTCCCAAAGCCATGTAATAGATTAATTAGGATATTTATTTTTTCGCACTTTATTTTATTCAAATCGGGTCTTGGATTTATTTGGCGATGTAGACCCGCGCCTTTGTAATAGCGTAGGACCTTTAATTCCGCATCTTTTTAACTGTTAATAATTTGCATGAAAGAATGAATGCCAAAATAAAAGCAACGCGTAGATCACCAATGTATGAACAAGATAAACATAAATGAACATGACACACAAATCACACACCACCCCTAGGGTACGCCTCACTGTTGCCTTGCCCTTCGAAAGGTGGTCGTCGAGTAGAGGATGTCTTAGTAAGTCCTCATGTCCATGAACATGGCATGAGGGTAGCTTCTAAGGTGTCTTCCTATTGCTCCGGTGATCACCATGTCCCGAACCCTCGAATTGACCCGAACACCTCCAATGGTGGTGCTACCTACCTCTCAATGGTGGGATGACACTACTTTAAGGACATTTACACAGACGAATTCCTTAGGGTAGGTAGAGAACTCGTAGATACTTGCTCTAATCTCAAAACAAAAATCAAAAACTCTTTTCACACCGACACTTTCAAAAAAGCTTTCGAAAGCAACTTTTCAAACACTCTTGAGGACTGATACAAGAGTCGAACTGAAATTTTCAAAGAAACCTTTTTTAAAACCCACAGTTGAAAAGAAAACAAACCATTTTGAAAACACAAATGAGCAAGTATCTAAGAGCCCATGGATAACCATGGATAGAAAGGGTGCTAACACCTTCCCTTTCTATAAATCTACCTCCCGAACCGAGAAACTATCTCATAAGGAATTTTGCTGTGCTTTTGTCCTGTCCATGTTGGAGAAAATAAAAGACGATGGCGACTCTTGCTTCCGCGACATTTCGCGAACCAGCGTTAAACAGTCAGTTCCAGATCCACCGATCACAATGCCACAAAAAGAAAGCTCTCTACGCACTTTCATAATCTCTAATGGATCTTTCTCCTACACCAGCAATCTTCAAAGTTCAAATCAAGTATCAGGAAATCATGATAGCATAACATTAACCATCATGTGAAAAGCGACCTTGTTACATAGTCTAACCTCTACGTTTAATCATCAACGACCCATCACAGGGGCACTATTCAACCAATCAGGCGAGTCATAATCATAAAAGCATAAGTCTGCATAAATCATTAGCATACATTCATTAG
Source organism: Vicia faba (assembly GCA_948472305.1). Lineage (NCBI taxonomy): Eukaryota > Viridiplantae > Streptophyta > Magnoliopsida > Fabales > Fabaceae > Vicia > Vicia faba. The sequence goes on from CATIWC010002179.1 coordinate 63,156, forward strand.
GATATTGAGATCCAAAATCAAGCTATATGTATCATCTTATCTGGCTGACGAATTCCGACAACATTTATATAACAAAAAGCCCAATTCTCATTGGCGTGTCAAAATTTCAACAATGCGTATCTAAGCCACCCATTACATGCATTGGTCAGTCATTCTACGCATTAAAACTTGCATCTACATGCATACATAACATATCATAGGCCGAGATTTAGGACTCCGTAAAAATCCAGAGTCAATTTCTAGGGGAGTCACTATTGCAATCTCCAACATCTCCTAAATTATCCCTCTCCGTGAGTCTGTCATACAAGCATTATTCGTACAACTACCCAAGACGTGAGCAGCCTCACACTTTTTCTTATCTGCGTTTCATAAAAGACGTGAGCAGCCTCACGCAACCTCATCCACTATTCATTCATATGCAGCCATACGAAGCATAAGCAACCTCATGCATTCACCATCCGAGTCGTGAGCAGCCTCACACTTTCCAATTAAATGTCTCTAGGTAACCTTACCAATATTTACGACCTTGCTATCTGTTTCACCTTTCCAAGCCACCAAGTTGATGATATTCAAGCAGCCATGTGGATATTGGTGAAAAGCCCAGTTCCCGTCTGGCACACCTTTTTAAAAGCCCAACCCCTAATTGGCATGGCTTCATAGCAAAAATAAACCTTGGCTGATAGTATGCCTTAAGCATTCCGCAGTTTAAATAACAAGGGCATTGCATTTATCAATCATAGCATCATTTTAATTCATAACATTATCATAACAAGCATACATACCATACATCATGTATACATCAAGCATAATCATATCAAACATGCATACATTACATTCAATCATACATGCCCATAGAAAACTGCGGAAAAATTTCAAGGCATGACTACCAGCTAAGACAAACTCAAATTCAAATCCAAGCTCAACATTATCCATTCACCTTGCTATAGCTACCTCGGTTGACAACAGACACAATCATCAAAGGTGCTGCTACCAAAATCTCACTAGGTAGCTTACCTATGATTCATATCCATGCCTACATCCACGCCTATTTCTACGACCACGCCTACACCTACATCGACGTCTATGCCTGTGCCCATGTACACACCTACACATGCGCCTACGATACAAATGTCAAGATACTCTTCATCGTGTCCACACCAATTCATCATGTTGGGGGATTGATAACTCAAGACTAGTGGTTTAACAAAAGAAAATTATCAAAAACATTTTCAAACTACTTGGAGCATACACACTTAGCGAATATGCACACAGGGTACCATACATATACAAACATTCAATACACATACTCAGGGTTCCATCCCGGTATCAGGCATCATACACCTATATCACACAACAAACAAACAACCTCACCCTTGATTCAATCGTCTAAGGGTCAATCAATAAAACACTTCTCCTACGATTCAACCTGTCACCTTAGTCTTCATGCCGTGACACATTCATCCCATCACCTCAGTATTCCTGCAGTGATGAGTTCCTTACAAACCCAGTACATTGCCTCTAAGCCGCAATGTATCTGTAAAACTCATTACATTGCCTCTGAGACGCAATGTATTTGCAAAATTCAGAACATTTCCTCTAAGCCACAATGTATTTTCAAAATTCAGAACATTGCCTCTAAGCTGCAATATATCCTCAAACTTAACACATTGCCTTTAAGCCGCAATGAATTCTCAACACTCCGTGCGTTGCCTCTAAGCCGCAACACATTCTCAAAACCCATTGCATTTCCTCTAAGCCACAATGTATTCTCAAGACCTATTGCATTGCCTCTAAGCCGCAATGTATTATCCAAGTCAACAGATTTCCTCTAAGCCGCAATGAATTCTCAAAAAATTGTGCATTGCCTCTAAGCCACAGTGTATTATCCAAAATCAACACATTGCCGCTAAGTCGCAATGTATTATCCAATCCAACACATTGCCTCTAATCCGTAATTCATTCTCTAAACTCATTACATTGCCTCTAAGCCGCAATGTTTTTGCAAAACCTAGATCATCGCCTCAGACTTCATGCAACGATGCTCACAAACAAAACCTAGCTTATCGCATCAGACTTCATGCAGCGATTTGCAAACCAATCCCATTGCCTCAGACTTCACGCAACAATGTGCTCCTTTACTCCAAGCTCCATACCATCGCCTCAGACTTCATGCAACGATGTTCGAAAACCAAATTTAGCTTATCACATCAGACTTCACGCAGTGATTTGTAAACCTAACCCATTGCCTCAGACTTCATGCAGTAATGTGTTTCTTATTCTGCGACACAGATCATCGCCTCAGGCTTCACACAGCAATGTCTGAAAACCAGATTTAGTTTATCACATCACACTTCACACAGTGATTTGCGAACTTAACCGATTTCCTCAAACTTCATGTAACAATGTGTTCTAAACACCAGACCATCGTCTCAGACTTCATGCAGCAATGTTCGAAACAACAAATTTAGCTTATCACATCAGACTTCACGCAGTGATTTGAAAACTAAACCATCGCCTCATACTTCATGCAGCAATGTTCGAAAACCAACTCTAGCTTATCGTCTCAGACTTCATGCAACGATGCTTGAAAATAAAACCTAGCTTATCGCCTCAGACTTCATGCAACGATTTGTGAACCTAATCCATTGCCTCAGACTTCATGCAGCAATTCATTTCGTTATGCCAAGTTCCAGATCATCGTCTCAGACTTCATGCAGTAATGTTCGAAACAACAAATTTAGCTTATCACATCAGACTTCACGCAGTGATTTGCAAACCTAACCCATTGGCTCAGACTTCATGCAACAATGCATTTCTTTATTCCAAACTCCTAACCCATTGCCTCAGACTTCATGCAGCAATGTGTTTCTTCATTCTGCAAAATCCAGCTTATCGCATCAGACTTCACGCAACGATTTGCGAACCAAACTCATTGGCTCAGACCTCATGCAGCAATGTACATCTCTTTACCCCATAACACAAACCATCGCCTCAGACTTCATGTGGTGACGTCCGAAGATAAAATCTAGCTTATCATCTCTGACTTCACGCAGCGATTTGCAAATCTAACCCATTGCATCAAACTTCATGCAGAAATGTGTTTCGTTATTCCGTAAACACTGGTCGTCACCCCGGACTTCATGCTGTGATGCTCAAAAGAAAATAAACTTTAACCCATTGCCTTAGACTTCATGCAACAATGTGTTTCTTTTACTCTTTAACACAGACCATCGCCTCATGCAGTGATGCCCAAAAATACAAGATTTAACTTATCACCTCAGACGTCATGCAGTGATTCGCGAACATAACCCATGGCCTCAGTCTTCAAGCAGCCATGCATCATCAATTATTGTTGTATTCACCCTCCAAATTGGTGAATGACCAAAAGTAAAACCAAGACTACAAGATTGCACTTTTAAGATCAAAGACTATCTGCCTCGTTAATCAAACCCGGGTAAGCGATCAAATTTGCCTACTTCCTTGAGACTCGTAAGGGTATGCTATATCAGTATAACCTTATGTTTGTCGGACAAATTTTGGGATACTTCAAGTATTCAATAAACTTCCAATCAGAATGCGTAAGACTCGAGTTTTCTCACACCATTCGATTGGAAGATGATTGAATAGGGGCAGTTGTCGTACCCCAAATTTTCCTGCCTTAGTGCTACCGTCAAAGTTATTTTCGAACTTCAGTTTTACAGGGTAAAATTCCTTTGGTTTAATTGCATTAATATTTTGGGTTTTTAATAAATATTCGCTTTCAAGTCTGTTTAAAAATATAATAATTATTTGTATTTTTAAAATAGCAAATAATTGCTCGTTTTCATATACTTTCAATTGGCTTCTTATTTCAAACAAATAACATAGCACAATTGGTAAGAAAACATAGCTTGAAAGCATAAGGTCACGGGTTTGAATCTCACTTGGTACATTTTTTATATTTCTTTGTTTACTGTTACTAATTTTATTTCTATTTATAAAAATCATTAAAAAAAATCATTTTTTAAATATTTAAATATTAAATTTCTTATTTTTAATTAATTAATTTTTAAAAAATAGTTATTTTTATTTTTTTCTCTTTTTATTCTAAAAATAACCAAAAAAATCAAAAAATACAGAGAAAAAGCATAAGACAGAGAAGACGAAAAAGAAAATAATGGAGAAGGGCTTGCGTGAAGAACACCGAAGAGCAAATAACCTTGTTGTTGGTTGAAGATCCGAGAGAAGGACGATTGGGGTTTCATTATCTGAAACCACAATCTTCGTTGATCCGCCGCCACACCACCTTCAAGCTCCACCACAACCTGCAAAAGCGAAGGAGAGCAGAGATCACTACTAAATCCAGAACATTAAAAGGCAGAGAGCAAGCGAAATCGCTAAAGGGTAACTGGACTTAGCGTTTTTATATGGTTGATTTGCTGTTATTTTTGGGATTTAGGGGGTTTTCGGGGTCGGATTCGTGTTGGGGTTTTGGTAGGATGCCGCCGGTGGTGGTTTGGGAATTAGGGTTAAAGTGAGAGAGAGTGAAAGGGTTTGTGTGTACAGAGAGAGAGAGAGAGAGAGAGAGAGAGAGAGAGAGAGAGAGAGAGAGAGAGAGAGAGAGAGAAAGAGAGAGAGAGAGAGAGAGAGAGAGATGAATAAGTGGAGTTTTCTGTAACAATAAAACAATGTAAATGAATAAAAACAAAATGTAATCCGTTTCAATTCCATGCACGCTGGCTGACAATAACTATCACACTCCCCTGTTATCCTCCACGCGATCATGATCGGACGGCCGTAGGCCAAGTCCTACCTTATTTTCCATACACCCTCGCCCAATCCAGCCTCCTAAAGACACCTCCGTGTTTACTCTTTAATTAGAATTTACACCCCCCATTGAATTTAATTTATTTTTATAATTCACTTATTATTTCTATTTTTTTATTTATAAATATACATATATATTTTTATTTACAATAATAATAATTATTATTATCAAATAGTGATTTTATATTATTATTATATATTGTTATAATTATCTAATTTTTATCATTATTTATAATTATCATTTATTATTTATAATCCCTTTTTATGTAAATGTTATTATTAATATATTTTATTTACTATTTAAATATTACTATTATATTATCAAATAAATAATTTTATATCACAATTGCATATATTATTTTATATATTATTTGCATTAAATTTTTCTCTAATCATGCATTAATCAAGATCTTCGCAAATAATACGATTAAAAAACACAAACAAATCATCAAACTATTTTTTCGCAATAAACTAAGCTAATCAACTGTTTTTTGCAAAAGGATTTCAAACTAGTTTTGACTTACTGCGCATTCAGTCAAAATCTCCGTAATCACTACTCCCGACTAAGTGCGAGGTGATTCAAAATATGTTTGCAAACTCCTAAAAAACACCAACCCCATACGAACTATGAATTGGGACTCTGATTCCTCATTAGAGGATACGTAGGCATACGATCAAAAATTATGGTGAGTCTTTCTAATTAAAACTTAAAATCCTGTTTACCTCGAACCTAAACCTAGAACCTAATATCCTTGTGAACAAGGTGGAAGAAAGGTGCCTAACACCTTCCTTTCGTCTAATTGACTCTGAAACCTATAATCATTGTGAATTAGGGTTTTCTGTTAGATTACCTTCCCTTAGGATAAAAACTAATAGTGGCGGCTCAGATTTTAAAACCAGTCGCTACACAAGCTGAGGTTAAACCCTAACAAGTGCACGTTTGGAGTATGATCTGGAAAGCTTCTAGGTTTTGTTGTCAGCAATAAAGACATTGAAGTTGATCCTGCCAAGGTAAAGGCCATCCAAGAAATGCCAGTCCCTCATTCTGAAAAAGAAGTCAGAGGATTCTTAGGTCGTCTCAATTACATTGCTTGCTTCATATCACACTTAACAGCTACTTGTGAGCCAATCTTCAAACTCTTGAAGAAAGATCAGGTAGTCAGTTGGAATGATGAGTTCCAGGTTGCCTTTGACAAAATCAAGGAGTACCTACAAGAACCTCCTATTCTCATGCCTCCAGTTGAAGGAAGACCCTTGATCATGTACTTGACAGTATCAGAGAACTCTATGGGGTGTGTTTTGGGCCAACATGACGAGTTTGGCCGAAAAGAGCATGCTATTTATTACCTGAGAAAAAAGTTTACCGGCTGTGAAACCATATATTCACTGCCCGAGATAACTTGCTGCGCTCTAGCATGGGCTGCTCTCCGGCTAAGAAAATATATGTTGACTCATACCACTCTGTTGATTTCTAAGATGGACCCAATCAAGTACATCTTCGAGAAACCTGCCCTTTCCGAACGGATAGCCAGATGGCAAATGATCTTGACTGAGCATAATATTCAATACCCTACGCAAAAGGCCATCAAAGGAAGCGTGATAGCTGATCATTTGGCCATCAATCTGTGGATGATTATCAGTTAATGGACTTTAATTTCCCTGATGAGAACATCATGCTAATAACTGACTGTGCGAAACCTGGACCGTATGACAGACTTGAACAAGGATCCCGATGGACTATGGTCTTCAATGGGGCTTCCAACGCCTTAGGTAACGGAATTGGTGCTGTGATCATCTCTCTTGAAGGTTGCCACACTCCTTTCACTGCCAGACTATGCTTCGATTATATGAACAATATGGTCGAGCATGAAGCATGCATCTTAGGTCTGAAAGCTGCTATTGACTTAAGGATCAAGCATTTAGATGTGTTCGGGGATTCCGCCCTAGTGATCATCCAAGTAAAAGGATATTGGGACACTAAACAACCTAATCTTATCCCTTACGAGGAACTTGTGCATCCCTGATTCCCTACTTCAAAGAGATCACCTTTGAGCACTTCGCTAGGGAGGAAAACCAGTTGGCTGACGCCTTGGCAACCATGTATTCAATGTTCAAGGTCAGATGGGACAACAATGCACCTATGATTACAATTAAAAGATTCAACAAACCTGCACATTGTTGTGAGCTTGACACTGATGCGGAAAAGCCTTGGTACCATGAGGTGATGAGATATCTTGAAGCACAAGAGTATCTCGAGGGAGCATCCATCAGTGGCAGAAAATTCTTAAGAAGATTTATAGCCAAATTCTTCCTAAGTAACGGGATATTGTACAAGTGCAACCATAATTCAACTCTACTCCGATGTGCAGACAAGAAGGAGGCAGAGGAAATCATGGAAGACATGCATGATGGTCTCTTCGGTACTAACTCAAGTGGACATACGATGGCTAAGAAAATCTTAAGAACCGGTTACTATTGGTCAACAATGGAGACCAATTGCCATCAACATTCAAGAACTTGTCACAAATGCAAAATCTATGCTGACAAGGTCCATGTGCCCCCTATCCCTTTGAACATCATGACTGCTCCGTGGCCATTTGCAATGTGGGGTATTGATATGATTGGAGAGATCAAGCCCACCGCTTCCAACAGATATCACTTCATTCTTGTTGCTATCGACTATTTTACCAAATGGGTCAAAGCCAACTCTTTTGCCTCAGTCACAAAGAATGTGGTATCTAGATTTATCAGACACAACCTCATCTTCCATTATGGTATCCCCAAAAGGATTATCACCGACAATGGGACTAACTTCAACAATTCTATGATTACTGAGCTTTGCATTCAGTTTAAGATCAAGCATCACAATTCTTCTCCATATAGACCGAAAATGAATGGTGCAGTCGAAGCAGCCAACAAAAATATCAAGAAGATTGTACAGAAAATGGTGGTAACCAGGATTGGCATGAGATGTTGCTGTTTGATCTACATGGCTACCTGTTGTACCCCAAAATTTGCCCTCCCATATTCTTCAAGATTTGCCAAGATCAAGCTTCAAAATCTCTCAAGGGTTGCACAGTCCAATTGCCTCCTAACATAGTCAAAGTTAGGGTTTTGGTTCTGGCAAAGAAATTGAAGTTTCCAAGGGTCCAAACAAGTCCCACATGCCTACATACATTGTCAAGCACCCACATGCCAAGTTTCAAGACTCACATCATCAAATTGCACAGTCAAAAACCCTAAATGCTTCACAGTCAACTGCAGGGGAAAAATGGTCATTTGACAGTCAAAAGTCAAATTTTTTGGTCAACATCTTATTTTGAAGCCACAAACATCATTTGATCAATTCTTGATCATGATTCTCAAGGGCATGGCTCAAAAAGTCTCAAGTTGCAAAAGTTTCTATTTTTGGACAGTTGAAAAAGTCAACTGCAAATTGACCAAGGCATAACTTCCACATGGTTTATCAGAAAAATTCCATCCAAAGCTCATTTTGAAGAGAATGACATTTCCTACAACTCATCTTCACACTTCAAGTCCAAGAGATGCTCTCACAAAAAGTTATCAATTTCAACATTAAAGGTCATTTTCAAAAGTCAACAAAAAGGCACTTTAAGTCAAAGACCATAACTTGAGATTGGTAAATCAAAATGACATGGGACCAAAGGCATTAGTTAGAGGACTTCAAGACCTTTCCAAAATGTTCAAGAACATGATCAAAGCTTAAAAATTGAGCAAGATATTCCTTGTGGAAGTTTGGAAATTTTTGGGAATTTTGAAAAGTCAACTTTGCTTCAAATGCCTCAAAATTGCTAATGGGCCTAAATTCCTTCCATGAATCATCACCCAAAGGCCATGCACGACCCATTAAGCTAAAAGGGAGTTATTTTCTTATTTTTAATTAATTAATTGAATTTTAATTCTATTAATTCATTTAATTAAAATTAATTATGAGAAAAATACTAAATCTGTGTTTTGAATCTTTTTGTGCAGCATTTCCATCCATTATGAATCAAATATTTCGTGCATCACTCAAAAGGAAAGATTCTATACAATTGGCAATAGTTTCATGGCAAAAAGATTGAAATTGATCTCATGGAAAATCAAATCTCCTAATCATCAATGCATGGATTATAGGCTGGTTTTCTTAACCTAATTCACTCACATACATAAGCACAATCGAAACCTAATGCCCTGGACACAGAAGCTGCGGAAAACACCAAAGAACAAACTTGCAATTTTGGCCTAAAAACCTTGAAACTGTTTTCAGACCTAGAGTGCAATTCAGGGCTAAAAAAGCATTCCAAAAGCTTGCCAAGACATTCAGGAAACGATTCCAATCAAAACCACGCCTCCATACTCAAGGAATCGGTAGAATAAAGTCTGACTTTTCATCAAAATTTTCATAATCGTGTTTCACTTTTCATGCATGATTCCTGTTTTTTTAATGATTGGTTTATATTAATATGAATATTCTGAAGCTATTGGTGCCCTCTAATTGAACTAACAGTGCCTGTATCCAAAGTTGCCATGAACGTTTCTTAGGGTTTCAGAGCTCCAGATTTGGGGCTTTTCACGTCTGGAAAAATTGGCCATTCAAACCAGTACCATTGAAATCAGAGCATCCAGACGAAACAATTGGACTATTCGCGCTCAATTTATGATACAGCATGCCCTATTCGTTATTATTTGCAGGTTCCATTTAGTGGGGGTTTAAAACCCCTGCTATCTACTTTTTATTTTCAGGCAAACGAAGAAGATGCTGGCGTGGCTTGATGTGGTTGGATGATTCAAATTTGGCGCGATTTTGTTACGTCCAGCATAATGGCTTTCTTTTCATATGTATTGTTTACGTTCCATAATAATATCAAAGAAACGCGTTGGTTCAAATGGTTGATGCGCTGGCTTGCAGGTACTGGGACCTGGGTTCGATTCCCAGGTCCCCCACTTATTCCATATTTTTTTCTTTAACGTGCTCCTATGCAGTATGCCATCCAAAGACCATCATGCGTCCTCACCTCCTAGCTTGCCACGCACCCAGAAGCTCCAATCTGAAGGCCACCAAAGAGGCTCACCATGTACCTCAGTCAACCTTTCCATATGCACGCGCCAGAAAGTCAAAAAAGGCCTGATTCAATGGGCCAAATTGCTCAAATAACACCTCCAAATTGGGTCTGAATACCCCCATTGTTTGTATTTCTTTTCCTAATTTCCTTTTCTTTCTTTCTTTTTATTTTAATTGTTTTTCTTGTTTTATTCAATCCATAAAAATAATTTTCATAATAAAGTAAAAATACAGAAAAAAATCAAAAACATGTTTATTGTTATTACTATTTAATTCATTAATATTTTTGTAAATAAATTTGTAATAGTCAATTTAGGTTAATTTAGGTTAAAATTTTAATGTTTTTTTTCCTAAATAACTAAAATATGTAGAAATTAGGTTTTAGCATTTTTACTCTTTTTCTTAATAAAATAATTTCTTCTTATTCTTATTATTATTAATTACTAATTATTTTGTAAATAAACATGTAATTAATTAATTAGGGTAAATTAGGTTAAAACTTAAAGATTTTTCTTTAACAATTAAAAACAACTTAGAACTAGGGTTTTTATTTAACTTCTAATTTTAATTAATTTCCTTTATTTCATAAATACCAAAAAAACCATAAAAAAATAACTTCTTTTCTTTATTAAATAATTAATTAATTTTTAATTTCATTTAGGGTCCAACGCCCTCGAACATTCGATTCTAATTTCTTTGCGCACGTTTATTCTTATGTTTCTTTTAAATATTATGTAATTGCCCAAGCTTTGTAATAGTAATTAGGAAATTTATTTATTTTCTGCATTTTATTTCAAATCGGGTCTTTGTTAATTTGGCGATGTATAGACCCGCGCCTTGTAATAGCGTAGGACTTTATTTTCCGCACTCTAATTTCCGTACTTTTAAACTGCTAATTGCATGAAAGAATGAATGCCCAAATAAAATCAAAGCGTAGATCACCATAATGCATGACAAGATAAAACATAACTGAAAACAATACACAAATTCACACACCACTCTTAGGGTACGCCTCACTGTTGCCTTGCCCCTCGAAACGTGGTCGTCGAGTAGAGGACGTTTTAGTAAGTCCTTATGTCCATGAAAATGGCATAAGGGTAGCTTTTAAGGTGTCCTACTGTTGCTCTGGTGACCACACTGTCCCTAACAAACGAATTGACCCGAACACCTCCAACGGTGGTGCTACCTACCTCTCAATGGTGGGATGGCACCACCTTAAGGACATTTACACAACCTAATTCCTTAGGGTAGGTAGATGACTCGTAGATACTTGCTCTAATTCAAAACAAATAAAAACTTCTTTTCACACCGACACTTTTCAAAAAGCTTTCAAAAACAATTTTTCAAACACTCTTGAGGACTGATACAAGAGTCGATCTGAAACTTTCAAAGAAACTTTTTTCAAACCCACTCACAATTGAAAAGCAAACACTTTTGAAAACACAAATGAGAAAGTATCTAAGAGCCCATGGATAACCATGGATAGAAATGGTGCTAACACCTTCCCTTTCTATAAATCTACCTCCCGAACCGAGAAACTATCTCATAAGGAATTTTGCTGTGCTTTTGTCCTGTCCATGTTGGAGAAAATAAAAGACGGTGGCGACTCTTACTTACCGCGACATTTCGCGAACCAGCGTTAAACAGTCAGTTCCAGATCCACCGATCACAGAACTGGCGACTCTGCTGGGGATACTTATAAAGTGAGGTGTACCTTAGGACTAAGATCACTTGTGTTTTCAATTGCTTTGACTTGTTTGCTTTATTATTGTGGGACTGTCATCGGAGTTACATAGATCCTAACCCGGATCTGGGGATACCCTGTTAGGTAGCATAAGCTGCGAGGGACCTGTCCGGCGTAGACCGACATGGGTGAAGCAGTGGCTACGTTGGTGTGGCACCTTGGTCTGTACCGATATCCCTTGTGTTGCAACGAGGAGAATATGGGTCTTCTGAGGAGTCATTAAGCACCAACCGACCTTAGAACCTTAAATGACCCAACTTGGCCAATAGAACAGTAGCAGTATGCTACGCCCATTAAGGCTAAACTCTCGTGATGGTTCTGGCCGCAAGAAAAGATTGCGATGCTGGAGTTATGACCGATTGAGGGTAGTCAGTGATATTGGGATCCTCTAGAACCCGATTAATTCTGATAGGACAGGTATGAACCAACAAACTGAAAGAGGGTAATACCTAGACCCCATGCTGGCCTAAACTCTAAGGGCTTGTCTTGTGTGACTTGTGTGCCTTATCATGTTTGCCTTTGTAAATATTTGTGGTGTGCTTTATCATAACATCATGCCATCATAAACATTGCATGCATCCTGCATAAGGACTGACCATTTCAAAGACAAGAGGGTTTCACCTTTGCTCTGTTTTGTAGTACATCATGATGCCTATGCGAAGGAATACTATCCGGTTCAACTTTGTTCACCCACCTGAGTTGCTTGAAGAGTTGGTTAGCAGAATTCCAAATACTACTTCCTTCATCCAGAGGCATGGTTCTCTTCTCAGTTTAGTCACGGTTGCTTGGGTTCTCTTCGCCGTCAAAATCTTGGTGCCCAGAATTCCAAATACTACTTCCTTCATCCACAGTCAGTTCTCCCACTGTATCACAACATCCAAAGCTCATCATTGATCCCAAGGTCTCATCATTGATCCCAGGGTCCCCTCTTCTCGGTTGGTGCCCATCTTGTTCGTGTGTAAAATGAGTGAAGGATGTCCCCAAGCAATGTTGGTATTGGATTTCTGGACAAGAAGATTTTGACGGCGTTGACATCTATCAATTGGTCAGAATTTGGGAACAAGACCAACCCATAGATAAGGAGTGCCACAATTTCTTCAAATGCTTGAAGGTCCAATGAATTCCAACATTCTTGTGCCTTCTCAAACAAGAATTTTGCTAAGAATCCTTTGACGCCGCTTCTGGTTTCCCAATGCCCCTTGATGTCGGATGGTTGTAGATGTAATGCTCGAGCAACATCTTCCGGCTTTGGTTCCTTTTCCGTACCGTTGAAGGGTAGTTGATTAAGGATAGGGATTCTTAGGAGTTGAGAAAAATCCTCCAAAGTGGGCACCAACTGGTAATCAGGGAAAGTGAAACAGTGGTGAAGAGGGTCAAAGAACTGGAATAGCACTTTCATCATGTCTTCTTCAATGTTGGTGTTGACTAAGCTGAGCAGTCTACCATGTCTTTCACTGAAGGATGAGCTTTCCGGAATTCTTGAGGTGAGCTCCTTGAGTTGAGGAGAGATTCTCACAAGGTTGACTTGGATGGTTTTTCTGCGAGGAATTTCCATGACCTACAAAACAAGAACAAAGATGAAGATCCAAACCCTTGAAATGGTTAGTGAATGCATATGATGCTTTATGATGTTTATGATGTATGCACAAACATATGTACAAGCAAATCACACCAAATCCTAGTTTTAGGCTCGCATGGGGTTTCATAGGTAAGTACCCTCTTGAGTGTAGTTGGCTTAAAAACCTGTCCTATAAATAGTAACCGGGTTCTAAGGAGCTCAATATCACTGGATTGTTTTCATTATTCATTGTTTTGGTTTAGCCACTTAACTAGCGACCAAAATATTCCAAGAAAACAACCCTCAATGAGTGTAGTATCGAGTATCTACCAGCTTCGGACCGCACCAAAGCCGGTCATCTCACTACCCCTAATAAAAGGCCAAGATGGTCAAGTAAGGTTCTAGGTCATTAGTGCTTAGTGACATCACTCAGCGGCCCCGTACTCTCCTTGATTGAACTCAAGGGTTACCGGTACTCACAAATATGTCGCACTATTATAGCTATTGCTTTGACCGTGTCGGTATACCCCGCACAGTTTCCACAATGTATTGCTATCTATGAATGTTTCCCAAAATCCGGGTGTAGGATTGCAAACCCAAACAATAGAGCCAAGATATAAAGCAATCAATTCAAACAATTAGTCATGCAAGAGGGTGATCTAAGCCCTAAGGTTACTCCACTTTTAAAATTCTCCCCAGCAGAGTCGCCAGTTCTGTGATACGGTGGGAGAACTGACTGTGGTTTTGCGTTTGTTTTCGCAAATGTTTCGGTTGAGCAAGAGTCGCCACCGACTTTTTATTTTATCCTAAGGAAAGGTTTAAAAAGCACAGAAAAAACCTTTGAGATATTTTCTTGGGTTCGGGGAGTAGATTATAGAAAGGGAAGGTATTAGCACCCTTTCTATCCATGGTTATCCATGGGCTCTTAGGTACTTGCTTAGATCAACTTGCCTTGGTTTTCAATTGTTTGAAATGGTGCTTTGTGTGTGGCTTTGAAAAGGTTTTGAAAAAGATGCCTTGTCTAGGCTACCCTTGTAACAATTCTTTACTCGAATGTTTTACAAAAGGTGTTTGTCTTTTTGAAAAGATGTTTCAAGGTTTTTGAAAGTTTGTTTTGAAAGTTTGTTTTGAAAGTGTGATTTGAAAAATAGGCAAGTGTTTTTGTTTTGCAAGTTGACAAGTACTTAAGAGCTATCTACCCTAAAGTTCTCAAAGATTTTTGTTATGTTTTAACCCTTTTAACAATTTTGTTCCACCATTGCATTTGGTGGATAATCTTGTGTTAGGATGTGAAAGGGACGGGCACGGGTCATCGTTTAGACCATAATTGCAATGGTGTTAAGTATCTTTGGGCAATTTTTCCTTGAAAGGGACTTGATCATTTTAGGCAACTTTTCGAAAGCGTCATCGAGGGACTATGATCATTTGAATTGTTTGTTTTGCCCAAAGAGACCTAACATGCAATATGGCCCATTATTGAAGGCAACAAGTGGAATACCCTAGGGGTGCAAGTGTGATTGGTGTTGTCCATTTTCATGCTTGATTATCTTGAAATTAGGTCAAACTATTTTTGTTCTTTTTATTTGCATACAAACCCTAATTCTAACATGGTATATTTAGAAAGCATTAAAGTGCGAAAAATAAAGTTCTAAACTATTACAACACAATATGGGAAGGGGGTACAAATGTTCAAATGGGGGTTTTGACAAGGAATTTAAACCTAGCTATTACATCAATTTGGAATTTATTTACAAGATAATTAATTTGCACAAATTAAATAGAAATAAAATAAATATGCAAGATGCAAAAAAATGTTTTTATATGTATGAAAAAGAGTATTTTTATATGTTAAGTAAACAAAATAAGAAGTATTATTTTTTTGGAGCTTTTTATGTTTTAAGGGCAAAACCCTAATTTATTAAGTAAATATATTAATTATTTAATATGTACAAGTATTTATTTATTATATACAAAAATAAAATAAAATGAAGTATATTTATAATAAAAGTATTTTTTTTTGAGGTCAAATATTAATAAAAGAAAAATGTAGGTATTTTTGTATTTTAACCTAAATATACTAATATATATATATATATATATATATA
>CATIWC010002180.1:0-362782 GCA_948472305.1 Vicia faba
AACCATATGTCTATATTTTTAAAAGTATAACTTTTTAAAATATATATATATATATATATATATATATATATATATATATATATATATATATATATATATATATATATATATATATATATATATATATATATATATATATTATATATATATATATATATATATATATATATATATATTTAACAAATATTACAAAAAAAGTATATAAAAGGTTAATATAATATGATCTGTAAGGATAATATGTTGTATATAAAAATAGTATATAATTTTGGTATAAAAAATATATAACTTTTTAGACAAAAAACAAAATTATTTAGAGAACACTAAATGTTCGTTTATTATAATTTTATTTAAATTTTACTTTACAAAATTTAAAAATATATATATATAATTTATTTATTATAATAATATTATTTTATATAATTATATTATAATATTATAAATATTAGTTAGTAGTAATTATCAACTATTGAGGGACTAAATCCCTCATAAATACTAAAATGCATAATACTTTATTAGGGGTTTAATTCTTAGCAAATTTCTGACACACAGAGTGATCTAGTCTGCGTTTATGTATGTGTGTCTGCCACATAAAATTTAGGGATTGCGTTTTTCAAGGGGTTAAGCCTCTGAAAAATTAACAAAGTGAAAGATCTTTCGTAAATAATTTATAATGATCGGTTTAATTAGGGGGTTTGTTCCCTCGCAAATTTTTATTTTGTGAGGGGTTTATAATTTGCAACAACCCTTTTTTTATAGTGGCATGTGTAATTAAGATTATATCCCCTTCATATCCGAGATAAAATGAAATTATTTATAATAGTGATTCTAGAAAAACATTAAAAAACTACTGACTTAGTTTTAAATATAAAAATTTATTAGGAAATCATAAGTATACTTTTTGGAGAGAGAAATTGTTGATTGAATAAAAATATTTATTACATATTATAGAAAAAATATATAGCATAATCATGAACATTTTAGTAAAGAATTAATTAATTAAATATAAAATTGAATGAAAATAATAAAAGTTTTATTGCATTATCAAGTATTATATATTATTGTATCTATATTTGCTTTATGTTTGCTTCAACTCTTTACTACATTTAGATACTTTTAATTGGAGTTGTGAAATTGAATTTCTATTAATTCAAATAGGATTTTCAGATTCAGAGTTGTGGTGTTTTTTATTTTCGGTGATTTTGATTTTTTCCAATTGAGTTCTATTTGGAACACTTGTGGAACCTCATTCTCCGATGGGTCTTTTGCAGGTTTTTGTTTTGGTGTTGAGTTCATTTCTTAATCTTTTTTACTCTCTGATTGACTTCGAATCTGTTGAGATCTACAGGTTTTAAGATTTTAGGTTCGTCTCTCTGTGCAGGCACTAACTTATTATCCGCATAAGTCTTTGGAATTGATGCGTGATTGGTTTCTTATCATATCATTCAATTTGACGTTGGATTTGAAAGAGTCGTTTTGCTTGTTGGTTTCTTTCCAGAGGTTGTTGGTTCCTGAATTGGGTCGTGTTGGCGGTTGGTTCATACACCATGATGAAAAGTGAATGCTCACACTAGACTATTTCTTTTGCTATTTGGTTTTGTTCCCGTAAGCGGGTTCGCTGGATAGTATTTGTCATGTGTACTTTTTTTACTTTAGTTTTTTTATAAAAACTTCTTTTTTTGGTTTTGATCTATTTGTATACCCTTTTGGGTTGTTTTCGTAGTTTGGCTGGGTTTGTTTATGTCCTTCAATCCTTTGTAATCTCTTTTATTTTATTTTTTATATATATTTGGCCTTATATAAAAATAGGATAAAATTAGATACAATTCTTTAGGTGTGGTTCTTACTATTTTTCAATAAAATTATGACAAATATATAATTTTCTCTTACCACATGTAATTTTCTCCTATTTTCACTACTTAAATGATATTTAAGTACACTTGTCATATTTCATTGAAAAATAGTAAGAATCACACCTAAATAATTGTATTTAAGTTTTGTCCATTCAAATAAGCATAAAAGTATAAAGGATTAATAACATTTTACCCCCTGTAATTTTTTTTTTTGTAAAAGCAACCTTGTCATATTAAGATTCTGTCATTTTAAACCTTTGAAGGAGATGGAACATGCCATTTTCTTATGTGTCATGTTGTTTGGCATTTTTTTTTGTTTTTTTTTTGTTTTTTTTTAGATTACAGCCAGGCAAACTTATGCCACATCAGTAATCAGAATTATAAACCTACATTGGAATCTATATATTCCAGTCCTTCCCGTTTTTCCCTAACTGAGAAACACCATTGAAGAGTTGCATGCAACTCTATGAAGCCTCTCTATTACAAAATCGTTCAAGGAATCAGTTGAAGTTAAAGTCATTGTTAGATTCGTCGAAGATATGCAACCTAAGGTATGCTCATTTCATCTCTTTTTTTAATTCATGTTTTCATTCGTTAGGTTTAGAACTCTACTCTGATGATAGGGTTCATGTTACAAATTATGAGTAAGTTTAGTGTTATTGTTTATTATGGAGGGGAGTTTGTTAGGGAGAAGACGATGTTTGATAAAGGTGGAGTTCAAATAATTGTGTATAATCAGGATACCAAAAAACGGGGTGTCTCTAACGTGTCAAAACTGGTACTTGACTAGGGATACATTAGAAATGATTTTTGGGTTTAGAGCAAGCTTAAAGGTATATATGAATGTTATTTTAAAGTTAACAATGATCATCGTGCTTTGGATGCTGTTAATTTTACTTTAGGTAACAATACAAAAGGCCATTATATGTTGAGCCTAATACGAAAGACATAAAGGTCAAGGTTGTTGAGCCAAAATGCATTGAAATGAGTGTAGGAACTGATCCAAGCAATGAAGAAAGTGATAGTGATGCAATGAAGGTTAGGTTTAATGATACAGAGGATGAGAGAACAACTGCAATGGATAATGGTTTTGAATTTTTTCAAATTGAGAATTCTAGTATTGCTTCACATAGAATTGAAGTCATTGGGAAGTCATATATATATATATATATATATATATATATATATATATATATATATATATAATATATATATATATATATATATATATATATATATATATATATATATATATATATATATAATATATATAATATATATATATATATATATATATATATATATATATATATATATATATATATATATATATAATATATATATATAAGGTGTACCACTAAGTCACCCAAGAAGAAATTCACACCAAATAAGAAAAAGAAGAATAAAAAGATTATTGTTGGAGCACCTGCAGTAATAGCCAAAGAGATTAGGAAAAAGGAATCTGTAAAAAAGGAAGAAGACCAATATGTGAGTGATGAGTTGGGTAGCTCTAATCCAGATGCATCTGAAGATGAAAAATTCCAAAGTATAAAAAGTTTATGAAGGAGCAACTAGGCAAGGATTATGAGTTTAAGTTGGGAATGAAATTTAATTCCTTAGATGATTTCAAGGATGTTATAATAGAGTGGTCAGTTTTAAATGGAAGAGAAATTACATTTGTGAAGAATGAAAGAGACATGGTAACGGTAGAATGCAAGGGTAAATATAGGTTTTTGGGTCTATGCTTTAAACTATGTGGCAGTCTAACTTATCAAATAAAAACATGGTTGGGGACCAACAATTGTGCTAAGGTCTTACACAATAGAAATGCAAAGTCCAAGTGGGTTGCAAAGGTCTGGTAAACAAGATGCAGACAAGTGAGAATGTGAGGATTGTTGGCATAATTCAAGACATGAGAAATACCTACTCAATTGGGATTACACGAAGTAGGGTATGAAAGTCAAATGAAATAGAAAAAGGAATAGTTGAAGGAGGTGTTATTAGACAATATGCAATGGTTTAGAGGTATGCAACTAATTAAAAATAATATGTGTAGGGAATGCAATGAAGATTAATGTAGACATACCCAACCCATATATTCAACCAAGATTTAGGTCTTTCCATTTCTGCTTGAATGGCTGCAAAAGAGATTTCATTAAGGGGTGTAGACGATTTATTGGTGGGGATGGCTGCCTTTTGAAGACCAAATTTGGTGGTCAATTGTTGATATCATTAGGAATGGATCTAAATGAATAATATTTCCCATTGGCATTTGGAGTGGCTGAGATTGAAATAAAAGAGAGTTTGAGATGGTTTTTACAATTGTTAATGGAACACAATGGCCAAAATATGTCTTCATCTCATGCCAACAAAAAGTATTTGAAACTAATGCTCTGTCATAACTTATCCAATTTATGTGTTATGTTTAACTGATAATGTGATCTGTTTAAAATAATTAAACAGAGATTGTGCCTAAGACATTTGTATGTAAATTTCAAGAAGAAATTTGCTGGAGGAACTTTAATTAGAGATCTGATGATGGAAGCATCCAAGGCAACCTATTACCAGGAATGACAGGAAAAAAATGGTTGATTTAAAGAAATTACTATGTGCTAGGGATAAACCCATTTTAACAATGTGTGAATGGATTAGAAATTACATAATCAACAAAATATTATCAACTGTATCTAAGCTTGAAAAATGGGAACATAGGATTATGTTTATTCCTATGAAGAGATTAGATAATGAGGTTTATATGAGTGGGAAATGGAATCCATGTTGGTTTATAAATGATCAATGAGAGGTAAAATATGCATGCAATACTCAATAATTTGTAGTTGATGTAAGAAAAAGAACACGTTCTTGTAGGTTTTGGGATTTAGTAGGCATTCCTTGTAGACACGCTTGTGCATCATTAAGCTATATGCAACAAAAACTCGAGGACTTTATAGATGATTGTTACTCTAGGGAAAAATACAAACCGACATATAGTGTTATAATTAGCCCAATATATAGGATAAATATGTAGCCTACAATTGATGCAGATGAATTACTCCCTCATTTGTACAAGAAAGGATCTGGAAGGCCAAAGAAACATAGATTTATGGAACTAGGTGAGGGTGGTTCAAGAATGAGGAGAGTCGGAGTGACCTACGTATGTACCAAGTGTGATAAAATGGGCCATAACTCAAGAAAGTGCAAAGCAACAACCTAGAATCCATATGCTTTGAAAAGAAAGGTAATAATTCATTTGTTTATATAACTATTGCAATTACTATCACGATTTGATGAAATGTAACTGTTTGTGCTGATTTGTTATAGAGAAAGGCTCCTAAAAAAAGTCTGGACCAAGTAATACACAAGCAACTGATGATGAACCAACATAAGCAACTAATGTTGAACCAATTTAGGAAGCTGGTGCAAAACCAGTTGAGGAAACTAATGTTGAACCAATTGATGCAACTGATGCAGAACCAATTGAGGAAAACAATGCATAACAGTCTAAACCAAAAGTTGCACCAAAGAAGCTGAAGAAGGCTGCAAGTAAATCTATGGAGAAAACAAATGGTGAATCTGCTATTGATGGGAGATCTGGTCCAAAAATAGCAAATAAGGTGAAACATGAAGGTCCTAAAAGATCAAGTAACAAGTTGAAGACATTGAAAACAAAGTCACATAAGGGATCTGGAGTAACAGATGTTGAACCAATGACCATACCAGAGGATGAAGAGGGTACATTGACTCAGGTACATGTTGAAGTTGGAGACCCTAGGCTAGGGACATGTGCCAGAGCATTGAGATCTCGGGGTGACATTTCAAGGGGATTAACTTAGTGACCTGAATGAAGTTGTTAAGATAATTGATTAGATTTATGGTTTTTGTTAAGATAGTTGAAATTCTAGTGATTTTGTAATGCCATTGATTAGGTATATCTTTTGTTAAGACAATTTCACTTTTAGTGCTTTTGTAATGCCTTTATTTAGGTTTATGTTTTCTATTGAGACAACCTACTGCTAAATGCTTTTGTAATGACTTCTTGATGCTTATGTAATGACTACTTTAAGGCTTAATACTATGACAAGTTTATGCTCATTACAATGACTATAAATCAATCCCATTCATTCATTAAACTAAAATTTAACATTACATTAAAATCAATATATTCTAAATAGAACAATACATTGAAATTTTACCACCCTAAAACTACAACACATTTAAATCATATTGTTTACAATATCAAATAACATCCATGATACAATAAGGGCAAACATAAATAAAAAACTTTTGTTCCTTTCAATATGAAGTGGCTTCTTCATCTTCTCAACCTTCTTTGAGCTTGCCTTCTTCCAATATTCTTTGGCAAACTCCTCCCCAAACTTTTTCTCATATTATTTACCAAATTCTTTCAGATAGCCAAGTATGACTTCAAAATTGTTGCACTCCATATCCGCACCTGTGAAAGTTTCTTTAATTCGACTGCTTGATAATAGGTCATCAACTTCATCTTCCTAGATGAACAAATCACATGTTACATCACTCTGTAATAAATTAGACATTTAGAAATTAAGGAGGAATGCGATTTACAATACTGCTTATCAATTAAGTTGAACCAATAGAATGTACCTTTCCATAATTTTTGCATCTCCAAAACTCACTCTTAGGGTTTCCCTGGGTGTTCGAAACCCACATCTTCATTGATAAGTTGCAACCACATCTGGGTATATTTCTCTTCCGTTAGAATTTCCAATTAACAAATTTCTGCTACAACCCATTTCAAATACTAATTTGGAGCTACACATAGAAGATGATGGAAGCAACCACATTTTGTAGAAGAAGACGACTTGTAGAAGACAATATTTCTCACCTTTTTGCTATTAAATTATTCCTGATATATTAACGTGGCATAAGTTTGCGTAGTTGTAATTTAAAAAAATGAAGAAAAAAAAGCCAAACTACATGACATATAAGCATATGGGATGTGACATCTCCTTTAAAGGGTTAAAATGTCAGAATCTTAATATGGCAAGCACTACTACAAAATATACCTTTGGTAAAACTAAATTACAATGGTCTTATAGTTAACCGTGGTAATACCTCTTTTTGGACGTGTTTTGTTTTTTTATATTTACGAGAGATCTTACATTATGATCAAAATAATTAATCATGATTATACATTCATAGAGTGACAAAGTGTAACACCCTAATTTCCCCCCCGAATAATTTTAAATAAAAATCAAAGTAAATTAACAACTTCACCCAATTAGGATGTCACATTCAACAACATTACAAAACCTGCTCATATTATAGTAATATGTAACACATATAACTTTTGAAATTATTACTTATAATAACAACGAATAACAACCATATTCAAGTTCAACATATTTTATTGCAGTGGAAAAACATCAACAAGGTATTCGAGTATTCATTCAACATAAAACATGTTTTCCAAAATAACTCATGTTATAATGTAATCATAAATAAAGCTACAACAAAGATATATCACAAAATCTCTAAATAGCACAGCATAACAGTCAAGCGTTCAACTCCCCAGTGTTACGTATCAGAGAAGACACTGACACCAATAAAAGCGAGTAAAGAAGAGCACACTCTTCTACTCACATCTACACCTTCACTGCGGATCACTTGCGCGTTATCCACATGGAGGAAACATTCAAACATAAGGGGTTAGATATCATAATTACATAATAGAACATATAATAATAAGTGAACAATAAATTATTACAATCATAACATACATCCAAATAACATATCAAACCTATACAATGCAACAACACTACACCAATAACATACACAAATAGCATACTAACACATATAGCATACACAAATAATCCCATGCTAACAAATATAGCATACACAACAAATATGCAACACATTTTCATTTACACCACCAACACAACAATACAGCATAGCAATATTATGCAATGCAATGAGACACTATTATACGACTCAATGGATGTGGTACCATTCGTGAAAAAATAGGTTTTACCTCGCTCCCAATCCCCATAATAGGACCAGGGCCCACCAATATCATGAAAAATTAGGTTCACATCACTCATGATCCCCATCATAGGACCAGAGCACACCAACATCGTGAACAGTTAGGTTCATATCGCTCATGATCCCCACCATAGGACAAGAGCACACCAACATGACTAAAGTCCTCACCATGAATGCATGCAACATCCTACATGCAACAACAAAAACAATATGTACATTGACCTTCACCATAGTCAGTGCACTTCGCCAATACCGGCCACCACACACCAAACACCTGCCAAAATATGCAACAACAACCACACAACTATACCGCAAGCAATTACCATGCATTTGCGTATATTCTACAAAACAACATATCATGCATCCATATTATGCATACAACACAACACAACATCATGATATCACAATTAACCAATCATGTTATCAACTCATCATGGTATACTAAATAATAGTAACATTCCATCACAACATTAGCACAACACAACATCATGATATCACAATTCACCAAGCATGTTATCAACTCATCATGTTATAATCAATAATAATAACACAACATTACAACAACATGGTATCATAATTCACCAAGAATTTTATAAACTCATCATGCTATAATCAATAACAATAGCACAACATCACAATATTACAACAACACAACATCATGTCACATCATTAGCGCAACAGTACAACAACTTATTAATATATATTAATATATATATATATATATATATATATATATATATATATATATATATATATATATATATATATATATATATATATATATATATATATATATATATATATATATATATATATATATATATATATATATATATATATATATATATTATCTATGCCATCTTATAAGTTTATTCATTAGATTTCCAACGATTCAAACGGTTCTCGATTTGGACTCACGGTTCAAAAGTTATGACATTTTTAGTTTTTGCTTTAAAAAACTTTGATGTCAGACTGCAGTAATCGATTAGTGATTCGTGGTAATCGATTACTGCACCAGAAAACTAAAAAAAAAACTTAATTTTTAAAATGGTAATCGATTACCAATAAGCTTTAATCGATTATCACATAACTCATGACGAAAATACTCAGTTTTCTCCATTCTAAAGCCCTTTCAAACATGTCCCAACATACCCAAACCTCTTATATCAATAATCAAACATTACATATTATTAACACAATATTTCTGCATCAATTTTCACACAATTCATCATATTTTTCATCAATCAACATACAACAATAGCAACATTCCAATTCACCACAAACAATCACACAAATGATTTTACACAGTCAAGTCATATTTACATACATTGACATAAACCCACAATTCACAATTTCACCCAATATCATCAGCAAACAGAATTTTATCATTGAGGGTTTAACACATGAAGTAAAATTAGGTTCTGATGAGTAATTATCCTTAACCACCAATCATTATACAACACATTATATAGTTAGAATCCCACCCTTACCTAGGATTTCCTAGCTTAAGTTCTCTTCCCTTCTACAATGGAATCTTCTCTAAGCCCTAATTTCCTCTTCTCTCTTTCGTTCTCTTTTCTCCAATTCCATGATTGTAACTGTTGGCTCCTAAATTCGACACCTTTGTTTTGATTGATGTCAGCCATTAAAAGCTGAAAGATGCTTTCGACTGGCTAAGCCTGTCGGAATGCCCGTCGAAAGATGGCGAAATACTTAGAAGATTTCTTCCAAGGAAGAAGGCTGGTTGCCGTCGACGTCGAAGGAGTTTTCGTCGAAGATGTCTCTTGATGAAAGTGTTCGATGGTCCAGAGTGGAAGCAGTTTGAAATTCAAAGCTTTGGAGGGAAAACGGTTTCCAGCAGTTACTACGTGCAAACGTGCAAGGATCTGGAGTGTCGAGCATGGAGAACGTGCCAAGTGGCTTAATCTCGAAGCAGTGTAACTGCCCGACGGTTACTTGGAATGTTTTAGTATAAATAGGAGTAGACGTGTAGTTTCTCGCGTGTGTTCACTATTCCATACAAAGTCACTCATTTAGATTCGAGTACCCAGCGTGTGAGAAAGAATTGTTGAGAAATGTATGTGTGAAACACCAATTTTATCAATTAAAGTCATTTACTTTCCCAGAATTTTACTTGCTTTTCTCTTTACATTTCCTGTCGAACCTTTACTTTAAAGCCTTGTTTATTTTACCAAGCCTTTCCTTTATGCAATTTACTTGAAACCTTTTATTTAAAGCCTTATCCACCTTAATCAAACATCAAAATCAACCTATGTCCATAGGATCAATCTGATCGATCCTGCGAGTAACCAAATAAGTAACCATTTGGAGGATCAGCGGTTGTTTACCAAAACCCAAGGTAAACAAATTGGCACACCTGGTGGGACTGTGTGTTGATTGTTGAAAATAATCTCATCTTTTCGAGTTGTATGTTATTGAGAAGTGGTAGAATATACACTAACGATAACAATACTGCCAGAAGGAGGGAAGAGATGGCGAATCCGCCAAACAATAATGAAATCCCACAAACGAGTGTGGGAGCAACGGTTAGTATGACCGTAAGTGAAGCGACAAACGTTGGTTCGATACCAGCAGTGTCGGTCACAACCACGGGGCCAATAACTTCGTTAACAGGCCCCAGAATACCTTTGGGAACTCCCCCACCAAGGGGAAATATAGGCGTAAGGCCTGTGGTTCCCCCAGGATTCATTCCATTCTATGGCATGCCAACTTCTGAAGTGGCAAGCCTGACGAATGTTGCGTCCACTTTCTCAGACCCTTTCGTGAGTGCCTCTTCGCCACTCCAAGGCTCTGGAATAGGCATGGCGAATAGAAATAGGACCCAACTCTTAGGAGGAACGTCCCAAATAGCCCATGGCCTTACAAATGCCTCGACAGCAGTCTTGAGGCAACAAATGGACGAAAGCAACCATGATATGGTGCAAATGTTGGCACAAACTTTGAGTACAGTGCTAAACCCTCTAATACAAAACACTACTCAATCGAATCAGCAAGTAACAGCGCAAATGACGCGTTTGGCTGACTTCTTTGGAGTACCCCAACCTGTTCGACAGCCCCAAAGGGCGCAAATAAGGGGAAATCAGGGGATATTTGTAGAGGAAGAAACCACCATTAACCAGGCTCAACAGCCTGTCGAACAACCTGTCGAAGAACCTAGGGTAATAGCCCCAGAGGTAAGGTTAGTTAACAGAAACCAAAATGCTGACGAAGTGGTTCAGCATATCCAATACCAAAACATGGGTTTGGAAAACAATCTGGCAACCATGATCGAAAGGATCATGACTCAGAATGGGATGAACATGGGCTTTCGAAGGCCCAACTTTACATCTCCATTGTCAGAATACGTGTTACAAACGGATTTACCTCCTAGATGCAAAGTCCCCAAATTTACTAAGTTCTCTGGGGACACGACAGAATCTACTGTCGAGCATGTGGCGAGATACTTGATCGAAGCAGGAGACATTTCGAATAACGAAAACCTAAGGATCAAGTACTTCCCAAGTTCTTTAACCAAGAACGCTTTTACTTGGTTTACAACTCTCCCCCCCAATTCGATCCATCATTGGACCCAGTTGGAAAGATTGTTCCATGAACAATTCTATATGGGGCAAACCAAGATAAGCCTGAAAGAACTGGCCAGTGTGAAGAGACGTTTCACTGAACCTATAGACGAATATTTGAATAGGTTTAGGTTGCTCAAGGCGAGATGTTTTACACAAGTGCCAGAACATGAGTTGGTCGAAATAGCCGCAGGCGGTTTAGATTATTCCATTAGGAAGAAGCTAGACACCCAGTACCTTAGAGACATGGCCCAACTGGCAGATAGAGTTCGACAGGTCGAACGCCTCAAAGCTGAAAAAGCTAAGGCAACGAAAACTCACAAGAGAGAAAGAATAGCGTACGTTGAGATGGATGACGAAGATCTAGAATCCTTCGACGATACTTTAGCTGTCGAAGAAGGAGAAGTCGATTTAGCAGAACTAAAACAAGGGCCACCATACTCTTGTAAACAGTTAGTCCCCTCAAATGGGAAAAATCCCATTGGTCCAGACAGGACCAACGATAGGTTCCCAAAAAAGACTTATAGTTTTGACATCACAAAATGTGATGAAATATTCGACTTGCTAGTTAAAGATGGCCAAATGATAGTACCCCCTGGGGTAAAAGTGCCTCCTCTTGATCAAAGAAAGAAGAGAGGTTTTTGCAAATATCATAATTTTTTGGGCCATAAAACTTCTCAATGTTTTCTTTTCAGGAATCTTGTGCAAGACGCTATTGAGGAAGGGAGATTAAAGTTTGCTGACAAATCCCCCATGGCTGTCGACTCCAATCCACTGAAGGCTGAAGCCCACTATGCAGAACCCTCTGAGGTGAACATGATAGAGGCGACCATGATCCAGTCGAAGAAGCCAGGAATTACTATGGTCGAAGTCTCAAAGGACCACATCAACATGCCAATCTTTGGCAGTTTTTCTGGAAATTTATCCAGGAAGACAATTGAGGCTGTCCAGGAAGCGGTCGAAGGCCCGAAGTCGAAGACTGCTGAATCACAAAAAACTGGATCAAAGCCCAGTTCCCACTTGGCCACTGTTCAAGGCCAGACGGAGAATCTGGAGACACAAATGAAGCAGTTAACTCTTGCTACGAAAGATACAATGAATATCAACATGGTTGAACTTTCTGATCCAAAAGCATCAGAAGAGGCCATAAGGCAAGAGCAGGCTAATAAGACGGCTTTCCCACGGGAAAACGAAAACTTGGCAGATTTTTTACAAAGATGCCAGAAGAAGAAATCAGAGGTGATGCTGTGTCCAAGATGCAGTTCGATCTTTGATAAAAAAGCTGCTGAACACATTCAAGGCGTGAGAGCAGCGAATAAGAGAAGGGAGAATGTTGACCTTCGACATGATCCCAGAAGGGGTTCTAACCAAGACAAGAGGCCATTGACTTTTAGGCCTCCAACAAATGTACCAGTAGACACTTGGTACAAAACTTCTGGCCGAAAAAGGCCAAATGAAGAGAAATGGCATTCTTTCGATGTGCCAAGAGGTTCCTCTTTGACTCAAAAGAAAGAGCCTCAAGTTGCTGCATCTAAGGTTGCTCAAGTGTCCAGCAACTACAAGGGTAAAAATCCTATGTCTCGATCCCAATGGAGGAGATATCAAAGGAGACGAAAAGCTGAAAGGGAGGCTGCCAACGAACCTAAGGCAGAGACTAGTTCGAATGTCCCTCAAAGGAAACAAAGGAAGCCTCTAGAGAGAGAACCAGTTACCAACAGGCTAGTTTGGCCTAACCAAAGTGAGGTCGAAGACGAAGACGATGCTGAGTCCGACGATACTTTGGATATAATGGTGAACATTGTTTCCGTGCTGCCCAGGGAATTCAATCGACAGGTAGAAGTCGAAGCAAGTGACTGGGAGGTGGAACAAGAAATGGCCAAACATAGGCCAGTGTGCTATTTTGTCATGGACAATGGCACTACAGAGGAACAAAATGGCTTCTTCGAGCCACCTACAGAGGCGATGAAGAATCACCTCAAGCCTTTGTTCATAAGGGCTAAGCTCGAAGAGACTACTGTGAACAAAATATTGGTCGACTGTGGGGCAACTATCAATATTATCCCTCACTCTATGCTGAGGAAGATTGGCAAAAGAGATGAGGAAATCAAACCTCACAATATGGTCCTGTCGAACTATGAGGGCGACATTGGGACCACCATGGGAGTGATCCAGTTAGATATCAAAGTTGGGTCCATCCTTCGACCAACGATGTTCATGGTCATATCGGCCAAACCTAACTACAACCTTTTGTTAGGCCGTGAGTGGATTCATGGTGTAGGCGCTGTGCCTTCATCGATGCACCAAAGACTGCTGCTATGGCGTCCAGATGGGATGGTCGAAAACATAGAGGCAGATCAAAGCTACTACCTTGGCGAATCACTTGGGTGTGGCAGATTTCGACAAAAACTTGGCTCACATAGGGCCATGTCCAACACCTGACTTCGACATGGCGCCAGCGCCAACCACTTTTTGTTCCCTATACCTGCATCCTGAGCATGGTTTCCAATGGGACAGAGAAGACTTGTCCCACATAGACTTCAGTGGGCTAACTGATATCCAACCAACTGGTTGGGGAAGTGAATTCAGTGATAATGACTGAGTCACAATCTCTGAAGCGAATTTCGGCTTATGTAGCCGAAACCAAGATGATAACGGCTCTCGAAGCCGAAGTAAAGTACATGGCCACACAGGCCAATGATCAACAAATATCTGCTGTTGGCCCAGGAAAGGATTTCGATCCAAAACCCCCTGATATCATGCCAGAAGAATTGCAGGAACAGAGGCTCGACGCTATCTATGACGATGAGCCTTTGGGCTTCGAAAAGGATCCCTTGGCGAACAACATTAAAATGTTGGCACAAGACCCTTTAGAAGAAATCAACTTAGGTGAAGGATCAGAGAGAAGGCCAACTTACATCAGCGCCAAAATTGATCCAGAACTTAGGTTGGAAATAATCCAATTGCTGAAAGAGTTTAAAGACTGTTTTGCATGGGATTATGACGAAATGCCTGGTCTCGACAGAGGATTGGTAGAACTTCAGTTGCCAATCAAACCTGGAAAGAAGCCAATCAAGCAAAATCCAAGGCGCTTCGCTCCAGAAATATTGTCGAAGATCAAAACAGAGGTCGAAAGACTTCTGAAATGCAAATTCATCCGTGTTACAAGGTATGTCGAATGGATTGCAAATATTGTGCCAGTAATTAAGAAAAATGGCACATTAAGGGTGTGCATAGATTTCAGAGATTTGAATGCTGCCACCCCCAAAGATGAATATCCTATGCCTGTGGCGGAAATGCTAGTCGATTCTGCCGCTGGCTATGAATACCTGAGCATGCTCGATGGTTATTCAGGATATAATCAAATATTCATTGCTGAAGAGGATGTGTCGAAAATAGCTTTTCGATGCCCAGGGGCCTTAGGCACTTACGAATGGGTAGTGATGCCTTTTGGCCTAAAGAACGCTGGGGCGACGTACCAGCGAGCAATGAATACTATCTTCCATGATTTTATTAACACTTTTATGCAAGTTTATATTGATGATATTGTTATAAAATCTGTTTCCAGGAAGAGTCACATCGACCACCTTCGACAATCATTCGAAAGAATGAGAAAACATGGTCTGAAGATGAACCCTTTGAAGTGTGCGTTCTGTGTGAAAGCTGGAGATTTCTTGGGCTTCGTTGTCCACAAGAAAGGAATCGAAATCAATCAGAACAAAACGAAGGCAATTCTGGAAGCGAAAGCGCCATCGAATAAGAAGGAATTGCAATCTCTCTTAGGCAAGATAAATTTCTTAAGGAGGTTTATATCTAATCTAAGTGGGAAAGCTCAGGCCTTTTCACCCTTACTTCGACTGAATAAAGAGGGGTTCGAATGGGGGCAGGAGCAACAAGAAGCCTTCGACAAAATCAAAGGGTACCTCACTAAGCCACCTATTTTGGTGCCTCCTTGTAGCAACAGGAGTATGAGATTGTACATAGCTGCATCTGACAAAACTCTGGGAAGTATGTTAGCCCAAGAGGATGAGAATGGAGTCGAAAGACCCATTTATTATCTCAGTCGAGTTTTGAATGATGCAGAAACTAGATATAGCGAAGTTGAAAAATTGTGTCTATGTCTGTATTTTTCTTGTACAAAACTCAAGCAATATATAAAACCGGTTGATGTTTATGTTTCGTCTCATTTTGATGTTTTCAAATATATGTTGTCGAAACCTATCTTGCATAGTCGAATTGGCAAGTGGGCATTAGCATTAACTGAATACTCCTTGACCTTTATGCCTCTTAAGGCAGTAAAAGGACAAGTGGTTGCAGACTTCATAGTCGACCACTCAATTCAAGTCGAGGATATTAATTATGTGGAGATAGAACCTTGGAAATTCTACTTCGATGGTTCCAGCCATAAAGATGGAACGGGAGTAGGGGTCTTGATCATTTCTCCAGAAAAAATTCCAACAACATTCAAGTACAAGATAGCAGGTTCTTGTTCGAACAATGAGGCTGAGTATGAAGCTCTAATTACTGGCCTTGAAATATTGTTGGAATTGGGGGCAACTCGAGTCGAAATAATGGGAGACTCAGAGTTAGTCATCAAGCAAGTCACAAAGGAATATAAATGCATAAGAGAGAATCTCATTATGTACTTTGTGATAACAAATCGTTTATTGAAACAATTTGAAAGTGTCAATATCCAACACATACCCAGAGTCGAAAATCAAATAGCCAATGACTTGGCACAAATTGCATCAGGGTATAAGATTTCAAAAACGAGATTACAAAAAGCAATCGAAGTTCGAGAAAAGATAAAAGCAACTTGTCTATCACCATCAGACTTGGAATCGACGAGGCTAGGATATGCTGATCACTCAAACTTCGAGATTTCGTTCATTGATAATTTGTCAGAGCAAGATTGGAGGAAACCCATTGTGGACTATCTTCAAAATCCAGGAGCTTCGACAGAACGAAAAACAAAATACAGGGCGTTGAGTTTTGTACTCATGGGTAATGAGTTATTCAAGAAGACGCCTGAAGGGGTGTTGCTGAAATGTTTAAGTGAAACTGAAGCATACATAGCCCTTTCGACTACGCATGCTGGGGCATGTGGGGCTCACCAAGCAGGCCATAAGATGAAATGGTTGTTGTTTCGACAAGGACTATACTGGCCCACTATGCTGAAAGATTGTGTTGAGTTCGCCAAAGGTTGCCAAGAGTGTCAAGTTCATACAGGCATCCAACATGTACCAGCAAGCGAACTTCACTCGATAGTGAAGCCTTGGCCCTTTAGAGGATGGGCGTTGGATCTCATTGGAGAGATTCGACCAGCATCATCAAAGAGTCAGAAATACATATTGGTAGGCATTGATTATTTTACTAAGTGGATCGAAGCTATCCCTTTAGTCAATGTAGACCAGGAAAATGTCATTGAATTTATTCAAAAGAACATTATCTTTAGATATGGAATTCCGGAGACAATAACAACTGATCAAGGGTCAGTTTTCACTGGTCGAAAGATGCAGGAATTTGCTCAGGAAACAGGTTTCAAACTCTTAACATCCACGCCTTATTATGCACAGGCGAATGGTCAAGTCGAAGCAGCTAACAAAGTGGTGATTGGCTTGATAAAGAAACATGTTGGGAAGAAACCAAAGAATTGGCATAAGACGTTAGACCAGATTTTATGGGCTTGTCGAACGTCCCCAAAAGAAGCCACTGGTACAACACCATATAGGCTAACTTTTGGCCATGATGCAGTGTTGCCAGCAGAAATTTGTCTTCAGTCTGCAAGGGTTCAGAGGCATTATGATATTCCTTCTGAGGTTTATTGGAACATGATGTTAGATGAACTGGTGGATTTAGACGAAGAGAGATTACGCGCTCTCGACTTACTCAGGCTTCAGAAGAAAAGAGTAGAAGACTCTTATAATAAAAAGGTAAAACCTAAGGTATTTTTGCCTGAAGAACTAGTTTGGAAGGTAATTCTTCCCATGGATCGAAGGGATCGAAGCATGGGGAAATGGTCACCCAAATGGGAGGGACCCTTCAGAGTTATCCAAACTTTTTCTGGTGGAGCCTATGAAGTCGAAGAGTTAAGTGGAGACAAAAGGCTCTTGAGAGTAAATGGTAAATATTTGAAAAAATACAAACCTATACTTCAAGAGATAAAAATAAAATAATAAAAGAGCAAGTCTAAATTAACCATAAAAAATGCCAAAATGGAAATTTTTATTTATTTCAGCCAAGATGGCAATTGTTGTCGAAAGAACGATTACAAAAGATGGTTACAAAAGAGAATCAATCAAAAAGTAAGAGAATTCTTGAGTCGAAGATACTTGGCGTACTGCAGCTCCAACCTCTTCTTGCACCAGGAGTTTTCTTGCACTAGTTTGGCAATTTGAGCGTCGAGGCTTTGGGCCCTCTCAGCGAATTCCAGGCCTTGTTTGATCTCAGTCTGGCTCTCAGTGTCTGAGATGGTCGAAAGAATTTCCTCCTTGAGTACAGTGTTGGCGTTTATTTTCGCCTCTATCTCTGCGATTTGTGCCCGGAAGGAGACATTCTCTCGATCAATGGCATCAACTCTTTCCTGTGCAGACGCTTTCTGTTTCGACAACTCAGCAATTCGAGAAGTCGATTCTGAGACAGCAGTCCACGCAGATGAGCTTTTGCCATGCAGCCCTTCAAGCTGACTGTTAAACACTCTTTGGCGCCTGTAATCCGCTGAAACTTGATCAATCATAGAGTGTAACTCCATGATCAAGTCTGAGATTTCTGGAGCTACAGCGTCGAAGTCGACAGCATTCAAGACCTCTTTTAAGCATGATGGAGCAGTGGGGTCCCCCTCTAAAGCCTTCATCAAGTCCCTCTTGAAGAACTGGGCCTTAACCTTCGCCAATGCATCATCAAGAGGAGAAGTTTCAGTAGATTTCCCCGACAGGGTAGGAATTTCCTGACTAGTGTCAGACGAACTCTTACTCTCGATGATTGCATTAAGGTAGCTAACAGGGTCAGCTTGTTTCAAGCGTTCCAAGTCCTCTTTTGACCTATGCTTCGAGGAGGTAACCCTTGCAATAGTGTTATCTTGGGTTTGAGGTTCTTGAGTGCTAAGTACCTCGACTGGTTGTTCTTCGACTCTGACTGAGGCAGTACCAGCATCGACTTGTGGTTCTTCGTTAGCATCACCCTGGGGTCCTTCGCCAGCGTCATTTTGTGGCTCTTCGCTAGCGTCACCCTGGTGTCCTTCGCCGGTACCACCTTGGTTCTCTTCGTTGGCAATGTTTTGATTTTCTTCGACATCGTTGCCTTGGTCCCTTTCTTCTTGATTCTCTTCTGACAAATCCACCACCTCAACCGTTTCTGGCTGTTGTTCCTCCACTGGCTGTGGTTCCTCCACCATAGGTTCCTCGGTTGTTTTCTCCACTGTTTCAGCATTGGCCTCATTCTCAGTATGGGCTTCGTCATTGCCCAAGTCTTTTTCCTGAGGCCTGCTAAGATCAGCAGATTCCAGCGTTTCTGAGGTCCTTGGTTGAGAACTTTCAGTAGTGTCCTGAAAAAGAGAAAGAAGGCAAATTTTCAGATGTTGAAAGAGACACAATCGAATACGGGTATCTATGCCTAAGTTATAAAAAATGTCTAAGGGATTACCTGTGGATTAGCCCCAGCCCCAGGGCTGGAATTGTCACTTTCGACAGGCTTGGTAAGAAGAGCGTTCAGTTCCTCCTCAGTGGGCTCCTCGATGATCACTGCAGGTGGCCTAGGCTTTCTCACAGCAACCTTTATTCTGACGGTTCGACCTTCAGGAGCAGGAGCAGGAACAGAAGCATCCTTCGTCAACTTTCGCCTTTTCAAGGGGGCAGGAGGGGAATCACTTTCCTCGTCACTCCCAGATTCGACCACCAGAGTTGATCGTTTCTTGGGCGAAGGTGCCTAGAAAACCAATAGGAATTCGATTGAATAATTGCATCGAAAATAAAAAATCGAAAGCCAGAAGAAAAATGAAGAAAGTCTGGTTACCGATACAGGAGGCCTCTTCGAAGAGCCTTCCCCCTGTTGGTTGCCTGTGGTCTTCGCCGGCGCTACAGTCTTCGCCGGCGGTGGAGGTTTTGTTGAAGGGACTCCTCCCTGTTGACCTTCTGTAGCCTTCTTGGCTACAGGTTTTCGAACAACTGAAAGCAAAGGAAAAGTTAACAGGTTAGCAGTCGAAGAGAAAGACAAAAAAGTAATGTGAGAGAATAAACTTACATTTCTTGACTTTGTCCAACACAAGGACAAAAGACTTCTGCAACTCTGCCATGAAGTCCTTCTTGTCGAAGAAGTACTCAGCATAATAGCTTCTCCACCACTCCTCGAAGGATGGTGAGCAAAGGAAATTAAGCTGGTAGTTAAACAGCGAGAGGATTGTTCGACCAGCATATCTTCCAATATGCTTGATGGCAGCTTCTTCTGTATAATCGTTGCAGAAGTACAACATTGACTTCTCCCTTTGGAAAATCGGAGAAGGCAGGGTTTGGATAATACCAAACTGGCGAGATACCAGATTTGGTTGGTAGGCAAGCAGACTCAAATGAGTCTTGGAACTCTTAAATCGAAGAGGCATGATCCTGGGTGTAAGGAACGCCTCCCAAAGTACTGAATGCTCATCGACATTGGGACCACTCGACTCCTTTGGATGTGGCCTTGTAAACCATGCTGGCCCCACCTTCCTTTGAGCAAATGGAGCCATAGTTGAAACAAATTCCTTCCTTCGAGCGAACATTAGAACGAAGTTAGTGAAGGTTTGTTGAAACTCCAGGCCATCTTCCACAGGTGTCAGCAGAGCTAGCCTGATTCCTTCGATGCGTCTATTCGCTATCGCTGGGGCTTGTTCATTTATCTGAATCCTCTTGGGCAAAAAAGATTCGAAAGTGGCGTTGAGCCACAGTTGAAGTAGCCAGAAAGGCCCAGCGAGTAGCAAACTGGCCCTGTCCTCGATATGTTTCAGAAGAGTGGCCCCATTACTGATCGAGTCATAAAGACTAGCCAGGATCAGTTCTGCCAAACAGATGTTTTGGCGGTGATGCAGTTGGGTAGCAAGAGTGACCATCTTTTTGGTCACCTGCAGAGACTTCGAGCAAAACACAAAGCGAGTTAGCCATAAGGCTAGAAACGCTATGTGTTCGACATCCGACACTGTATCCGTCGACCTGTCATGAAAATGGTTGATGAAAGTGGTGTATGTGGGCTTGGTCTCAGAGAAGCCAATTTGGTCCTCCGACATCTCCTCCGGGTCGAAGTAATCTCCGGTTGGTCGAAGGCCAGTAATAGCTGCTACATCGAAGAGTGTGGGGGTTAGCATCCCACATGGAAGATGAAAAGTGAAGTGAGAGTAATCCCAGAACAACAGTGAAGCTATCAGCATCTCTGGGGAGTAGTTCAAGCCTGTCTTCGACAGCATCACAAGGTCGAAGATTCCCATTTCCTTCCAGACTGGAGTTTGATGCTTCTCCAACTTTGTTAGCCAGGCAACATAATCGGAGGTCAGATTAGGGCAAGACCTGAAGACCCTAACCCCTCTGTTGAAGAAGCGGAGGTCGATTTTTTCACGAGTAGGGTCTTCGTTGTCTTCTGCGTCTTTTTTGGCGCATGCTACTGGCTTGAGTTTCTCGACGATTGGGAAATAGCTCTTGATCTTCAGAGCTTCAGAGATGCTTGGATTCATGGGGCCAGACATTGCGAAGATCTGGTTGGAGTATCCAACCGGGATCATCAAGTGGCGCGAGTAAGCATCGCGAACGGAGATGTCAGAAGGTTCAGGAACCCTTCGTTTGCCCGTAGAGTTTACTACCGGAGCAGTGACGAAGACTTTGGGTTTAACATGTTGTTCAGTTGGTGCGTTAGCATTGGGAGCAGTAGAAGCAGAGGCCATTGTTGAAGATGAAGATGAAATGAAAGAGGAAGAGTTTTTCTGCAAAGAGAGCAAGCTTGTACGAAAACAAGGAAGTTTGAAGGCTAGTTGGCGTAAAAAGTCCCACAATGGGATGTTCACTGCTATTTATAGTAGTGGGAAAAATCCCCAATAACGAGGACATTAAATGTCATTTAATGCTGCAGGAGTTAGTGGGACGCGTGGCAGCATCCTGTTGTTTTGGCCGTTTCTGCAGAAACAGAGGGACACAGCGTGCGTCCTCGTTTTTGGGATTTGTCATAATGACAAATTCTGAAATGA
This sequence comes from Vicia faba, assembly GCA_948472305.1. Classification (NCBI taxonomy): domain Eukaryota; kingdom Viridiplantae; phylum Streptophyta; class Magnoliopsida; order Fabales; family Fabaceae; genus Vicia; species Vicia faba. The sequence continues at coordinate 21,651 of CATIWC010002180.1, forward strand.
CGTTTGGTACTGCACGCCGTACTGAAAGTGACGTCCTAGGATCAAATCAATGATGGTTTCTTGGGATTGCCAATAGTTGGTAAAAAGCAACAAAAAGTGCACAAGTTAACTTGTGACTAAGCGTGGAAAGACAGGTGTCGAATGGCGTTTCAAAGAATGCCTTTTTCTTTCAGAGTCGAAATAAGGCATTCTTGGGGGGCAATTTGTTGGCTCCTAAATTCGACACCTTTGTTTTGATTGATGTCAGCCATTAAAAGCTGAAAGATGCTTTCGACTGGCTAAGCCTGTCGGAATGCCCGTCGAAAGATGGCGAAATACTTAGAAGATTTCTTCCAAGGAAGAAGGCTGGTTGCCGTCGACGTCGAAGGAGTTTTCGTCGAAGATGTCTCTTGATGAAAGTGTTCGATGGTCCAGAGTGGAAGCAGTTTGAAATTCAAAGCTTTGGAGGGAAAACGGTTTCCAGCAGTTACTACGTGCAAACGTGCAAGGATCTGGAGTGTCGAGCATGGAGAACGTGCCAAGTGGCTTAATCTCGAAGCAGTGTAACTGCCCGACGGTTACTTGGAATGTTTTAGTATAAATAGGAGTAGACGTGTAGTTTCTCGCGTGTGTTCACTATTCCATACAAAGTCACTCATTTAGATTCGAGTACCCAGCGTGTGAGAAAGAATTGTTGAGAAATGTATGTGTGAAACACCAATTTTATCAATTAAAGTCATTTACTTTCCCAGAATTTTACTTGCTTTTCTCTTTACATTTCCTGTCGAACCTTTACTTTAAAGCCTTGTTTATTTTACCAAGCCTTTCCTTTATGCAATTTACTTGAAACCTTTTATTTAAAGCCTTATCCACCTTAATCAAACATCATAATCAACCTATGTCCATAGGATCAATCTGATCGATCCTGCGAGTAACCAAATAAGTAACCATTTGGAGGATCAGCGGTTGTTTACCAAAACCCAAGGTAAACAGTAACGAATGACAATGATTCTCTAATTCTATTTTGTCACTCTTACCCCTTGTAACCTTTCTATGACATTCCACTTATGCCCTTACTTAACCACTTAAGATTACCGATAAGCCCTCCATATCGCTACGATAACATTATTTCTATTTCAATTATTATTATTCCCCAATAATAAAATAATTCCACTGAATAATTATTTAATTGTTACTAATATTATTTAATTCCTACAATTTTAATTAACTAATGCTAGTAACTACTTTCTTTCACCCACTAGTTCTACACAATTACTCACACACCCCTAACACCTTAATCTCTATATTTCTAAGGCAACTACCCCACACCAAGAGCATCACAACATATCAAAACACCCATCAACGCATATAATTTCATAACACCACATAATTAAATTATGAAAAATAATTTAAATAAAATCGGGGCATTACAACTCTCCCTCACTTAGAACATTTTTGTCCTCGAAAATTTATCTGATGTAAACAACTCTAGATACGGCTCTCGCATCCTACTCTCCTACTCCCACGTCATGTTTGACAGCATTTCAAATACCACTAACCAACATTCCACATCATTAACCACAATAATCTAACAAGATACAATGCTACCGAGTTATAAATACACAGGTTCATTTCACTCCTTGTCCCATCACCCTAAAATATAGGATCTATCACCTTAGGATCTTGTTCACTCTTGAACCGGAACACAACAAGATCGTCACCATCACCATAGGTAACACTTCTCCAATTTCACTTCATAAGAAATAACTACTTACACTCAAACCCTTGCCATAGGAAACGAGGCAAAAACATAGATTAAGAATGTAGAGTTTTACGACATGAACATCGTCTCCATAATTTCATCACACAGAAACACAAGCATAAGAACATCAACATGACCATAATATCGATAATATTAACACACAACATTAATACCACAATGCTATGATTCACCAATCAAACATATAAATCAATACATTTATTTACATGGTAGTAACGCGTATAATATATAAACCTTTCACCTATCACTTCCATTATGGAATGTCCAATGGTTTGAATCATTCCCATAGGCTTCTAATATTTAACCTTTGACTCCTAACAAGTCACACACGCATAATAAACTGCACCACAACATGCTTCAGCTGCGCCACTCCGATCATCTACCCGAAAGTCACTGTCCCCATTTTGATTTCCATCAACTATCAGATCTATAAGTTTAACATGTAACTCCTGACTCTCTTTAATATCCATCATAAAATATTTGTTCACCTTTCCATCAGGTTCATACGAAATGGTGAATGATTATCCTCTCGATAGAACGTCAAACACTTTACATACCATCAAGCTGACAAGACAAGTTTATCCCATCCAACACGATCATGTCTACTATAAACAAGAGATTAAGGGTAATCAGTTACTCAATTTGTCAATAGGTAGCCGACAACCATAATGAAGCATAAACCATCGTTACCAAACTACAATAGTGTTTCTTTAGAAATTATGCTCAAAGTCACCTAAAGCACCATGGTATCCAATAATCTCCTTTGAGGTTTACAAATGCTTCCACAAATTCTTCTCATTCGATCTCGTCGATGAGACACCATCTCCTAAACACATTACATAGTCTACTTCACACTCTCTTAGCATCATACAAATGTTACGTATCATCCAACTCAAGAAATGCTAATATACCAAGTACGTTACAAATCATTTCATTCCAATTAAAGTCTTTATTCATGTAGAGGACTTTAACAACGTCCATAAATCCTCAGTTTTCCCTTAAATCTTACAACATCGAGGATCCATATATTTTCACATTTGAATCTCATTTCAATCACATTTCAATAATACCATCCCCACTTTCGGTTGGTCATAGAAAATATCGAAATTCTCCCTGGTACATATCGATACTTTGCCATCACAAACATAATTCTAATCTCTCGAATTAATTTTTCCTTTACCATTACCTCTCTTTACCTCAAAAGCTAACGTCACTCTAATCATTATTAATCGGCATAAGTTGCATCTCCATGCGCTTCTTCAATAGATTCTCATCCTCTCTAATACCAAACATCTAATTCTCTCAATTCATTTATTAACAACATACCGTACTTAACCTCATATTAGACAAACCGCGATAATAACCCATTAAGCCCATTCTAGTCTCTGTAACCAATTTTGAAGCCTCTCAATGTAGACTTACATCTACTTTGGATATATCCACATATACCATCACTTAAAATATCATGCTAAAGAGCACTCACCTCCTGAAACCATGATCTACACCTTGACAACATAGCATAAAGTTTCTTCCCTTTCGACACTATAATTCAAATCACAATTGTTTAACATGCCCTTATTCCGACTTAGATTAAATCAGAATGTCCTTAATAAACAGTGCAACAAACTGATCCAAATATTTTTAATGCCTACGACGAGTTATAAAAGTTGTTCTCTAACTATCCGCTCCATTCACCTGAATCTGAAGGTAACCAGACCTCAATTTGATTATACTGAAGACATACTCGCCTACCAGTTGGTTCATTAAATCGTCAATCCTTTGAAGTAGATATTTAATATCTGAAATTCTGGTATTCAAATCACATATATCCTAAGAGAAGTCGAGATAGTGTAATCTTACTTAACATAATAAACAAATATAACACAATTAACAGAGCAGTATGTAAACAACATGCAGAATTGTTAACCCAATTCGGTGTACAACAACACCTACTTTGGGGGATACCGTGCCAAGAAGGAAATCCACTAAATAGTATCAATTCAAAGCTAAACTCCCCCTTTTACAACTTCTCACTTAATCACTACCCATTCTATATTTCTACCTAAGACTCGCCTAGGTATGAGACCCCTCTCACTTCCCTGACAGTCATAACCAGTGACAAGAACACAATTCAAACGAATTAGAAGACAAACTTCACAAACACACAATCACTATATACTTAGAAGCTTAAGAGTGATTGGAAATCAAGAAGTAGACACACTTCAATAAACATAATCCACTCTTTCTTAAAAGCTTATGAGTGACTCATAATTACAACTCAACTAACAGTCCAACTCAAGTTACAACTCATATAAGAGTGGCTCACAACAGTAAATAGACGAAGCCCTAAAGATTAATATTTTGATAACTTTGGCTCGTATTTTCTTTAGGTATCGGGATTTCCTTTTTATAACCTTTTCCTGGGATGTACTGGTCTTTAAAACCGCAACAAATAAGCTGCTACAAATCAACAGAAACTTCTGCATAAAGTCTGCAAAAACTTCTCCATGAAAATAGGTCTTCAATCATAACTTTCCTAAAATGTCTCAACATTTAGAAAACTTGAATACCAACATATATCTCTGATTTCTCAGTCTTGGATTCCACATATGATTACTAAATATTCCCAGAATATTTAACATTTGTAACACACTAATGAAATCTAAAAATCCAGTTGTAACATACATGATGTGGAATGACTCTGCCTAGGACATCTTGTTCAACATGTTTTCTATGCAAGTTAGAACATCATATTTAACATGTTGTTTCCTAATTTGTTTTAGTAAAATTACTGCCAATCATAAAAATAGAGAATTAACAATCTCCCCCTTTGACAAATTTTGGCTAAAACAAATAACAATTCAGATTTCAGCAACAACAAATTTGAAGAAAATACAAAATCATAAATCCAGCAGAGATCATACATTCATCAAATATATATATATATATATATATATATATATATATATATATATATATATATATATATATATATATATATATATATATATATATATATATATATATATATATATATAAATCAACTTGGGACATTTGCAGCTGAAATAAGTGTCAGAGAGTTAAACTTCAGAAGTTAGCAACGTAGAGAATTAATATTCTTAGTCTGCATGATGTTAGGACATCATGTTCGACATCTCTTTACAACAACTCCATTACAACACATCAGAATCAACACCACAGTATAGCAAACTCATAATGATAGGAGAAGAAAATCCTGAAGTAATTTGGTGTACATAAGGAAGAAGATAGCTGACACTCCCCCTCAACCCAAGACACTTTACTTGCAACGGAGGTACAAATCTCCCTCTCAAGGGGCATAAGAGAACCCTTAAGAGGCAACCAACTATCAACCTAAGTTGTCTAGATGATGACTCAGGGGTGTAGCCTGCAACTTCAAATAACTCAGAACACAAGACATTATTGTGTTCATAACTCAAAAAACAAGACACAAAACAAACACTCAATATCAAACATCTTGTCCGACATCTTTGTAAATCAGCTATAGGAATAGACACGAGACTTAAAAGAAGAACAGAAACAAAAACAAAAACTTTCTCCCCCTTTTTAGCCAAAAATTGACAAGGACGTCCACTACAAAACCATACCCAAACGATACTCACCCAAACTCGGACAAAATCCATAAGAGCCATGTTAGAAAACAACCTAACACAAGATAAAATGAGTGAAGAAATTATCTCCTTAAATACCTGAGCAATTCCTTAGGAATTAATGATCCTTAAATGTGCCAATGGTCTTGGTCAAAGAGGATAGTATTTGAGGAAGATAACTGCACCAAATTAAATGTGCACCATTCAAGTCAGTTTTAAATGCCTTTATTGACTCTGTACTGATTCTCATGCGCATTCATAGACAAAACACATGTGACATATTCCCTTCTGACATGTACTTGATTACACTGTCCATAATACTCCCTTGATAAAATCAGAATAAACAAGTCATGAATAATGTCCTGACATCCAGTCAGACATTGTCTACTTTTCCCTTGAAAAGAATCATAACTTCTTCTGCCAATAGTAAATGTTGTTTCACAGAGTTATCCAGTAATCAACTATAGATGCACATGATCCGAAGCATAATCACAATGCCTTCCAATGAACTCTAAGCATACTCTTTTCAGTCAGAAGTAGTGAAACATACCAAGATGTTAAGACATCATATGAGACATTTCTCATTCATCAACTAACACATCCATTGAGAACCACCTAAATCTGTAGAGAAAAATGAATTCTCCCATTCAAAAATATTGTCTCACAGAGTACTCCTAAGAGGTACACATGATTCAATCAATCAACTTCACATTACTAGAACCATACATATCCTGTCAAGAGCACCAAGAACTACCTCTAGTACCCCTATGTCACGACATATTGTATGACATCATAACATTACAAGAGGTATATAATCTCCACAAGCTTGAGCATCACACAAGCTTCATAAGGTCGGCACCATTGCAACAACAATCCATTAACAAGTACTTAACTCCCCCTGTCATGGATAACTAGTGGTCTTGCTGAAGATGAACACTTGAGCACCAGTTGAAATCACATGAAGTACTTCACATTCTTATAGTGAAGGGATACAGCTTCACACACTTGCTGGACACATTCTCACATTGTCAGCTCAATACTGATCCAGATACTCTAGTTCCTTGAGAGCACATCCAAGCACTCTAACTTATTCACATATCAGAAAATTTTAGTTTGCTTATTTTACAAGATTCAGATAGACACAAGATTTTATAAAGATACTTGTAGTAAAAGAAACCACCCCCTCATAAGCACACATTTTAGATCACTATATCTGATACTCTTCTCTTGCACCCACTAGCAATTGTTGCTACAAGTGAATTCTTCAACATGATATTAGTCATGCATTTACCATACAAATGTACCCCAAAATTTCCCCTCTTTATTTTGAAACTAATTGGCTTATACTTAATTATCATATGCATACATACATGTCATTAGGCTCCTACTCATGGAATCAAGGTATTTCTTTGCAAGAAAGAGTCACAAAAATTGATTGTTTCGTTAAATAGCACTATGAAACATAACTCAGGGTTTTCCGCATTTTAATGTGATCCACATGTTTTCCAAGCTATCCAATCAACAACCAAGCAATTCATCATGATATCAAGCTCTTATGTGTCTCAACATGCTCTGAATTATAGAGGAATTGGGTGTTTCGGTGAATTTGAGGCAGTGTGAACCAGAAACAGTGTCTTTGCTGATTTGAGCTTAGAAATTCGCAACTTGCCATCATAGTACTATTTCAAGATGATTCCTCAGGCATAGGAACCCTCTTGGTATTTTCTTTATTTCATTTTTTCAAGCCAAAAGTCAATTATGCGCAAAAAGTCTCCAAATAATTTGTTTTCTTTGAAGCGGTGCTTGGACTTCATGATTGGTTATTTGTGCATTGAGTATTTGGAAATTTATAACTGTCATCCGATTTGGTATTTTCTGTGGATTCCTCAAGCATTGAGAATGTATTGATTCTCTTATCATTTCTCATGTTCAAATCAAAAGCTAATTGTGTGAAGAAAATCTCCTAGAATTTTAATTATTTGAAGATAGTATACTGGATTTATTTGCTGGTTCGTCGTTGCATGGGTAATAAAAAATTTGTATCTTCTGATTAGAATATTGTTTTGGGGAAATTCTGGAGGCATTAAAACCGTCTTAATGTAGTATCAATATCTTTGGTTATATGTCCTTTCTTCCGGACGTATATTCCTGATATCCTTGGGTCAAAGTCCTTTCTTCCGACCTCTCTCCTTGTATATTTCCTTTCCTCCAGGCGTATATTCCCGATATCTCTGACAGAGTCCTTTCATCCGGCCTCTTTCGTATATGTTCGCTACTAACTTCGAGCATATAGTTATGATACCTTTGGTTAGAGTCCTTTCCTCTAACCTCTCCCTTATTTTGTGTCTGCTACCAAATCCAGACATGTATACGTGAGATCTTGGTTAGAGTCCTTTCTTCCGGTCTCTTTCTTATGTGTCTGCTACCAAATCCAAACATGTTTATATCCTTGTTTGGGCATTCTTAGGCATGTCTCTTTTGTATATGTCTGCTACCAACTCTGAGCATGTACATTTGATGTCTCCTTCGTATTGTCCTTTCCTCTGGACATGTACTCGTGATATCTTTCGGTTAGAGTCATTTCCTCCGGTCTCCTTCATGTCGTATGTTCTCTATCAATCTGATAATATATTCGGTATCTTCGATAGAGTCCTTTCCTTCGGTCTCTTTCTTGTTATGTGTTTGCTACCAGATTTGAACATATGCATGTGATACCCTCGTAAGAGTCCTTTCATCAGGTCTATTTCTTGCATCCTCTACTAGCTTCGGGCATGTCTATTCAATATCTTTCGTATGTGTCCTTTCCTCTGGACATATATCATTGGTATCTTTGATAGGACTTCCTTCGGCTAGCCTCTATCGTCTGTGTTTGCTACCAGCTCTTAACACACGTTCCTTGATATCCAACCTCTCTTTTGTGTGTCTAACCTTGACCTGACATACATCTATCCTTGATAACCGCTAGCCGTAAAAAGAAAAAATATACAAAAATCCATAAATAAATAATACCCGACTGGTTCAGAGTGCCAAGTTTAGGGTTTTATTAAGTATTCAATCCTATTTCACCTTGATTGTTCGAAAGGCTACCGCCAATTTCACCCTCTGGTTAAAGAAGATTGAATATGGGCAGCTGTTGTATCCTAAAATTTTCCCTCTTCATTTTGAACCTAATTATATTATACTTCATTACCATATTCATACATACATGTCATTAGGCTCATACTCATGGAATCAAGGTATTTCTTTGCAAGAAAGAGTCGCGAAAATTGATTATTCCGTTAAGCAGTGCTGTGAAACAGAACTCAGGTTTTTCCGCATTTTAATGTGATCCACATGTTTTCCAAGCTAACCAATCAATAAACCAATATGTCATCATCATATCAAGCTCTTATGTGTCTCAACACACTCTGAATTGTGGAGGAATTTGGTGTTTCGGTGAATTTGAGGTAGTGTGAACCATAAATAGTGTCTTTGTTGGTTTGAGCTTAGAAATTCCTAACTCACCATCAGAGTACTGTTTCAATCTGATTCCTCATGCATGGGAATCGTCTCGATATTTTCTTTATTTCATTTGTTCAGGCCAGAAGTCAATTATGCGCAGAAAGTCTCCAAATAATTTGTTTTCTCTGAAGCGGTGCTTGGACTTCATGACTGGTTATTTGTGCATTGAGTGTTTGGAAATCTGTAACTGTCATCCAATTTGGAATTTTCAGTGGATTCCTCGAGCATTGAGAATGTATTGATTCTCTTATCATTTCTCTTGTTCAGATAAAAAGCTAATTATGTGAAGAAAATGTCCTGGAATTTTAATTCTTTGAAGACAATATACTGAATTTATTTGTTGGTTCGTCATCGCGCGGGTAACCAAAAATTCGTATCTTCTGATTGGAATACTGTTTTGGGGAAATTCTGGAGGCGTTAAACCCTTCTTAATGTGTTTTCCAACTATTGTGTTCGGACCAAAAGCTATTTATTTAAAGAAGGCTTCCGAATACACGATTCTTCTGGAAGTGATATAGTGGAAAATAATGAAAATACTGTGCTGAACCGTAACTTTGCTGACATTCAAAAATTCATAACTTTTGATTGGAATACTGTTTCAGAACATTTACTGAGGTGTTAAAACCATCTTAATGTCTTATCCATTTTGTATGTTAGGCTCGAAAGCCAATTCTTTGGGAAGATCTCCGAATGCGCGAATACTTTGAAGAGAGACAGTGAAAATACTATGTTGAACCGTAATTTTATGGGTATTTAAAATTCACAACTTCTGAATAGAATACAATTTTGGAGTGGTTCTTTGGGAACAAAAATCCTTCTTGATTTTCCCTACCATTGGCAACAGACTAGACAATTGGAAAGCATGAGACATTATCCCTATCTCCTTTAGCCAGGAGTAATAGCTACATTTCTGTCTTATTTGCTTTTAAAGATTTTGGTTATGTAATAAACAATGACTTTAAACCTTGTGTCTTATCCAAAGCATAATGGTTCATTTGTTAAGGGTTGATAATTCATAAACATTGTTCATTCAATAAAAACATTGAACATTTTGCATTCAAATTTTGTGCTCCCTATTTTTCTTTTTGCATTTTCAAATATCTATGTGTTCTTACACACACCCACACACTACATTGGAGATCCTCATCCATTCTGGATCTTGTTGATAACGATTATGCTATTATCGCTCATGACTTTGGAAATCAGATCTACGAATTTTTTTTATTAATAACCATGTATTAAAAAAATATTTCGCAAATAACCGGGTTTCGAAAAAAATTACGCAAATAACCATGTTTCAGATGGCTCCACAAAGGAGGAGCCATCTCAATTGGCGAATGCACCTAGGGTTTTGCCCTAGGCGCCATCTCACTTGGCGCCTCCCTTGTCTTTTAGCCAAGTGAGATGGCGCATGCTCCTTAAAAATGAGAGGAGGCGCCATCTCACTTGGCGCCTAGGGCAAAACTAGGGTTTTTTGCTGTTTTATAAATAATTCGTCCGTTTCTTTGAAATTTCTCACACTTTCTCGCACTGTATTTTTATTTTGTACTCCCTTATTTACATAATGACGTCGCCTATGATTTTTAGCAGAGATGGTTACGTTATATTCTCCGCCACGAAACCTGCGATGAAAATGAAATTCTGGCACATTCACTCCATGGAGCGTCTGAAGCGGTGGCTAGATGGAGACATCGCCGAGGGGGAAAAAATTCGAAGGATCCAGCGAAAACGAACAACAACCTCGCATGCGACAGGAAGACCTAATGTGTGGTTGGAGGAAGTCAAAACAGACAGTGATGTAATGCTGATGATGCATGGGTCAGATGAAATTGTGTTAACAGTTGTAATTTCCTAGATTGAATATCGTTAATCATTGTTGTACGCGAAAACCCTAATGTAATTTCCTATATTGAATTTCTTAAATTGTGTTAACAGTTTTATTAACGGAAAACCCATAATGTTTACAACACAAATATTGGAAAGATTTATTGTATTACAAAATTTATGTGGTCGAGCCAGACGCCCGATTCAGACAGTTTTTGCGATTGTGTCCGACCTGACGGCATAAACCACACTTTCTTTCCAACCTGTCAAGATCGTCCATTTCTGTTGTGAGGCGCCTGCTTTTGGGACGACCCTTCTTGTTCCTTCGCATTTGGTCATTGTGCCAAACTATATCGCCGTTGTATTCAGGCCAATAGTCTGGTTTTGCCACCAAAGGAAAGTTGTTGTTGTAAACAGTGAGCAACGTTTCAGATTTATAAACGTTTAAGAGCAGTTGAAGCGCGTCTTGATGGGTATGAGCACAAGCGGCAATGACATGAGAGCAAGGCATACGAAAAGCTTGAAACCTGCCACAATCGCACCATTGAGAAGGTAAAATGACCCTGTATTCTTGTCTTGCCAGGCCTTCATTGTGGTCGATTGTCTCTTTCACAATGAAGTTGTGGCTATGGCGGTCAAACTGTGTAACCATGTGAGTGTTGGCTTTAGCACTTTCAGCCTTAATGTGTTTCATACAGCTTTCACTCCATAGTTGTCCTGATTGCAAGACCGCATACCACATTTCACCTCTTTTGGCAAATAACGCAGCCATCCTAAAATACGTGGATTTCACCAAGGCAGTGATGGGGAGGTTTCGTATGCCCTTGAATACCCCATTCATTGATTCAATAAGATTTGTTGTCATATGCCCCCATCTTTGGCCATTGTCGTATGACCTAGTCCACTTTTCGACCGGTATATTTTCGATCCACGTACCGGCTTCTGGGTTAGACAAACGAATCTCGTTGCGGTAATATTTGAATGTGGGTTGTGTCAGTGCGTATCCCGCATTCATCACCGCTTTCCTCAATGTTTTGTCCTTGACCTCCCTCGAGAAATTCTGGACGATATGCCTGACGCAATAGACATGCGTAGAAGGAGGGTCATGCCAACCATTTGCTGGATTATTATAGGCACTTTTAATAGAGGCATGTCTGTCCGAGATCAAACAGAGATCTGGTTGAGGAGCCACGTGTGTACGGAGATTTTTCAGGAAAAAGCTCCAAACACCACCGGTCTCCCCCTCGACAAGGGCAAACGCAACGGGGAAAATGTTATTGTTGCCATCTTGTGCAACTGCCATCAAAAGCGTGCCTTTGTACTTCCCATACAACCAAGTCCCGTCAATTTGTAGAATTGGTTTGCATGATGCAAACCCTGTGATGCATGGTTGAAATGCCCAAAAGACGCGACTGAATATTCCGTTGCCATGTAGTAGACTACCATCTTGGGCGTACGCTGGCAATGTTTCCAGAACATAAACACTACCTGGAGAATATGTCTTGAGTGCATTTAGGTAGCGGGGAAGTTCTCGGTATGACTCCTCCCAGTTTCCGTACACCCTTTCAATCGCCTTAGTCTTTGCTAACCACGCCTTACGGTAAGACGGAGTGTAGTTAAAAACCGTGGTGATGTGGGAGATGATTGTTTTCACCTTCAAAGAAGGGTTGTTGCTGACCAGGGGTAGGATTTCTTGACATATTAGATCATGGTTGAGTTTTCGGTGGTCTTGTGATTGAGTGGAACTTACACAAGTATGGGTAGTCATGGAACCTATGACCCAGCAGTCACCCCTTAGTCTGTATGATGCGGTCAGCTTGAACATACAGTCAGGGTGGACACACTTGATCTTGTACCTTTCCGGGTTTACACGATCCACCTTATAATCAACCGAGTTGAGCATGTGAAATTTTTTGATGGCCCTTATGCATTCCTCTCTGTTACGAAACTTGTCCTTCTCTTTTAAATTTTCATCCGACTGCATATACGGTTGGAAAAACAAGTCCGTAGAAGGTTTATCTCCGCCCATGTTGAAGTTTGTCATGTGCGTAGGTGGTGTGTAGATTTTGTTAGTAGGAATACTTGGGATGCCATCATCGTCAGAATCGTCGTTCACCATTTCATCAAACTCTAACTCGTTATCTTCTTCTTCATCATCAACTGCATCCACCTCATCTTGCTCATTCTCCAAAGGATCAACCTCCTGTGTCACCGGAGGCTCTTGAAGCAAAACGTACAACTCAATAGAGTCGTTTCCAGAATAGACATGGCTGGAAATCATGTTCTGGAAATCCTCGTCATCTTGAACTTCAACCTTATAAAAAATAACTTGGTTGTTTCCAAAAAAGACTGGACTCTGATAAAATATCTGGGATACCGGGCCTCGTTCAAGTTTGGCCTCCAATCTTTTCTTAAAGTACGAGAAATTTGCTTTCCCGTTTAAGAGAAATCGAACATTGTCGGTGTTTCTAAACAAAAACCCAACTGTGGGACACATGTATGTCTCACTGTTGAAATGTGCTTTGACAACAAATTGTGGTGAAGAGGCCATTGTGTAGAATTGTTTTAAGGTTTGAAGGTTGGAATGTTTTAGGTTTATTGATTGTATGAAGGTATGAATGCTGGAATGTTTGAAGGTTAGATGACTGATTCGAAGGTTGGAAAATTTTACAGATTATGTGAATGAATGTTATGTTCAACGTAAGGCAAAAAATTTCAATTAAGTAAGGGATGCAACCCCCCAAGGCTGCCAATAATATTACATGCAATAATGAAACCCCATAGCCTGCCACCTATCCTGACCCTATTCTGCATGCAACAAAGAAAGGAATCCCAAAGGCTGTCACGTAGCCTGAGCCAATGATGTAAGAAGTGACACCTCTTATTCGCCAAATGGGGTGGCGACACCATTAATTTTTGTACTCTTTCGCCAAGTGAGATGGCGCCTCCCTTACTGTCCAATCGTGATACATGCATGGGCTTATGAAGCCACCTAGCCTGCCACCTATCCTGGCCCTATTCTGCACACATAAATGTTTTGTGTAAGACTCCACCCATCAACTCCAATGGCCTTGCATGCAACAAAGAAAGGAATCCCAAAGGCTGCCACGTAGCCTGAGCCAATGCTGTAAGAAGTGACACCTCTTATTCGCCAAATGGGGTGGCGACACCATTCATTTTTGTACTCTTTCGCCAAGTGAGATGGCGCCTCCCTTACTGTCCAATCGTGATACATGCATGGGCTGCCACCTAGCCTGCAAGAGTGACACCTTACATTTTTTGTAAATGCATGCATGCATATGTGTAACACCCTAAGCATGCAAATGTGACACATCGCAGGCATGCAAGCACAAGCAACCACTACATCAAACTTATTTGCCTATAAATACATACCTTATGAAACATCTCTCACACCCACACAACTCTCACTCTCTGCTACGAAATACTTCTTAAGTCTATCATACTCTCTATTTCTTCCTAAGTCTTTCATACTCTCAACCATTCTGAACAATGGCTCTTCTAACAATGGGCGATACTCACAGAGGCACAAGGGAAAACATTGCTGCATTTGTAAGTCTCTTCTTTGGTTATACATTTTTCATACTTCAAATAACGTGTTGTTCATCTTAATTAATCTTACACTTGTTTAATTATGATCTCAGGATACAAAAAGATTCAGAATCCGTTCGCACAACTACCTGGCTCCTGACCCATTTATCGTCCCTTATCTGGAATATGCAGGTTTTGGACATGTGATAAAGATCTCCAACTGCACCATTGACTCAAAATTCATTCTTGCAATGTTGGAGAGGTGGAGACCGGAGACCCATACATTTCACCTACCAATAGGTGAATGTACCATCACTCTCGAAGATGTGTACATGCTACTGGGCCTCCTTATCGACGGTAAGGCGGTGAACGGGTCGGTTCAACAACCTAACTCACAGTGTGAAGAACTGTTGGGTAGGGACATGGTAGAAGGTGGTGGAGCAAGAGGGCAGGGAATACTACTCACTGACCTGAAACGGCATTATGCAAGTATGGAATTAAATGAAAATTCCTCAGAGAATGACCGAGTAGTAAAAGCCAGAACGTATCTTATGATACTTTTTGGTACATTTTTATTTCCCGAAAGTACGGGAAATAGTGTAAATTTCATGTACTTACATTTACTAACAAATTTTGAAAAAACTAGAAAATATAGTTGGGGTTCTGCAGTATTAGCCCACCTGTACAGTTCCTTGTGCAAAAACGCAGTCAAGGAAAAATGTACATTTTATGGGTGCGCATTTTTACTACAAGCCTGGGGTTGGTGGAGGATGGAGTCCTTAAACCCCATCAACAACAACACTTTTGGTTTCCCGTACGCAACAAAGTAAGTCATTAAGTTATAACATTTATAACTATTCTGCTCTTTCCAAAATATATGCTAAAAATAACATGTTTCTCATTTCCTTTAGGTACTGCGTGAGGGGTATGGATTACGGCAAGAATCCCAGATTCAATGTCGCACTCTACCGGAATCTGTTGGATCACTTAGGCCCAGATGACGTACGTCGTAGCTTTTAACTTTTGTTCATTTTAATTATTTATACATTACTTTTGCGCTTACCTGATTTAAATTTTATCGCAGTTCGTCTGGAGACCATATTTGGATTTGGGCCATTCTCCAAACCCAGAGGATGCAGCAACTTGGACTGCAAAGACTGCACTCATTCGGTTCAACATTGTGGAGATGCACCACAGCGACCGTGTGAAGATGCAGTTCGGAATGATCCAAGAGATACCAAGTGATCCAACAGATTTGTACCCCTGGCATCTAAAAAGGGTCGACGCCCAGTGGGGTCTTACCAACTGGAAAGACTTTGCTCCAGAATGGTGTAAAATGTGGCAAAGGCGTCACCGCTACATCTTGCAATCCCCGGTTTTCCTTACTCAAGGTAACATGCGACACACTGATCAATATATGTCGTGGTATAGGTCGGTTAGTAACCCAGAAATGCACGTGTCTCATCCGAGGTACTTGGTTGACCCACGCACACAATGGGCACAACCCTCGATTCCCCATCAACAAACCCAAAATCCATCAACCTCAAACCAACCCCCAAAAAGAAACAGACCAACAAACACACAACCACATTCCCCACCACAACACAACTACAATCAAATGCCGTAATCTCAACCACAATCACCACCAAACTACCAATACCCGGATATGCCTCAAACCCAACCACAATACCAACCCCAATACCAGCACACCCACATACCCCAGACACAATTTCAGTCTTCCACATATCCTAATATGGCGCCCTCAACATCCAGCCTTAGCCCTGATATGGGAATGTCAGAAGATTATGACCAAGCCGACCAAACCTACCATCAACCACCATATCACCAAACAACCCAACATCCACAATACCAAACACCCCAAGATCCATTTCCTTTCTACCCCCCATACTCAGACGACCAATGCTACCGACCAACCATGGAACCCCACCCACCGCCAACACGACCAAACTTTGAGGGTATGGGTAACCGACTGTACCAGAGAGGATCTTCGAGATATGGAGATCTTACTGATTTTATGGATTCGGATCGCATTGACTTCGCTGGGCCATCGACCTTGCCGCAGCAGGAAACGAGACGGCACCTAGCAAGAGAAAGGCGAGGACGGGGATGCGGAATCGGGGGTCATTACCGGGTTCCGGGGGATCACTGATGTATCTTTTTTTTTCCCAGTATTTTTTGTATCCATTTTTTTTACTGTTCTTTTAATGTAAAACAGCTGAATGTAATTATTTTTTTTAAAATAAAAAATCCATTTTGTTGATCTCTGTCTAATAGGCAACGCGCAGGAAAGAAAATAAAAAAAAATTTTTTTGCCCTAATTTTGTACATAGGCGCCATCTCAGTTGGCTTAGGGCATGCCCTAAGCACTTAGGCGCCAAGTGAGATGGCGCCTCCCTTATAAAAAGAGGTGCATTTGCCAATTGAGATGGCTCCTCCTTTGTGGAGCCATCTCAAACATGGTTATTTGCGTAATTTGTTTCGAAACCCGGTTATTTACGAAATATTATTTTAATACATGGTTATTAATAAAAAAAATTCTCAGATCTACCAAGCTGAGGACGAAGGTGAGGAAGATTGTAAAATACCTGGAGAACTTGCCAGAATCTTAATACAAGAAGAAAAGGCTATCCAACCATATTAAGATCTAGTCGGGGTCGTGAATTTGGGTACCGAGAGAAACAAAAAAGAGGTCAAGATAGGCGCCAGCTTAGAGAGCAATATCAAAAACAGGTTAATCCAGATGTTGCATGAATTTGTTGAGATCTTTTCCTGGTCGTACAAAGATATGTCATGGCTCAATACTGATATTGTGGTTCACCGTCTGCCAATGAAAAAGGGGCGTTCTTCGATTAAGTAGAAGGTTCGTTGCACGCGTCTCGAGATGTCAAATAAGATCAAGGCTGAGGTTATGAAGTAATTCAACGAAGGTTTCTTGGCGGTGACATCATATCCTCAATGGGTTGCTATATTGTTCTGGTACCAAAGAAAGATGGCAAGGTACGTATGTGTGTATATTACAGGGATCTGAGTAGAGCGAGCCCCAAAGATGACTTCCCGCTTCCACATATTGATGTTTTGGTCGACAACACTGCTTAACATAAGTTATTGTCCTTCATGGATGGTTTCTCAGGTTATAATATAATCAAGATGGCGTCTGAAGACATGGAGAAAACTACCTTCGTCACACAGTGGGGCACTTTCTGTTACAAGGTTATGCCTTTTGGGTTGAAGAACGTCGGGGCAACTTATCAGTGTGCCATGGTAGCTTTATATCATGACATGATTCATCACGAGATAGAGGTCTACATTAAAAACATGATAGCAAGGTGTTGTACCCTAAAATTTGCCCTCTCATTTCATCAACATTTTCTCATCACAAGACCCTTTGAGCTCAAGATCAAGTTAGGGTTTACTCTGCTCAAGACTCCTCCTTGCACTGCTGACTCAAATTAGGGTTTGAGTTTGCACAAAGATGTTTTGACCTAAAATTCCCAAAATGACTTTCATGCTTCATGTTGGACTCACAAGTTTATCCATACCAAGTTTCAAGCCTTGATTCCAATCTTTGCCCAGCCAATTGGACAGCTGACCTAGAAATCAGTTGTGTTGGGGAAAAAGTCAACTGTGGTCAATTGACAGTAAAACCTCATGATTTTTGACCCACATCAACATTATGAACTCATATGGACCATTTGATCAAGTTTGGATCACAATTCCACAAGAAATTTGATCAGATCACCAAAAGGGAAAAATGGTCATTTTTAGGGTTTTGACTGCACAAAGGCAATTTTTGACTGTTTGACCTAGCCAATGGCAAACCAAGCTCACATATGGACTCAAGGATTCAATGGCATGGTCTTGACACATTCAACAAGTTCAAAAGATCCCAAATGCACAAGATTGACAGATGAATTTTCCAGTCAACTGATCAAAATTTGACTGTATACTGAAAAGTCAAACTTTGACTTTTTGGTCAAAATCAAGTGCCAAGATTCATTTTTCATCAAAACATGTCAAATTATGAAACTTGTTCATCAAGAAACCAAAAATTACAAATTAGGGTTTAAAATGAAGAAATTTCATAACTTAGAAATTTTCTAAGTTATGAAATTCCCTTATTTTTTCCTAACTTTGTCCCATTTTTTCATCAAGATGTATTTGGATTCAAACAAAACTCAAAACATGAAAGTTGTAGTCCATTGCAAAATCTACAACTTTGATTCACAAAGATTTCTCAAAAGAAGCTTGTAGCTCAAGTTATGATTTTTGGAATAAGGGTGCAAAACATTCTTAACTTAGAAATTTTTTGACCTATTTTAGGCAGGATTTTTGCCCTACTTCATGACCACTTTTCACATGCTTCCACTTGGAATTTCAACTTGAATTACAAATATGGATTGTAGTACATATTCCAAGCTTTCCAAATTATCCAAGAACTCATCAAACACCCTTGTGGTTAGGGAGATTCGAATTTGTCAAGATGGGCAAAAGTCACTTTGTTCATGGCCAAATTCATGTACATAACATTGGCATTTTGAACTCAGCATGATCCAAGCTAGATTACAGACCTTTTATCTCATCCACACTCAATAATTTAATGCCAATCCTTTGTGTTCAAGCCTTATTTTGTGTGTTTAACCATTACTTGCAAGATTAAGCCATATTTGGAAAAAAACATTTTAGCCATTTTTGAAAAGATCCACTTTATGTCAAAGTCCATATCTTTGAAGTACAAGGAAATCTTTGAGGCACAAGTTCATGAACAAATTCCACTGATCTAGGAGAGAAAGTGCAGCATGCTTGAGGGGCCTGTATGAGCCTATAACTCAACTTGACAACTTTTGCTTAAAGGAGAAGAAAGCTTGCATTTTGGACTATAACACACATTCCTGCAAGAACCAACTAAAACAAACTTTGCAAACACTTTTCACTTGATCCAACAAACCTAAAACACGAATCAACCAGAGTCCAAACCTTCTCATTCATCAAAACACAAATTTGTGGCAAAACAGGGTATCTGCTGCATTTTGATTTGGCCAGCTCAATCCATTCGTGCGCCTTGGCTAAAACCACCTCAAACACATTCTATAACATTCATACAAACTATCCCAAGCCTTGGAAACAGACTGTAACACCCCTAACCAAGTTTGCCATTTTTATTTTTTCAGTTGTGCAGGTTGAGTTACATAGCTCGATTCAGTCAGTTTCAAAGCAAGCTAGAGGTTGGAAGAGCATCCTTGGACCTAAAGCAAGCTGCACAAGTCCTCAAACTTCATTGAAAGTGCCTCCATTGTTGTACACAACTCAAGCTGAACAGGTAAAAGTTTGAACTTCTATCTCTCTATCCAAGCATATCTAGGCTTAGGTTTGTGAAGAAATTATGTCCTACTCATGGCCCTGAAGCTACCCATATCCTCACTTTTCATTTATGTTGTGTGTGCTGAGAGAATTTTGAACCTGAACATTGAACAAAAGTTAGGTCAGGAATTGGGGGAGGAGAAATTCTCTCTCATTTCTGAGAGTTAGATCAAGTTCTTGATATGTATGAATTCGTGATTTGATGCTTTACATTTTTGATGTTATAAGTTTGTGCTAAAAATTAAAGAATCAGGATATTTGAATCAACCAAGGAAACGCGCGTTTTGTTGTTCAAGGTTGCTGGAGGTTTAAGACAACTCCTTTTTGGCTGGGCTTGGTTCATTTTTCTGTTTACACCTCATTCTTCCACTTACACCCCCTTGGCCCATTGTGTGATTTTTCAATCATTTTTGACTTTTTGTTTTTTTCCCTGACTTATTATTTTT
Organism: Vicia faba; assembly: GCA_948472305.1. Lineage (NCBI taxonomy): Eukaryota > Viridiplantae > Streptophyta > Magnoliopsida > Fabales > Fabaceae > Vicia > Vicia faba. Next base: position 41,738 of record CATIWC010002180.1, read on the forward strand.
TGTCAAAATATAAAAAATATAAAAAATATTTTTTCAACCATTTTTGCATTTATTGTGAATTTATTTGCTTTATTTAAACTTGTACATATAAATAAACATAATACTTTTTTATTTAAAATACTAAAAAATAATACAAAATACATTTTATTTTCTGATTTTATTTTATTTTATCTTTTGAAAACATTTTTTTTAAAATACACTTTTTTTTTTGTAAATAATTAATATTTTTATTTTTGTATATATTTAGTATAGTTAATATATAATATAAATACTTATATGTTTATTAGAATATTAGGATAAAAAATATAAAAATAATACATTTTTATTTCTATTAATATTTGACCTCAAAAATTACTTTTTTACAATATACTTCTCTTTTATTTATTGTTTGTATATAATTAATAAATATTGTATATAATATAAATAATAAATACTATTTATTTACAAAATTAGGGTTTTGCCCTAAAACATGAAAATATCCAAAAATTAATTTTTTTTTATTTTTTGTTTATATGTCACATGAAAAATACTTTTACATACATATAAAACCATTTTTGTGCATTTTGCATATTTATTGTATTTAGTTAATTATTGCACAATTAAAATAACTTGTATATTCAATTTGGATTGTAATAGTTTAGATTTAAATTTCTTGCTAAATATCCCCATTTGAACATTTGTACCCCCATCCCCATAATTATGTTGTAATAATTTAGGACTTTAAATTCCGCATTTTAAAGCTTTCTAAATATGCCATGATAGACTTAGGGTTTGTATGCGAAAATCAAATAACAAATAGCTTGACCTAATTCAAAGACAACAAAGCATGAAAATGGACAACACCAATCACACTTGCACCCCTTAGGGTTACTCCACTTGTTGCCTTCAATAATGGGCCATGTTGCATATTGGGTGTTTTTGGCAAAATAAAACAAATCAAATGATCATAGTCCCTCGATGACGCTTTCGAAAGTTGCCTAAAAATGATCATAGTCCCTTCAAGCAAAATTGCCAAAGACACTTGGCACCATTGCATTCATGGTCCATACGATGACCCGCGCCTGTCCTGTTAATATCCTAACGCAAGATTGCCCACCAAATACAATGGTGGAACAAAATTGTTAAAAGGGTTAAAACATGAGAAAAACCTTTGAGTAAATTTAAGGGTAGACAACTCTTAGTTACTTGATCAAACTTGCAAAACACACTTGCCTACTTTTCAAAACCACACTCCACAAACACTTTCAAAACAAACTTCCAAAAACATTTGAAACATATTTTCGAAAAGATACACACCTTTGTAAAACATTCGAGTAAAGAATTGTTACAACGGTTGCCTAGACAAGGCGTCTTTTTCAAAACATTTTCAAAACACACACACACCACAATTTCAAGCAATTGAAAATCAAAGCAAGTGATCTAAACCAAGTAACTAAGAGCCCATGGATAACCATGGATGAAAAGGGTGCTAATACCTTCCCTTTTCATAATCTACCCCCCGAACCCACGAAACATCTCAAAAGGTTTTTCCTGTGCTTTTTAACCTTTCCTTTAGGATAAAATAAAAAGTCGGTGGCGACTCTTGCTAAACCGAACAAGTGCGAATACAAAACGCAAAACCTCAAGTCAGTTCTCCCACCGTATCACAGAACTGGCGACTCTGCTGGGGATTCTTTTGAAAGTGGAGTAACCTTAGGGCTTAGATCACCCTCTTGCATGACTAATTGTTTGCTTTGATTGCTTTATATCTTGGTTCTCTTGTTTGGGCTTGAAATCCTACACCCGGATTTGGGGAAACATTCATAGATAGCAATACATTGTGGAAACTGTGCGGGGTATACCGACACGGTTGAAGCAATAGCTATATTAGTGCGACATATTTGTGAGTACCGGTAACCCTTGAGTTCAATCAAGGAGAGTACGGGGCCGCTGAGTGATGTCACTAAGCAGTAATGACCTAGAACCTTACTTGACCATCTTGGCCTTTCATTAGGGGTAGTGAGATGACCGGCTTTGGTACAGTCCGAAGTTGGTAGATACTCGATACTACACTCATTGAGGGTTGTTTTCTTGGAATATTTTGGTCGCTAGTTAAGTGGCTAAACCAAAACAATGAACATGGAAAACAATCCAATGATATTGAGCTCCTTAGAACCCGGTTACTATTTATAGGACAGGTTTTTAAGCCAACTACACTCAAGAGGGTACTTACCTATGAAACCCCATGCAAGCCTGAAACTAGGGTTTTGTGTGAATTGCTTGTACATATGTTTGAGCATACATCATGAACATCATAAAGCATCATATGCATACACTAACCATTTCAAGGGTTTAGATCTTCATCTTTGTTCTTGTTTTGTAGGTCATGGAAATTCCTCGCAGGAAAACTATCCAAGTCAACCTTGTGAGAATCCCTCCTCAACTCAAGGAGCTCACATCCAGAATTCCCGAAAGCTCTCCCTTCAGTGAAAGACATGGTAGACTGCTCAGCCTAGTCAACACCAGCATTGAAGAGGACATGGTAAAGGTGTTGTTCCAGTTCTTTGACCCCCTTCACCACTGTTTCACATTCCCCGACTACCAATTGGTGCCCACTTTGGAGGAATTTTCTCAACTCTTGAGAATTCCTATTCTTAATCAACTACCCTACAACGGTACGGAAAAAGAACCAAAGCCTGAAGATGTTGCTCAAGCACTACACTTGCAACCATCTGACATCAAGGGGCATTGGGAAACTAGAAGCGGTGTCAAAGGCTTCTTGGCAAAATTCTTGTTTGAGAAGGCACAAGAGTGTTGGAATTCATTGGATCTACAAGCCTTTGAAGAAATTGTGGCACTCCTCATTTATGGGTTGGTCCTGTTCCCAAATCCTGACCAGCTTGTAGATGTCAACGCCGTCAAGATTTTCCTATCCAGGAATCCCATACCAACATTACTTGGGGACATCCTCCACTCATTTTACACACGAACAATGAGAAAGAGGGGTGTTCTCGTGTGCTGTACTCCTCTCTTTGCAAGGTGGTTTATTTCGCACCTTCCACAATCTGTTTTGAAGAATGACCAAGGCTTAAGGTGGTCACAACAGTTGATGACCCTTACACACTCTGATGTGCATTGGTGTTCTCGGTCCAGAGAAAATGTCATCATCATCGATTGTTGTGGAGAGTTCCCTAATGTTCCATTGCTTGGCATTAGAGGAGGCATTACCTACAACCCTTGTCTAGCTTTGAGACAATTTGGATATGCACGGAGGGATGGCCCGCATGACATGTTGATTCCTGACCTAGTTTTTGACTTTGACAACGATGCGCAAGGACTTCGCCAAAGATTCATCAGAGCTTGGAGGATGCCTAACAAGGTAGACAGCAAGACACTGGGGCACAAGAACTCCATCCCTCTTGAGCCTTATCTCAAATGGGTACGAACCCGAGCCCAGAGTCTAATGATGCCTTACCCTCATGTTCTCCCTGTGATTAAAGAGCCCATTAAGGAAGGAGAGGTTCCCTACACCATCCTGTATCCTGACATGCCAACATCATGGGAGGAGATACAGAAGAGTTGGATCCAACTCAAGGAGGAACATAATACTTTTGAAGCCAGCTTCTACGCCAGTGAGAAGAAGGTTTTGGAGCTTACCCGCCGACTCCATGAGGAAGAGACCCTCAACACCTACATCGCACCAAAGAGGATGTGCAACGTCTTTTTACCTTGAGAAGTTTTTGTAATATTTTGGCCCATGGGGCATTTATGTATTGACAAAATTTCTTCTTATTAATATGACGTGTGTTCTTTTTGTTTGCAACAATTTTGAATTTTCTAAATCCTTGAATGCATTGCATAAATATACATATCATTCATCATGCGTATAAGCAGGTCTCCACACCAGGTTTCCTTATCTTTCTGCTGTTTATTTCAGTAAGATGGATCTCGAACAGACGGTCAAGGATTTGCAGTCTCAAAACTCACAGTTTCAACATCTCCTGATGACCTTGGCAAAGGGTCAGGAGGATCTAAAAGTCCTGCTTGGGAGCAAAGAGCAAGTGAAGAAGAAGAAGAAGAGAGTCGGGGTGGCTACCCTGGGAAGAAGGTTTGAGGGTGAAGCCAGAAGAGTTCTTGAATTTCCCTCTGCATTCGAAGAAGAAACCAGTAAAGGAAAAGGGGTTGCGATACCTTCCGAATCCGAAGCTGAAGAAGAAGAGGCTAAAGAAGACGAAGACTACTCAGAGCAATAATACCCGCCGGCCGATGATAAGTACAAAAACTTGGAAGACAGGTTGGCAGCTATGGAGCTGCATAGAGTTCCCGGCTTAGATTTCGAAGATTTGGGATTAATTGCTGGAATTGTGATCCCCCCGAAGTTTAAAGTGCCAATTTTTGCAAGATATGACGGGCTGTCTTGCCAAAAAATGCACCTAAGGTCGTACGTCCGAAGAATCCAACCTCACACTTCCGACATAAATCTTTGGGTACACTTCTTTCAAGATAGCCTGTCTGGCACTCAGCTAGACTGGTTTTACAAGCTGGAAAGGTCAGAGATACATAGTTGGGAGGATCTGGCAGCTGCTTTTTATCGCCAATATCAGTATAACTCTGACTTGGCGCCAACCCGTACTCAGCTACAGAGTATGGGGGTGGCCTCAGGTGAGGGATTCAAGGAATACGCCCAGAAGTGGCGCGATCTGGCCGGAAGAGTGCAGCCACCTCTTTCTGATAGAGAACTTGTTGATATGTTCCTGGGGACCCTGTCTGGTCCATTCTTTAATCATCTGATCGGTAGCTCTTCCGCAGGGTTTACTGAATTAATTCTGACTGGCGAGCGGGTAGAAGCCGGTATCAAGAATGGGAAGATTCAGAAGGATGCCTCTGCATCTACAACTGCTAAGAAATCATTTCCGGCGAAGAAGGAAACAGCTGTCGTGTACTCTCAGAGAGGAGTGGGAAGAACTGAGCGTCGGCCGACTGTGGGGGCCGTGATGATCCAAAATTCATCAAATGATCAACCTCGCGGAAATCAGTCCAGACCTAAACAACAATGGGGAGAACAACCACCACGGCAGTACACCCGCATCAATATGACGCCCGCGCAAGTTCTTCCGCACTTGTTAAAGCTGAATCTCACAAATATCAAAGAAGCGCCGAAAAATGTGAATACAACCTCACCGGCTTACAATGCCAATGCTAAATGTGCCTACCATTCCGATAGCGCCGGACATGACACAAACAATTGTTGGGCGCTAAAAAATAAAATTCAAGACTTAATAGATGCAAAAGAGGTGGAGTTCGATGCTCCAGAGAAGCCAAACGTGATATCCGCTCCGATGCCGAAGCATGGTCGGAATGTCCATGCTATTGAAGAAGATCGGTATGTTTCTAGTGTTGATGACCTGGTAACTCCGCTGTTAACAATCAAGTTAAATTTGTTGAAAGCTGGGATTTTCCCAGGGTGCAAAGAAGACTGCTACTGTTGTTACTCTCTGCCAATTGACTGCCCATTGCTGAAGAAAGGCATCCAAGGCCTAATGGACAGTCAACAAATTCTGTTTGAAAAGGTTCCTGCTATTCCAACCCCTATCGAAGATGTCTCAATAATCACCATTTACACCAATCTTTCCAAGACCGTCAAAAAGCCTGTTAAGATTACATCCGCTACAAAGTCTGTTCCTCTGAAAATAACTATGCCAGGGCCTGTCCCCTACAGTTCTGAAAAATCAATACCATGGAATTACGGTGGAGAAATCTACTACCATGGTATTAAACAAGTTGAAATAACCGAAGGAAGCTCTGATGAAGAAGATGCTAGCATTGGAAACATTGCCGGCACAAGTAAGATCACCCGAAGTGGGATAATATTTTCTCCAGAGATTGCCCCTCCAAAGGCAATCTTTGGACCCTCATCTGCTGCCAAAGTTACTCCTGCACCGATAAAACTTTCCGCAAGAACTCCGTTGATTGAAGATACTGTTATCCCTGTTGTTGTCCCTCCTACTTCTGCTGATAAGGGTAAAGGGACCCAAGATGAGCTCGTCAAGACGAGGGCTCAACCTTTGGTCATCCCGGAAACCTCTAAGAAAGAGATGGAGGAGATCTTGAAGATAATTAAAAAGAGTGATTATGACGTGGTAGAGAAACTGGGGCAAACCCCCTCGAAAATCTCCATGTTAGCATTGCTACTTTGTTCAGAGGTGCACGCCAAAGCATTGATAAAATTCCTGAAGACAACCCATGTGCCCCAAGAAACCTCTGCCGACCAATTCCAAGACTGTGTAGCCAGTCTTACAGCAGACAACGGTTTAGGTTTCTCTGATGCCGACCTGACCCCAAAAGGAAGAAAACACAACGAAGCATTACATGTGTCAGTAGAATGCCAAGGAACTACTCTGGCCCATGTTTTGGTCGACACGGGTTCTTCTCTGAACGTGCTGCCTAAGAAGGCTCTCGACCGATTGGACTGTGAAGGCTTGGAGCTAAGGCCAAGTAATATCATTGTAAGGGCGTTTGACGGGTCGAAGAGAATGGTACACGGGGAGGTGGACATTCCCATTAAGGTTGGCACAGAGGTGTTCCCCTCAACTTTCTATGTGATGGACATCCGTCCGTCATACTCTTGCTTATTGGGGAGACCATGGATACACAATGCCGGGGCAGTCACCTCTTCCCTACATCAAATGCTGAAATACCCTGTCAAAGGAAAGATCATAACCGTGCACGGTGAAGAGGAATATATGATCAGCCACTTGAACTCCTTCCGGTATGTAGAGGTAGAGGGTGAATTCATTGAGACACCATTCCAGCACTTTGAGGAGGTTTCTCTTGAAGTGGCAGTAGCAAAAACGGTAGCTGAGGTACCAAAGCAGATGGCCAGGATGACATCTCTAAAAGACGCGAAGGCCGCGATGAAGGAAGGAAAGAGCTCAACATGGGGGCAGTTGCCGGATATTCCTCACAAAACAGACAAGTTTGGTTTAGGATTCACCGCTGCGGGGCAGAAAGCTATGCACCGCTCAAAAGTTGAAAGAACACCCATCAAGATCTCTCCTTATGGGATCAATGCTTTGGAAGGTGAAGACGAAGAGGCCAACATTGAAGATTGGATCTACCCAACCATCGAAGGGGGACTACGCAACTGGGAGGCAAAGGACTTTGTCCCCATTACTTTTATTAATCAGTAATTATCTGTCAAACATTTCCTGTGGTCTATAATAATTACTTTTGAACAATCCGTACACTACTTTTTCACCTTATGCCTTGCCTGGGGCATGTAGGTCCATTTGTAAGGGTTTTGATTATCTTCATATCCATATGCCATGTTTAATGATTTATTGGACGTTTTTCATTGATAAACTGTTGTGTTCATTTTCTTTCCTTTTGCATTTTTTGTTAAGGATGGCTATCCCTTACACACACCCACACTCACAAATGCAGGTACCCATCCACTCTGGATTCTATGGGTGACTATTCTGCTATGTCCTTCAATAACTCTGAAGATCTGGTCAATCAGGCTGAGTATGAAGATGACGAAGGTTGTGAAGTACCAGGGGAATTAGCCAGACTTCTACAGCAAGAGGAAAGGGCCATCTTACCTCACGAAGAGTTGTTGGAAACTGTCAACTTAGGAACAGAGGAAGACCGGAAGGAAGTACAAGTGGGTGCCAAGCTAGAACCAAGTGTCAAGGATCGCCTGATACAGCTGTTAAATGAATATGTTGAAATCTTCGCCTGGTCTTATGAAGACATGCCGGGTTTAGACACAGACATCGTGGTTCACCGTCTCCCTACAAGAGAGGATAGTCCACCGATCAAGCAAAAAGTCCGCCGAATGAGGCCCGACATGTCTGAGAAGATCAAAGCAGAAGTGATGAAGCAATTCAACGCTGGCTTTCTGGCTGTTACATCCTATCCACAATGGGTTGCTAACATCGTTCCAGTTCCTAAAAAAGATGGCAAGGTCAGAATGTGTGTGGACTACCGGGATTTGAATAGGGCCAGCCCCAAAGATGATTTTCCGCTACCCCATATCGACATTTTGATCGACAATACAGCTCAGCACAAAGTGTTTTCCTTCATGGATGGATTCTCGGGCTACAACCAAATTAAAATGGCCCCCGAGGACATGGAGAAAACAACCTTTGTTACACAATGAGGTACTTTCTGTTACAAGGTGATGCCGTTCGGACTGAAGAACGCAGGGGCAACTTATCAACGCGCCATGGTAGCTTTATTTCATGATATGATACATCATGAGATCGAAGTTTACATAGACGATATGATAACTCGATCACAAACAGAGGAGGAACACCTTGAACACCTGGAAAAGCTGTTTGCCAGGTTGAAAGAGTACAAACTCAGGCTGAATCCAAGTAAGTGTACTTTTGGAGTTAGGTCTGGTAAACTTCTAGGGTTTATTGTCAGCAACAAAGGCATTGAGGTCGATCCAGCAAAAGTGAAAGCAATACAAGAGATGCCTGCTCCCCGTACTGAAAAGGAGGTTAGAGGGTTCTTGGGGCGCTTAAACTATATTGCCAGATTCATCTCTCATCTGACTTCTACCTGTGAGCCAATTTTCAAATTATTAAAGAAAGATCAGGTAGTCGAATGGAACGGCGATTGCCAAGCTGCTTTTGATAAGATCAAGGAGTATTTGCTAGAACCTTCTATTCTGATGCCACCCGTCAAAGGAAGACCATTGATCATGTATCTGACCGTCTTGGATAACTCAATGGGGTGTGTTTTGGGCCAGCATGACGAGTCTGGTCGAAAAGAGCATGCTATTTATTACCTTAGCAAAAAGCTTACCGACTGTGAGACTCGCTACTCACTGCTAGAGAAAACTTGCTGCGCTTTGGTATGGGCTGCTCGCCGACTAAGGCAGTATATGCTGACTCATACCACCTTGTTGATTTCCAAAATGGATCCTATCAAGTATATCTTCGAGAAGCCTGCTTTATCTGGAAGAATAGCTAGATGGCAAATGATTCTAACTGAGTATGACATCCAGTACACCACTCAAAAAGCTATAAAAGGGAGTGTACTAGCTGATCATCTAGCTCATCAAGCTATCGAAGATTATCAATCCATGAGATTTGACTTCCCAGACGAGGACATCATGAATTTGGACAACATTGAAGATAACGGACCGTATGCCGGACCTGAAAAGGGATCCCGATGGACCTTGTACTTTGATGGTGCTTCAAATGCACTTGGAAATGGTATCGGTGCGGTACTCATTTCCCTGTAAGGTTGTCACACACCTTTCACGGCCCGACTTGCTTCAGCTGCACAAACAACATGGCTGAATATGAAGCTTGCATCTTTGGTCTCAAGGCTGCTATAGACTTGGGGATCAAATCTTTGATCGTATTTGGGGACTCAGCTTTGGTTATCAGTCAAATCAAAGGAGAGTGGGATACCAAAAATCCTAATCTTATCCCATACAAAGAACATGTCCTAACATTGTTGCCTCATTTCAAGCAAATTACCTTTGAGCATTTCCCGCGAGAAGAGAATCAGCTAGCAGATGCTCTGGCTACAATGTCTTCCATGTTTAAACTCAACTGGGATAACGAGGCTCCCCAAATCACCATCGAGCGAATGGATGAACCTGCGCATTGTCACAAGATTAATACCGAAGAAGTAGTGGAACAACCCTGGTTTCACGAAATCAAAAGGTATCTCCAGACCAGAGAATATCCCAAAGGAGCTTCCGTAAATAACAAGAAGTTCCTAAGGAAATTTGCTGCCAAGTTCTTCCTGAGCAATGGCATCCTCTATAAACGAAGCCATGATTGTGTTTTACTCCGATGTGTAGACAAAGCTGAAGCAGAGTTAATCATGACCGAGATGCACATCGGTACATTTTGCACCCATTTGAGCGGGCATACAATGGCTAAGAAGATCCTAAGGGCGGGCTATTACTGGTCTACCATGGAAGCAGGTTTCCATCAACATTCCCGTACTTGCCACAAATGTCAAGTCTACGCTGACAAGATTCATATTCCTCCGGTTCCTCTCAACGTGCTGACAACTCCTTGGCCATTTGTAATGTGGGGCATTGACATGATTGGAGAGATCAAGCCCACGACATCCAACGGACATCGCTTCATCCTAGTTGCCATTGACTATTTCACCAAATGGGTCGAAGCAGCTTCCTTCGCCTCTGTTACTAAAAATGTGGTTGCCCGCTTCATCAAGCAAAACCTCATATGCCGGTATGGTGTTCCGGACAGGATCATCACAGACAATGGTACAAATCTGAATAATACTATGATCACCGCATTGTGCGAACAGTTCAAGATTTATCATTCATCACAATTCATCTCCCTATCGGCCGAAGATGAACGGTGCTGTTGAAGCTGCGAACAAAAACATTAAGAAGATCATTCAGAAAATGATAGTCACTTACAAGGACTGGCATGAGATGTTACCGTTTGCTCTGCATGGATACCGTATGACGGCACGTACTTCAATCGGGGCAACCCCATTTTCTTTGGTATATGGCATGGAAGCGGTCCTGCCCATGGAAGTTCAGATTCCTTCTTTAAGGATTATGAAGGACGCAGGTTTGAATGAAGATGATTGGATTCAGACCCGACTTGATCAACTCCATTTGATCGACGAGAAGCGACTCACTGCTGTCTACCATGGTCAAACGTATCAAAAACGGATGATTAAGGCTTTCAACAAGAAAGTCAGACGTCAAGTATATCAAGTCGGAGATCTCGTAATCAAGCGGATTATCTTACCACAAAGTGATCCCAGGGGCAAATGGACTCCTACATACGAAGGACCATTTGTGATCAAGAGCATATTCTCTGGTGGTGCAATGATTCTGACCACCATGGACGGCGACGGTTTGCCGCACCCTGCGAACGCAGACATAGTCAAAAGATACTACGCATAAAATAACCCGACAAGTCGAAAACCCGAAAGGGCGGCTTGGGCAAAAATGGGCATCCCGGTGGACCGAAAACCCGAAAGGGCGGTTCAGGAAAAAATTAGGGATAAAAACAAAAAAATCTGTACACCCGGCAAGTCGAAAACCCGAAAGGGCGGCTTGGGCAAAAAGGGGTTTCCCGGTGGATCGAAAACCCGAAAGGGCGATTCAGGCAAAAGTTAGGGAATTAAAGCGTATGACTATGTCTCGTCGGATCACTTTAAGGACAATCTCTTCATCAACTAGCTCCAAGCTTCTGATCAATCCAGTCATCGACAAAAGAAGCATTGAATGGACAGATATTCAGAGTTGTGAAGGCTATAGCAGAATGGAATCCCATGGAATTGTTTCACATAGCCATCTTTCTTTTGTAAATTTTTCAATATTTACGACGACATCCTCTTACTAGGATGACTGTCTCCTTTGTACAAATATACTCATAGAAAGTTAATACAAGTACTTTTCCAAACACAGAAATTTGCTTTGTCTTCCTTTTGCTTTCCTACACTTATGATTTATTTGAGAAACGTCCAATGTTTTGTTAAACAGGCATATGCATTTGAACATAATCATTCCCTTATGAATCAAGAAAGATGATTACTGATAGGTTGAAGATACAAGTGGATATCCTGATGCCCTTTCAGAAGGAATCCTCAGCAGATTTAAGCTCCAAATTCCTCAATCCAGAACTTAATTCCCCAAACAGAATTAAACTTCAGGATCCCCAGCAGAACAAAAGCTTTCTCAAAACTGATTTCCCCAGCCAGAGAGCCTTCCAGAATCCAATTCCCCTCTGAATTTCAGTATCCCCAGTGGAGCCTTAAAAATCTGAAAATCCAATCCCCAACGGGACTAAAAACTTCCAACTATGAATCCCCAGCTGAACCAAGCTAGTGAACCTTCTCCCCACAGAGATACTTCCCACCAAACTGAAGATTCTCAGTCATACCTCTCCAGCATGAGTCTACCAAATTCTGAACTCCCCAGTAGAGATCTTCAGAAACTCTCATTCCCCGCAAGTCGCCAAGGAATGCCAGTTCCCCCAGCAGTGGTCCTAAGATCCCTCAACAATTGAAGATCTTGCATTTCCCCAAGCAGAGTGAAGGCTCATTCTCAGTTCCTCACAGGATATTAGAATATTCTCCAGTGAAAATCTCCTCAAGACAAGAATCCCCAGAAGATTGGTATACAACCCAAGCTCCTAATTCTCCAGCAGTAGTCAAACAAGGATGTCTCATCCTCAGCGATCAAAATTCTTGTCTTCCCCTACAGCAGTCAAGGATTCACTTTCCCTGGCGGCAGTCAAGATTCTTTATCTCCAGGATTCATCTATCCTCAGCAAAGATAGTTCTTCAGCTTACATGCGCATTCATTTACATTCATATCATAAACATTGATATAACATATATTGCATCATACATATCATGCAACATAACTTTGTGTTTTTGCTAACATTTCACCCTTTTCAGGATGAGATTAAAAGGCTATTGTTAACAATTATTCAGATACAGTATGGATACACCCCAGACACGACGATCATTTTATTACTCATTCAGAATTTCAAGTCAGATACAATACAGATACACCCCAGACACAGCGGTCATTCTACTACTCATTCAGACTACAACAATCAGATACAGACTAGATACACTCCAGACACGGCAGCCATTCTATCTCTCATTCAGATTCACTTACCCACCTCAAGGTTCAATGCGTTCCAAACACGGACACCATTCTGACCCTTACAACAGCAATTTGATTCTCCCCAGTGCGTTCGCAACGGAAGTCATTATGTCATTTATTTAGATCCCAGTTACAGTTTCAGATACACTTCAAACACAGAAGTCATTCTATTACTCATACGGATCTCAATCCCAGTTACAGTTTCAGATACACTCCAGACACGGAAGTCATTCTGCTACTCATACGACTTTCAACTTCAGATACGGTCCAGATACGCTCCAGACACGGTTGCCATTCTGTCACTCATTCAGAATTTGTCCCCAGCACGCAGTTGCTCCATAACAGATGTTCCTCTATTACCCAGATATAATACAGATACACTCCAGACACGGCAGTCATTCTGATATTCATTCTTCAAGCAAAGTTACAGCTCAGACACGCCCCAGACACGGAGGCCATTCTTCTGCTCATACAAACTCAGTCCTTAGATGCATTTCAAATGCATTCCAGACACGGATACCATTTTGATCCTCATTCTTCTGACCTATCACATCGCAGTTCAACAAACATTCCGAATGGCATCTTTAAGCCCATCCCCGACAAGATTCTGTCACCCTTTCAATGGCATCTTTAAGCCCATCTCCAAATGGCATCTCTAAGCCCATTCCCGCATCCATTGTTCTGAAGAGTGCAAATTTAAGGGCACTCTAGTGTCCAATCTCCTTTTACCTTCGAGACGCGAAAGGCAAACTTGCCAATCTAACTCTTCAGGAGCAAGAAGATTGAACAGGGGCAACTGTTGTACCCCAAAATTTGACCTCTCATTTCATCAACATTTTCTCATCACAAGACCCTTGGAGCTCAAGATCAAGTTAGGGTTTACTCTACTCAAGACTCCTCCTTGCACTGCTGACTCAAATTAGGGTTTGAGTTTGCACAAAGATGTTTTGACCTAAAATTCCTAAAATGACTTTCATGCTTCATGTTGGACTCACAAGTTTATCCATACCAAGTTTCAAGCCTTGATTCCAATCTTTGCCCAGCCAATTGGATAGTTGACCTAGAAATCAGCTGTGTTGGGGAAAAAGTCAACTGTGGTCAATTGACAGTCAAACCTCATGATTTTTGACCCACATCAACATTATGAACTCATATGGACCATTTTATCAAGTTTGGATCACAATTCCACAAGAAATTTGATCAGATCACCAAAAGGGCAAAATGGTTATTTTTAGGGTTTTGACTGCACAAAGGCAATTTTTGACTGTTTGACCTAGCCAATGGCAAACCAAGCTCACATATGGACTCAAGGATTCAATGGCATGGTCTTGACACATTCAACAAGTTCAAAAGATCCCAAATGCACAAGATTGACAGATGAATTTTCCAGTCAACTGATCAAAATTTGACTGTATACTGAAAAGTCAAACTTTGACTTTTTGGTCAAAATCAAGTGCCAAGATTCATTTTTCATCAAAACATGTCAAATTATGAAACTTGTTCATCAAGAAACCAAAAATTACAAATTAGGGTTTAAAATGAAGAAATTTCATAACTTAGAAATTTTCTAAGTTATGAAATTCCCTTATTTTTTCCTAACTTTGTCCCATTTTTTCATCAAGATGTATTTGGATTCAAACAAAACTCAAAACATTAAAGTTGTAGTACATTGCAAAATCTACAACTTTGATTCACAAAGTTTTCTCAAAATAAGCTTGTAGTTCAAGTTATGATTTTTGGAATAGGGGTGCAAAACATTCTTAACTTAGAAATTTTTTGACCTATTTTAGGCAGGATTTTTTCCCTACTTCATGACCACTTTTCACATGCTTCCACTTGGAATTTCAACTTGCATTACGAAGATGGATTGTAGTACACATTCCAAGCTTTCCAAATTGTCCAAGAACTCATCAAACACCCTTGTGGTTAGGGAGATTCGAATTTGTCAAGATGGGCAAAAGTCACTTTGTTCATGGCCAAATTCATGTACATAACATTGGCATTTTGAACTCAGCATGATCCAAGCTAGATTACAGGCCTTTTATCTCATCCACACTCAATAATTTAATTCCAATCCTTTTTGTTCAAGCCTTATTTTGTCTGTTTAACCATTACTTGCAAGATTAAGCCATATTTGGAAAAAAGCATTTTAGCCATTTTTGAAAAGATCCACTTTATGTCAAAGTCCATATCTTTGAAGTACAAGGAAATCTTTGAGGCACAAGTTCATGAACAAATTCCAATGATCTAGGAGAGAAAGTGCAGCATGCTTGAGGGGCCTGTATGAGCCTATAACTCAACTTGACAACTTTTTCTTAAAGGAGAAGAAAGCTTGCATTTTGGACCATAACACACATTCCTGCAAGAACCAACTAAAACAAACTTTGCAAACACTTTTCACTTGATCCAACTAACCTAAAACACAAATCAACCAGAGTCCAAACCTGCTCATTCATCAAAACACAGTTTTGTGGAAAAACAGGGTATCTACTGCATTTTGATTTGGCCAGCTCAATCCATTCGTGCGCCTTGGCTAAAACCACCTCAAACACATTCTATAACATTCATACAAACTATCCTAAGCCTTGGAAACAGACTGTAACACCCCTAACCAAGTTTGCCATTTTTATTTTTTCAGTTGTGCAGGTTGAGTTACATAGCTCGATTCAGTCAGTTTCAAAGCAAGCTAGAGGTTGGAAGAGCATCCTTGGACCTCAAGCAAGCTGCACAAGTCCTCAAACTTCATTGAAAGTGTCTCCATTGTTGTACACAACTCAAGCTGAACAGGTAAAAGTTTGAACTTCTATCTCTCTATCCAAACATATCTAGGCTTAGGTTTGTGAAGAAATTATGTCCTACTCATGTCCCTGAAGCTACCCATATCCTCACTTTTCATTTATGTTGTGTGTGCTGAGAGAATTTTGAACCTGAACATTGAACAAAAGTTAGGTCAGGAATTGGGGGAGGAGAAATTCTCTCTCATTTCTGAGAGTTAGATCAAGTTCTTGATATGTATGAATTCGTGATTTGATGCTTTACATTTTTGATGTTATAAGTTTGTGCTAAAAATCAAAGAATCGGGATATTTGAATCAAGCAAGGAAACGCGCGTTTTGTTGTTCAAGGTTGCTGGAGGTTTAAGACAACTCCTTTTGGGCTGGGCTTGGTTCATTTTTCTGTTTGCACCTCATTCTTCCACTTACACCCCCTTGGCCCATTGTGTGATTTTTCAATCATTTTTGACTTTTTGTTTTTTTCCCTGACTTATTATTTTGTCAAAATATAAAAAATATTAAAAATATTTTTTCAACCATTTTTGCATTTATTGTGAATTTATTTGCTTTATTTAAACTTGTACATATAAATAAACATAATACTTTTTTATTTAAAATACTAAAAAATAATACAAAATACATTTTATTTTCTGATTTTATTTTATTTTATCTTTTGAAATTTTTTTTTTAAAATACACTTTTTTTTTGTAAATAATTAATATTTTTATTTTTGTATATATTTAGTATAGTTAATATATAATATAAATACTTATATGTTTATTAGAATATTAGGATAAAAAATATAAAAATAATACATTTTTATGTCTATTAATATTTGACCTCAAAAATTATTTTTTTACAATATACTTCTCTTTTATTTATTGTTTGTATATAATTAATAAATATTGTATATAATATAAATAATAAATACTATTTATTTACAAAATTAGGGTTTTGCCCTAAAACATGAAAATATCCAAAAATTAACTTTTTTTATTTTTTGTTTATATGTCACATGAAAAATACTTTTACATACATATAAAACCATTTTTGTGCATTTTGCATATTTATTGTATTTAGTTAATTATTGCACAATTAAAATAACTTGTATATTCAATTTGGATTGTAATAGTTTAGATTTAAATTTCTTGCTAAATATCCCCATTTGAACATTTCTACCCCCATCCCCATAATTATGTTGTAATAATTTAGGACTTTAAATTCCGCATTTTAAAGCTTTCTAAATATGTCATGATAGACTTAGGGTTTGTATGCGAAAATCAAATAACAAATAGCTTGACCTAATTCAAAGACAACAAAGCATGAAAATGGACAACACCAGTCACACTTGCACCCCTTAGGGTTAATCCACTTGTTGCCTTCAATAATGGGCCATGTTGCATGTTGGGTGTTTTTGGCAAAACAAAACAAATCAAATGATCATAGTCCCTCGATGACGCTTTCGAAAGTTGCCTAAAAATGATCATAGTCCCTTCAAGCAAAATTGCCAAAGACACTTGGCACCATTGCATTCATGGTCCATACGATGACCTGCACCTGTCCCGTTAACATCCTAACGCAAGATTGCCCACCAAATACAATGGTGGAACAAAATTGTTAAAAGGGTTAAAACATGAGAAAAACCTTTGAGTAAATTTAAGGGTAGACAACTCTTATTTACTTGATCAAACTTGCAAAACACACTTGCCTACTTTTCAAAACCACACTCCACAAACACTTTCAAAACAAACTTCCAAAAACATTTGAAACATCTTTTCGAAAAGATACACACCTTTGTAAAACATTCGAGTAAAGAATTGTTACAACGGTTGCCTAGACAAGGCGTCTTTTTCAAAACATTTTCAAAACACACACACACCACAATTTCAAGCAATTGAAAATCAAAGCAAGTGATCTAAACCAAGTAACTAAGAGCCCATGGATAACCATGGATGAAAAGGGTGCTAATACCTTCCCTTTTCATAATCTACCCCCCGAACCCACGAAACATCTCAAAAGGTTTTTCCTGTGCTTTTTAACCTTTCCTTTAGGATAAATAAAAAGTCGGTGGCGACTCTTGCTAAACCGAACAAGTGCGAATACAAAATGCAAAACCTCAAGTCAGTTCTCCCACCGTATCACACAAGGTCACATACTGTAGAAGAGCATCTCGGTCATCTGCATAAATTATTTGAAAGACTGAAGAAGTACAAGCTAAGGTTAAATCCAAACAAGTGCACTTTTGGGGTGAGATGCGGTAAACTCCTAGGTTTCGTCGTCAGCGGTAAAGGTATTGAAGTTGATCCTGCAAAAGTTAAAGCTATTCAAGAAATATCGACTCCCTGTACTGAGAAGGAAGTTAGAGGTTTCTTAGGATGACCGAATTACATCGCCCGTTTCATTTCTCATTTGACTGTTACTTGTGAGCCAATCTTCAAGCTGCTGAAGAAAGATCAAGTAGTAAAGTGAAACGACGACTATTGTTGTACCCCAAAATTTGCCCTCTCATTTCTCAAAGGATCAACCTGGACCCTCAGGTTTGCTTCCATCCAATTTCAAGCCATGAATTATAAATTTTCTAAGAAAGCCACTCACAAGGGCAAAATGGTCATTTGCACACTAAAAAGCCAAACTTTGACCTTTGGATCAAAATCAAGCTTCAAGAATCATATTTCGTCAAGACACATTGAAATATGAAGTTTGTTTCATCAAGAAATTCAAAAGAAAAATTCTAAATACTTAGAATTTTTCTAAGTGTTTAAGAAATATGACAAGCTCAGAACTTCTTATCAGTTTATCACCATGAGGAAAGCTGATTCTGGAAGAACTTCTGGCGCAAAAATTATAGATTTCAATAAGATCTAAAACATTGCATAACAGAACTTCCCCTGGAAATGCTGGAATTTCAAGTTATAAATGTTCAGAGACACGTCCTTGAAATTAAAGCACTCAACAAATTCTGGACATTTTCAAGACAGAATTGGGTCAGAACTTCTGGGCTAGTTTTCATAAAGGTTCAGTAAGAGTTTTCAAGGGTAATTCAAAGAAGGTTATAAAGCATGCTACAAGCTTCTTGGAATGTCTGAGAGTTCTTTCAGAACATGTTGGAGCAAGGAGATACAAGGATCAGAAGTTGGATGCTTATTCTAAATTATGCTGAAGCTGAACCTCTAACCCAGAATTAAGCAATGATGCAAAATCTCACATTGCAGGATTTCTGGTTTGATAAATCTCATCATCATTTAATGCTCATAACTACTTTTGAGTCTTTATCCAAAGGATTTCCCCACGTGTGGCATAGAAGTACCATTGTTATCCTTGAAAAGCAGATTTTATACAAAGTTTATGCAGGGCCCATGCTTCGCTTTTTGCTTCTGAGGGTACTTTTCCTCAATTCATGCTTACAAATCCAGCTTAGGCACAGCTAAAAGCTGTTAACCACCTTACTTTGTGCCTTGAACCATACTGGTTTGAACTTGCTTCAAGAATAAGTCATCGCCTAGCATATGATGGCTATACTTTTGATTTCTCCAAGCTACAAGATTTTTGCATATAAATTGAGAGCCATTGGCAACGGTGAAAAGGTCGAAAATTTGAGAAAGAAAAGCCCTGAACCCCTGCTAAAATTCCAAGAAGTCCAAAAATTGCAAACACAAAATACAAAACCTGTTAGCTTTTGATTCTTGCACTCAAATTCCATTTTCCTCAAGTGTTTCTCGACCAGAACCACCCATACAGTTTTTGATATACATTCAAAAGCAATCCAAACTTCTATAGTCAAACTGTTATACACTTTCCGTCCACCTCCATCTCAAAGAAGTCAGAACCATACCCCTTAGCTGTTCCAGAGTTTGAAAACTTCCAACCTGTTGAGTACGTGAGGAAGCTGCCCAGAACATCACCAGAGTCCAGGACCAAACTCCCATTCACAGAATCTTTTCCATCTGCAAGGTAAGCTTCTGCTGAATCTCATCACATTACTTAAGCATTACCAGATTTGCATGTTCAAAAATACAATGTAGACATCATGTTTCTGATATTGTACATATTCCGAGGTTTCACGTATTTGTCTGCCTAAGTAGGGAGTAAATCAGTTCAGAACTTCTTGAATAAATTAGAACTCAGAACTAGGATTAGAAAATTCATGCTTGCCTCTGATTTATAGTTCTGATATTTCTTATTTCTGAAACATTACGAAACCTGCCATAACAGTCATATGCGCATCTTCTGTTTTGTTGAGAAATGACCAAGTTGCAGATGTTCTGACTAGCATGGAGAGGGAGACCAAGTTCTGCCAGCGGTATCAGAACTTCTGAAATCTTCTTTGTTCCTAGCGGACCCATAACTTCTGACTTTACCTATTTTTCACTAATAGGATATCTGTTTTGCAGTACGCCAGAGTCAGAACTTCCGACCTCCTTTAATCAGCAATACGCTGATTCTACTTTCTTTTTCCTCACTATTTTTTCTATCACTTTTTATTTCATTAATCAAAAACACCAAAGACATTTTTCATTTTTACATGTTTTACTTTATTTCTTAAAACAAAAAGATCAAAAATGTTTTTCTCAAACCAAACTTATTTCTTTATTTACAAAAACAAGTTCATTTTACCTTTGTTGTACATTCTTATCCATTTCAATATGGTTGTAATAGTAACTTAGGATTTAATTTTATTTGCAACCCCCATTCATAAATATGTACCCCATCCCTAAAATATTATAATAGCGTAGGACTTTACATTTCTGCAATTTATCGCTTTTGAATGTAAATGCTAGTAATTAGGGTGTGTATGGCAAGACATGAAATCAACAAATAGATCACCCTAATCAAGACTAAAATTCATGTAATCAAACACAATTTCACACTAGCACCCTTAAGGTTAACTCCACTTGTTACCTAAAAAATGGTCATGTTATGCATGTGGGGTATCTTAGCAAAAACAATCGAAATACAAGATCATAGTCCTTCGATGACGATATAAATGTTGCCTTTCAAAATGATCTTAGTCCCTCAAAAAGAAATGCTAAGATACCTCACATGATGAGGACATGATGAAGGTGCTTTTTCAGTTCTTTGATCCTTTACACCATTGCTTCACCTTTCCCGACTATCAACTTGTGCCTACTTTGGAAGAATTCTCCCAACTCTTGAGGATTCCCATTCCTAATTAACTACCTTTCAACGGTACGGAAAGAGACCCAAAGCCAGAAGAGATTGCTCAAGCTCTACACTTGCACTCATCTAATATCACAACTCATTGGGAAACAAGGAGTGGTGTCGAAGGTTTCTTAGCTAAGTTCCTGTTTGAGAAAGCCCAAAGCTGTTGGAATTCCTTGGACTTGCAAGCCTTTGAGGAAATTGTGGCTCTCCTCATATATGGGATGGTTTTGTTTCCAAATCCTGACCAACTCATAAATATCAATGCCGTCAAAATCTTCATATTACGCAGCCCGATGCCTACATTTCTAGGGGATATCTTACACTCTTTTCACACCCGCACAAGGAGGAAAAGAGGTATCCTTATATGTTACACTCCTCTCTTGGCAAGATTGTTTATTTCTCATCTTCCCCAATCTGTATTAAAGAATGAGCAAGGTTCAAGATGGTCACTGTGATCGGTGGATCTGGAACTGACTGTTTTAAAGCGGGTTCGCGAAATGTCGCGGAAGCAAGAGTCGCCACCGTCTTTTATTTTCTCCAAATGGAAAGGACAAAAGCACAGAAAAATTCCTTAAAAGAGATTGCTCTCGGTTCGGGAGGTAGATTATAGAAAGGGAAGGTGTTAGCACCCTTTCTATCCATGGTTATCCATGGGCTCTTAGATACTTGCTCAATGTGTTTTCAAAATTGTTTTGTTTGCTTTTCAATGTGGGTTTCAAAAATATTCTTTGAAAAGTTTCAGTTCAACTCGTACGTCAGAGTGTTTGAAAGATTTGCTTTGAAAGCTTTGGAAAAGTGTTGGTGTGAAAAGTCTTTGAATTTTTGTTTTGAAGAGAGCAAGTATCCATGAGTCGTCTACCTACCCTAAGGAATTCGTCTGTGTAAATGTCCTTTAAAGTAGTGCCATCCCACCATTGAGAGGTAGGTAGCACCACCGTTGGAGGTGTTCGGGTCAATTCGAGTTTTAGGGACATGGTGATCACCGGAGCAATGGGAAGACACCTTAGAAGCTACCCTCATGCCAGGTTCCCGGATCATGAGGACTTACTAAGACGTCCTCTACTCGACGATCACCTTTCGAAAGGCAACAGTGAGGCGTACCCTAGGGGTGGTGTGTGTGAATTGTGTGTTGTCTTCATTGATATTTGTCTTGTCATGTTTATTTGTGTTCTACGCTTGATTTTAATTAAGACATTCATTCTTGCATGCTTTTTAACAGTTATAAAGTTTGCGGGAAAATAAATCACTATTACAAAGGGCGCGGGTCCACATCGCCAAAATTAAACCGGACCCGATTTAGCGGAAAGTAAATAAAGCAATAAAGTAAAAGTGCGAGAAGTATAATCGTTACATCGCTTTGGGAGAATTACATAATTACAATAAACGACATAAAATAAATGCGCAAAATTAAATTGAAAACGAGGGCGGCGGACCCTTTTAATGAAATTATTATTAACAAATTAAATTAAAGAAAAAGAAAAGATTTTTGAGTTTTGGTTATTTATGAATTTTTGATAAGAGAATTAAACAAAATTAAGAAATTAATTAATTAACCCTACTTCTACAATTAAGAAAAAAAACATGTTAAAATTTAGACCTAAAATTAAATTAATTAGTTAATGGCAAAGTTTATTTACAAAAATACTATTGATTAATTAATTATGATAAAGGAAAAGAAAAAAGATAATTAAAACCCTAATTCTACAATTTTAAGTTTATTAAAAAAAAATTTAAATTAAACCTAATTTAATCCTAATTATGCTAATTAAAATAAATAAATATGAAATAAAAAAAAGAACAACAAGTGAGGCACTTGGACGGCACCCTTCCGTCAGTAAGTTCTGTTGAACTTTTCAACCAAACATTTCTAGCCAACCAATTTTGACAAGTGGCAGATAAAAATTATGATAACAAAAAAAACAAATTATGTAAATAAGAAGTAGTATATTGAAAACCAAACAGAGATCTGATATCTCTTTCTCTCATTCACGTTTCCTCTTCCCTTTAAACCTTCTTCTTCATTCCTTTTCCTCCTTCATTGTTCTATTTTTTTTTGTACCTAATAACAACAAACAACCATGTTAAAACAAACAACAAAAAAAGATAAATCACACCTTGAATTAATGGAAACGGTTGGTGGTCAGAAGGAGAGAGCTGGGTTCAGATCCGTTGCGCGAACGGAGGGTGGCCGCGGTTTGGAGGCTGAGCGGCGGTTGTCGTGGGGAGGAGAGTGAATTCGGCAGTTGCTGGCCGTCGCGAGTGGGTATGCGAAGTTGGCTGTTGGAATCGGTGTTGGGTGAAGGGCGTTGTTGCAGATCCACTCGCCGTTCAAGCGGACGGCTCAGTCGCGGCCAGCGGTGATGCGTGTTCGGCGGCACGATTGAGATGCGTGGGCGGCCAGAAGTTTGGTGGTGGTGACAGTTACGGGGAATGCAGTCGCGCGTGTGGAGACGAGTGACGCGGCAGTTATCGACGAGATACGGTTGATTCGCGGCAGATTCGAGTTTTTTGTTCTGGATATGATTTCTTTCTCCTCCAATCTTGCCTTGTTTAATTTGTTGTCTGTTGTTGATTTGTTGAAAGGTTGTGTGATGCAGGTCAATTGCTTCTCGAGAAATCAAGAGCAACCGAAGCCACAATTTGAGTAATCATACGGAAAAACTTCAGACTTTGAAGTCATTTGGAATTGAAAGGGACGGTGGAAATTCGCACAGTTTATAAGTTTGTCTAACAGGGATGGATAAAAGGTTTATGATGATTGTTTGAAATTGTTATAGAAGTCGAAATCATAGTTTACAAGTTTGTCTAAAAGGGATGGATAAAAGGTTTATGATAATTGGTTTTGGATTGTGAAGGTTTTAGGATTTACTGTGGTGTTTCAATTTTGAACCTTCAAGCATGGAAACAAAGGGAGTTTTGGTGATGCTGTGCACGTGAAAGAGAGGGTTTTTGCCAAAGGTTCCTTAGTGAAATTGGAACAAAGTCATAAGAATTGGTGAGTCGAAGTGTGTGATGCCATGAATTTGTGAATGGTCACTGAGTGTAAAAAGTGAGGTTTTCTTGCGGATGAAAATAAGAGTTTTTTTTTTGGGAAAAATATGTATCGTGGAATAGGTTTTTGAATCCATCCCTTCTTGCGCAGCTTTTCGTGTCCTTTTATTAGGTTTTTGTTATGCCTCTATGTATGAATGGATTAGGTTAAAGATTTGAGTCCAAAAGCCTTGTAACCATGAATCCAATATATTTTTTTTTTAATGGCAAAACACTTTCTAATCTTTTCATGCAAATTTAGTTCAAATCATGGCTAATTAACAAGATTCTTTCCAAATTTGATTATGCACAAAATCTTGAGATTATTTCATGCACAAAAAGATTCAAAAACTAGGTTTAGTATTTTTCACATATTTAATTTAATTAAATGAATTATTAATAATTAAAAATCCAAATAAATAAATAAAAATGATAAAAAAACTTCCCTTTGGGCCAAGTGGTCGTGCATATGCTTGGAATGATGGATCATGGAAGAAAAATGGGCCCATTAGCAATTTTGGATCATTTCCAAAATTCCTAAAAATCTCCCAACTTCCACAAGGCATAACTTGCTCAATTTTTAAGCTTTTCACACGTTCTTGGATATTTTGGAAAGGTCTTTGAGTCCTCTAACCAATGCCTTTGGTCCCATGTCATTTTGATTTACCACTCTCAAGTTATGGCCTTTGATTTAAAGTCCCTTTTTGTTGACTTTTGAAAATGACCTATAATGTTGAAATTGACAACTTTTTGTGAGAGCATTTCTTGGACTTGAAGTATGAAGATGAGTTGTAGGAAATGTCTTTTTCTTCAAAATTAGCTTTGGATGGAATTTTTCTGATAATCCATGTGAAAGTTATGCCCTGGTCAATTTCAGTTGACTTTTTCAGCTGTCCAAATATAGTAACTTTTGCATCTTGATGATTTTCTGAGCCAAATTTTGAGAATCATGATCAAGCATTGATCAAATGATGTTTGTGGCTTCAAAATGATATGTTGACCAAAAATTTGAACTTTTGACTGTCAAATGACCATTTTGCCCCTACAGTTGACTGTAGTGCAATCTAGGGTTTTGACTGTGCAATTTTGAGCTGAATGCCTTAAAACTTGATATGAGGATGCTTGACCATCTTTGTATGCATGTGAGACTTGATTGGGTCTTTGAAAACTTCCTTTTCTTGATCAGAACCCAAACCCTAGTTTTGACTGTATAGGGGACCTTTGCACTGCACAACCCTTGGGGGAATTTGGTGACTTGACTTGGCAATTTCTTGGAGAATATGGGAGGGCAAATTTTGGGGTGCAACAGTCACAAAGGTTGATGATGCTCAAACATTCAAACACTCATTGGTGCTCCTGATCCAAAGAAAATGTTGTCATTATCGACCGTTGTGAAGAATTTCCTAATGTCCCTTTACTTGGAATTAGGGGAGATATCACCTATAAACCTTGCTTAGCCTTAAGACAGTTTGGTTACGCTCGAAGGGATGGCCCGCACGAGATGCTGATTCAAGGTTTGGTATTCGACTACGACAACGACGATCAAGGTTTTTGCCAGAAATTTATCCGAGCTTGGAAGATGCTAAACAAGGTGGATAGAAAGACTTTGGGGCACAAGAATTACATCCCTCTCGAGCCTTACCTCAAATGGGTACGAACTCGCGCCCAGAGTCTTATGATGCCTTATCTCTCCATTCTCCCGGTAATCATTGAGCCTGTCATGGAGGGAGATGTTCCATACACTATCTTACATCCTGACATGCCCACATCTCTTAAAGATCTACAAAGGGATTGGATACAACTCAAGGGAGAGCAAGATACGTTCGAAGCCCAATTCTATTCAAGCGAGAAGAAGGTTTTGGAACTCACTAGGCTACTTCACGAGGAGCAGACTCTGAATGCCTACATTGCACCAAAGAGGATGCACACTACCTTTCTATCTTAAAGTTTTTGTATTATTTTGCCCAAGAGACATTGATATATTCAAACTTTATCTTATTAATATAGCGTGTGTTTTCTTTTTGTCTAAAACAAATCTAAATCTCTAAAAACCTTAAAAACATTGCATATGCATATATCATGCATCATAACATAAACAGGTCTTTTGCAACAAGTCTCCTCATCTCTCTACTATTTATTTCATTAAGATGGATCCCGAGCAAACAGTGAAAGATCTTCAAGCTTAGAATACACAATTTCAATAGTTGCTCATGACCCTAGCCAAGGGGAAAGAAGAGTTGAAGACTCTGCTGGCTGAAGAGAGGAAAAAGAAAACCAAGAAGGTAATTGGAGTCTTAAACATGGGAATAAGATTTCACGGGCAGACAAGAAGGACTTTGGTCTTTGCAACAACATCCGGTGAAAGATACAACCAAGATGGTAAAGGCAAGGAAACAGTTGTCCCAATAGAATCAGAAGAGGAAGAGGAAGAAGAGGACTACTCTGAAGAGAAATACCCTCTAGCTGATGAGAAGTACAAAGATCTCGAAGAGCGTTTGAGCGCGATGGAAATCCAAAGGGTGCTAGGCTTGGACTTTGAGGAATTGGGTTTGGTGTCGGGGATTGTGATTCCTCCAAAATTCAAAGCACCTGCATTCTCTAAATATGACGAAATTTCATGCCCTAAGATGCATCTCCAGTCATATGTGAGAAAAATCCAACCCCATACTGCTGACAAAAACTTATGGGTGCACTTCTTCCAAGGCAGTCTGTCTGGGACTCAACTTGACTGGTTTTACCAATTAGAGAGAGCCAACATTCATAATTGGGAAGATCTTGTTGCAGCTTTCTACAAACAATATCAGTACAATGCTGATCTAGTGCCTACCCGTACTCAACTCCAGAGTATGGCCATGGTTTCTAATGAAGGTTTCAAGGACTATGCACAAAAATGGAGAGATTTGGCTAGAAGAGTTCAACCCCCTCTGTCTGAGAGAGAATTGGTAGACATGTTCTTGGGCACTTTGTATGGTCCCTTCTTCAATCATTTAATCATAAGTTCATCTGCAGGATTTACTGAACTAATATTAACCGGAGAGAGGATAGAAGCCGGTATAAAGAATGGAAAGATTCAGAAAGATTCATCTTCTTCTACAGCTGTAAGGAAGCCCTTTATCGGAAAGAAAGAGGTGGTTGCCGTGTATCCACAAAGAAACCAAGATAGGGCCTAACGTCGACCAATGGTGGGGGCTGTTATGATTCCTAAGCCTACGTATGATCAACAAAGAAATAATCAACCAAGGGTAGAGAGGCTAGTCAGGAAGTTTACCATAATCAACATGACTCCGTCTCAAGTATTACCGCATCTTCTAATATCCAATTTGGTAACTTTGAAAGAAGATTCGAAAAACCACAATACAACATCTCCTCATTATCATCCCAATGCCCGTTGCACATATCACTCTGAAAGTCCTGGTCACGATACTAATAATTGTTGGGCCTTGAAGAACAAAATACAAGACCTCATTGAAGCAAAATAAATTAAGTTTGATGCGCCTGAGAAGCCAAATGTAATTTCTACTCCTATGCCCAGACATGACCACAATACCAATGCCATTGAAGAAGATTTATTTGTTACCTCAGTTGACGAGCTCATGACCCCACTTCTGACTGTTAAAATGAACTTGTTGAAAGCCGGTGTGTTCCCGGGCTGTAATGAAGTTTGCCATCTCTGCTTATCCTCACCAACTGGCTGTCCTTTATTGAAGGAAGGCATTCAGTGTCTGATAGATAAAAAAGAGATTTTGTTTGAAAAGACTCATGTTTCACCTATTCATGTTGAAGATGTTTCTATCATTACCATTTCTGCCAATTCTTCTAGGGTCTCCACCAAAAGACCCGTTAGAATTACATCGGTCCCGAAAGCAGCTCCTTTAATAATCACAATGCCTGGTCCAGTCCCATATGAATCAGACAAAACCATATCATGGAATTATGGAGGGGATGTCTATTACCATGGTATTAAGAAAGACTGGCCAGCTGCCGAAGAGATAAATTCCGAGGAAGAAGACTCTGACATCAGTAACATTGTGAGAACTAGCAAACTTACCCGAAGTGGTAGGATCTTTTCTCCAGAAATTGCTCCCCTAAAAGAAGTTTCTGGACCCATAATTATCCATGTGGCTGCTCCAAAGGTTGATCCCATACCCATAATCATCTCTGCAAGTACTCCTATTGACAAAGCCGTTACAACCCCTGTAATCATTCTTACTGACACTCCTACTGTTGAGTTAACCGAGGATCGAGGAAAAGGTGTTATGGTTGAGCCTGTCCAGATGAAGGCTCCGTCATTGACTATCCCCGAGACCTCCAAGAAGGAAATGGAGGATATCTTAAAAATTATAAAGAAAAGCGACTACGATGTAGTTTAACAACTGGGGCAAACCCCCTCTAAGATCTCCATGCTGACATTACTGCTATGTTTCGAGGCACATGCAAAAGCCTTGGTGAAGTTCTTAAAAACAACCCATGTACCTCAAGAGACATTTGTTGATCAATTTCAAGACTGCGTGGCCAGCCTAACTGCGGACAATGGTTTAGGTTTTTCAGATGCTGATCTAACACCGAGGGGAAGGAAGCATAATGAGGCATTGCATGTCTCAGTGGAATGTAGGGGCACAACTCTGGCGCATGTTTTGGTGGATACTGGCTCATCTCTAAATGTATTACCCAAGAAAGCTCTTGATAGACTTGACTGTGAGGGGGTTGACTCTGAAGCCAAGCAACATAGTGGTAAGGGCTTTTGATGGTTCGAAGAGGATGGTGCATGGGGAGGTAGACATTCCCATAAAGGTTGGAACCCAAACCTTCAATTCAACTTTTTATGTGATGGACATCCGTCCTTCATACTCCTGCCTGCTAGGCCGACCATGGATCCATAATGCTGGTGCTATTACCTCTACATTGTACCAGATGCTGAAGTATCCGGTTCACGGGAAGATTATCACCGTCCATGAGAGGAAGAAACATGATCATCCATCTCAATTCCTTCAGATATGTAGAATTAGACGGCGAATTCATTGAAACTCCATTTCAACACTTTGAAGAAGTTCCCCAAGAAGTGGCAGTGACCAAGGCTGTTCCCAAGATTACAAGGCCTCCACTCCGGATGTCGTCAATGAAAGATGCTAAAGCAGTGGTGGAAGAAGGTGGATGAACTATCTGGGGACAACTCCCAGATATCCCATATAAGTCTGACATGTTTGGCCTAAGCTTCACTTCAAGTGCTCAAAAGGCTATACGTCGTGCCCGTGCTGGAGGGCCACCCTTGAAGATCAACAACCATGAGGTCAACGCGGTAGAAGATGGTGAAGATGGTTGCAACCTGGAGGAATGGATCTTCCCGACTGTCAATGGAGGGCTCAACAATTGGGAGGCTAAAGACTTCATCCTGATCACTCTCATCCCTCAGTAATTTATCTTTACATTTTGTTGGATCTGTAATATTCAAAACAATTCGCACTCTTAAAACCTTGTGTCTTACCCGAGGCACAATGGTCCATTTGTAAGGGTTTTTTATTTCATCTTCATATGGCATCAATGAATCATGGACATTTTCGCATACAAACTTTTTGTGCTCATTGTTTTTCTTTTACATTTTACTTTCTTTCAAAGATAGTTATACCTTCACACACACCCACACTCAGAATGCAGGTATACATCCATTCTGGATCCCATGAGTAACGATACTACTATGGACTTTTGTGACTCTGAGAATCTAATCTACCAAGCCGAAGACAAAGGTGAGGAAGATTGTGAAGTACCAGGGGAACTTGCCAGACTGCTACAACAAGAAGAGAGAACCATTTAGCCCCACGAGGAACCCGTGGATATGATCAACCTAGGTACTGAAGAGGACAAAAAAGAGGTCAAGGTGGGTGCCAATCTGGAACCCAATGTCGAGGAGCGTCTAATTCGGTTGTTGCACGATTATGTTGAAGTCTTTGCCTGGTCATATGAAGACATGCCAGGACTTGATGAAGATATTGTGGTACATCGTCTGCCTACAAGAGAGGATTGTCCGCCAGTAAAGCAAAATGTTCGCCGCTTGAGGCCTGATATGTCAGAAAAGGTTAAAGCATAGGTCATAAAGCAATTCAACGCTCGATTCTTAGCTGTCACTTCTTACCCTCAATAGGTTGCCAACATTGTTCTCGTACCCAAAAAAGATGGCAAAGTACGAATGTGTGTGGACTACAGAGATTTGAATAGGGCAAGCCCTAATGATGATTTTCCACTCCCCCACATTGATATCCTAGTTGACAATACGGCACAACGCAAAGTGTTTTCCTTCATGGACGGATTCTCAGGTTACAACCAAATCAAAATGGCGCCTGAGGACATGGAGAAAACAACATTTGTCACACAGTGAGGCACATTCTGTTACAAGGTAATGCCATTCGGATTGAAGAACGCTGGGGAAACCTATCAGCGTGCCATGGTAGCTCTATTTCACGACATGATACATCACGAAATAGAGGTCTACGCGGATGATATGATAGCCAGATCTCAAACAAAAGAAAATCATCTTGATCACTTACAAAAACTATTTGAGAGACTGAAGAAATACAAGCTGAGGTTGGACCCAAACAAGTGCACTTTTGGAGTACGGTCTGGTAAACTCCTAGGCTTTGTCGTCAGCAACAAAGGTATCAAGGTCGATCCTGCCAAAGTTAAAGAAATACAAGAGATGCATGCTCCCCGTACTGAAAAGGAAGTCAGAGGGTTCTTGGGACGTTTAAACTATATTTCCAGATTCATCTCTCACATGACAGCTACTTATGAACCAATCTTCAAACTATTGAAGAAAGATCAAGTAGTCAAATGGAATGAAGAATGCCAAGTTGCTTTTGACAAAATCAAAGAATACTTACAAGAGCTTTCTGTGTTGATTCCACCAGTCAAGGGAAGACCATTGATTATGTATCTGATTGTTTTAAAAAAACTCGATGGGGTGTGTATTGGGGCAGCATGACGAGTCTTGCCGAAAAGAGCACGCTATTTACTACCTGAGCAAAAAGTTCACCGACTGTGAAACCAGATATTCACTGCTCGAGAAAACTTGTTGCGCTCTGGCGTGGTCTGCTCGCCAGCTAAGATAGTATATGATGACTCATACTACCTTGTTGATATCTAAGATGGATCCGATGAAATACATCTTTGAGAAGCATGCTCTTTCTGGGAGAATAGCGAGATGGTAGATGATTCTGACAGAATATAACATACAGTATACTACCCATAAAGCTATAAAGGGTAGTGTATTAGCTGATCACCTTGCTCACTAAGCTGTGGAAGACTACCAGTCCATAAAGTTCGAATTTTCGGATGAAGACATCATGACATTAGACAACTGTAAAGAATTTAGGCCATATGACAGACCTGAACAAGGATCCTGATGGACCATGTTCTTTGATGGGGCATCCAACGCACTTGGGAATGGTGTTGGTATTGTACTTGTATCTCCAGAAGTGTGTCATACTCCTTTTACTGCTAGACTTTGCTTCAATTTTACAAACAACATGGCGGAATACGAAGCATGCATCTTCGGTCTCAAAGCTGCCATAGACTTGGGAATCAAATCCTTGGTTGTATTCGGAGACTCAGCTTTGGTTATTAGCCAGATCAAAGGGGAATGGGACACCAAACACCCAAACCTTATCCCTTACAAAGAACATGTTTTGAAATTGCTACCATATTTTGAGAAGATTACCTTCGAGCATTTCCCGCGAGAAGAAAATCAGCTAGCAGACGCACTAGCCACAATGTCATCTATGTTTAAAATTAATTGGGATGATGAGGCTCCCCAGATCACCATCGAACGAATGGATGAACCAACACACTGTCACAAGATTAATACTGAAGAAGTAGTGGACCAACCTTGGTTTCACGAAGTCAAGAGGTATCTCGAGGCTCAAGAATATCCAGAAGGAGCTTCAATCAATGACAAAAAGTTCTTAAGGAGATTCTCTGCTAAGTTCTTCCTTAGTAATAGCATCCTGTATAAACATAATCATGACTCTGTGTTACTTTGGTGCGTAGACAAGGTTGAAGCTGAAAGGATCATGGCTGAATTGCATGAAGGCACTTTTGGTACCCATTCCAGTGGGCATACGATGGTAAAGAAAATCCTACGGGCAGGCTATTACTAGTCTACCATGGAAGTAGATTGCTATCAACACTCTCGGACCTGCCATAGATGTCAGATTTATGCGGACAAGGTACACGTATCTCTGGTTCCTCTGAATGTCTTGACGGCTCCTTGGCCGTTTGCTATGTGGGGGATTGATATGATTGGGGAAATCAAGCCGACAACCTCCAATGGACACCGCTTCATCTTAGTGGCCATTGATTACTTTACAAAGTGGGTGGAGGCAGCTTCCTTCGCTTCCGTTACTAAGAATGTTGTTGCCCGCTTCATCAAGCAAAATCTCATTTGTCGGTACGGTATCCCGGAGAGGATCATCACTGACAATGGTACAAATCTCAATAACACTATGATCACTGCCTTGTGCGAGCAATTCAAGATCCAGCATCACAATTCTTCTCCTTACCGGCCGAAGATGAATGGTGTTGTCAAAGCTGCAAATAAGAACATTAAAAAGATTATACAGAAAATGATAGTCACATACAAAGAAGGGCATGAGATGTTATCGTTCGCTCTCCACGGTTATCGTACCACGGCTCGCACATCAACCGGGGCAACACCCTTTTCTCTAGTTTACAGCATGGAAGTTGTCTTGCCTATCGAGGTCCAGATCCCCTCTCTGAGGATCATGAAGGATGCAG
The DNA here is from genome assembly GCA_948472305.1 of Vicia faba. Taxonomy (NCBI): domain Eukaryota; kingdom Viridiplantae; phylum Streptophyta; class Magnoliopsida; order Fabales; family Fabaceae; genus Vicia; species Vicia faba. Next base: position 74,101 of record CATIWC010002180.1, read on the forward strand.
GGCTGAACAAAGACGACTGGATCCAGACTCGACTTGATCAACTAAACTTGATTGATGAAAAGAGACTTACTGCTGTTTTCCATGGTCAAATGTATCAAAAACGGATGATTAAGGCTTTCAACAAAAAGGTCAGACGCCGATTGTATCAAGTTGGGGATCTAGTAATCAAACGCATCATACTGCCACAAGGTGATCCTAGGGGCAAGTGGACTCCTACCTATGAAGGACCATTTGTAATCAAAAACATTTTCTCTGGTGGGGCAATGATCTTGACCACCATGGATGGTGACGACCTGCCACACCCTGCGAACGCGGACATAGTCAATAGATACTACGCATAAAAGACCCGCTAGGTTGACATACCTAGGCAAAACAAGGGCATCCCGGCTAACCAAAAGTTTCAGGCAAAAGTTAGGGATAAAACAAAAAAATATGTACACCCGACAAGTTGAAAACCCGAAAGGGCGACTTGGGAAAAAAAGGGTTTCCCGGTGGACTGAAAACTCGAAAGGGAGGTCCAGGCAGAAGTTAGGGAATTAAAACGTATGATTGTGTCCCGTTGGATCACTTCACAGATAACCTTTGGCTTCAACTAACAAATTCAGAGGTTCTGATCAATTCAATCAGCTTTGGACAAGGCAACAAATAGACAAGACGCTCAGAGATACAAAGGCTATAGCAGAATGGGAACCCCACGAGATTTTTTTTACACATAGCTATCTTTTCTTTGTATAAAAAATTTTCTTTTTATGACAACATTCTCTTACTAGAATGTTTGTCTCCCTATACAAAATACTTACTCAATGTAAAAACAAAGATATCTCTTTGAAAGTTCAAAACTATCTATTTTTCTTCACACTTGTGTTTTGTTTGCGAAAAACGTCCAATGAATCATTGTTGAACATATGCATTTGAACATAATTATTGTTTACAAATAAACAAAATGAAAAGGGCAATCACTGATGGGTTGAATGGATAGGGAAATACCTTTAGGCTATTACCTAAGAAATCCCCACAGTACGTCGTTTAATCCCCAGCGGAACAAAGCTCCCAGCTATCAAATCCCCAATAGAAGTCGTCAAATTTCTCAGGATTCCCCAATAGGGTTTTTACAAACCGTACACGACATTCCCCTTACAACAAAGTTTATTTCTCTAAGGAGAAATTCACCAGCACTTAGACTTCACAACATGAATACTTATACTCCATATCCTCAGCAGCTGACAGAGATTTATTTTCCCCAATCCAATAGCAATACCGCAGAATTAGCTCACCTACGCATACATTGCATCCATATATCATAAACATTGATAACACAAACACATTATACTATGCATTTCATACAACACGACTCTACATTTTAGCTAACATTTTACCCTTTTCAGGATAAGATTAAATAGTTACCATTAACAATGTTCAGAGTTTCTTTTGATACAGTTCAGGTACGCTCCAGACATGGATGCCTTTCTGATACTCATTCAGACTCAACTTTTGATACAGTTTAGATACGCTCCAGATACGGATGCCATCCTGATACTCATTCAGACTCAACTTTTGATATAGTTCAGATACGTACCAGATACGGATGCCATCCTGATACTCATTCAAAGACAGCTTTTGATACAATTCAGATATGCTTTAGATACAGATGACATCCTGATACTCATTCAAAGACAGCTTTTGATACAGTTCAGATACGCTCCAGACATGGATGCCATTCTGATATTCATTCAAAGACAGCTTTTGATACAGTTCAGGTACGCTCCAGATACGGATGCCATCCTGATACTCATTCAAAGAAAGCTTTTGATACAATTCAGATACGCCCCAGACATGGATGCCATCCTGATACTCATTCAGACTCAACTTTTGATACAGTTCAGATACGCTCCAGATACGGATGCCATCCTGATACTCATTCAAAGACAACTTTTGATACAGTTCAGATACGCACCAGACACGGATGCCATTCTGATACTCATTCATATTCAACTTTCAGATACAATTTAGATATGCACCAGATACAGATGCCATTCTGATACTTATTCAAAGACAACTTCAGATACAGTTCAGATATGCACTAGACAAGGATGCCATTCTGATACTCATTCAGATTCAACTTTCAGATATAGTTTGGATATGCACCAGATACGGATGCCATTCTGATACTCATTCAAAGACAACTTTCAGATACAGTTTAGATACGCACCAGATACAGATGCTATTCTAATACTCATTCAAAGACAACTTCAGATACAGTTCAGATATGCACGAGACACGGATGCCATTATGATACTCATTCAGATTCAACTTTCAGATACAGTTTGGATACGCACCAGATACGGATGCCATTCTGACACTCATTCAAAGACAACTTCAAATACAGTTCAGATACGCACCAGATACGGATGCCATTCTAATACTCATTCAGACTCAACTTTCAGATATAGTTAAGATACGCTCCATACACTGATGCCATTCTGATATTCATTCTTACAGCTCACAAATTACAAAACCCATAATCACTTTTGGATGGCATCTATTAAGCCCATCTCCAACAACTATCCATCATTTCTCCGAATGGCAAATCTGCCAACCCTACTATCCAGGTTCCTTCTCCCTTATCTCCAGACAACAGTTTACAACACTGAAAGGCCCAAACCCGACTAGATACAGTCAGTTTCACATTTCCCTAGTAAGTCGCTATATAGCCTCGACCCTAACTAGGTATACATTCTACTTTCACTCCCTTAATCAAGAGTTAATTCCCCAGTAGAGTAATGGACAACCGAAGCTCCTAGATATTACTTCTCAGGGCATAAATCAACATTCCTTGGCAACGTCCTCCTCAACAGCAAGTACAGGAATTCTCGCCAAGGAATCTCTTATGCAACTGATCTTTTCTGGATGGCATCTTTAAGCCCATCTCTGTCGATTCCCCGTCGCCTTCCAAATGGCATATGTAAGCCTATTCCCGACATCACCAATAAGCATTACTTCATACGAGTGCAAATTTCTGGGCACTCTAGTGTTCAATCATCTTCCACCTTCAGATCACGAAAGGTAGACCAACCAATCTACATCCTCAGGTTTAAGAAGATTGAACAGGGGCAACTGTTGTACCCAGAAATTTTCTCTCTCATTTCTCAAAGGATCAACCTGGACCCTCAGGTTTGCTTCCATCCAATTTCAAGCCATGAATTACAAATTTCCAAGAAAGCCATTCACAAGGGCAAAATGGTCATTTGCACACTAAAAAGCCAAACTTTGACCTTTGGATCAAAATCAACTTTCAAGAATCATATTTCGTCAAGACACATTAAAATATGAAGTTTGTTTCATCAAGAAATTCAAAAGTCAAAATTCTAAATACTTAGAATTTTTCTAAGTGTTTAAGAAATATGTCAAGCTCAGAACTTTTGATCAGTTTATCACCATGAGGCAAGCTGATTCTGGAAGAACTTTTGGCGCAAAATTTATAGATTTTAATAAGATCTAAAACATTGCATAACAAAACTTCCCCTGGAAATGCTGGAATTTCAAGTTATAAATGTTCAGAGACACGTCCTTGAAATTAAAGCACTCAGCAAATTCTGGACATTTTCAAGACAGAATTGGGTCAGAACTTCTGGGCCAGTTTTCATAAAGGTTCAGTTAAAGTTTGCAAGGGTAATTCAAAGAAGTTTATAAAGCGTGCTACAAGCTTCCTGGAAAGTCTGAGAGTTCCTTCAGAATATGCTGGAGCAAGGAGATACAAGGATTAGAAGTTGGATGCTTATTCTAAATTATGCTGAAGCTGAACCTCTGACCCAAAATTAAGCAATGGTGCAAAATCTCACATTGTAGGATTTCTGATTTGATAAATATCATAATCATTTAATGCTCACAACTACTTTTGAGTCTTTATCCAAAGGATTTCCCCACGTGTGGCATAGAAGTACCATTGCTGTCCTTGAAAAGCAGATTTTATACAAAGTTTATGCAGGGCCCATGCTTCGCTTTTTGCTTCTGAGGGTACTTTTCCTCAATTCATGCTTACAAATCCAGCTTAGGCACTGCTAAAATCTGTTAACCACCTTACTTTGTGCCTTGAACCATACTTGTTTGAACTTGCTTCAAGAACAAGTCAGTGCCTAACATATGATGGCTATACTTTTGATTTCTCCAAACTACAAGATTTTTGCATATAAATTGAGAGCCATTGGCAATGGTGAAAAGGTCGAAAATTTGAGAAAGAAAAGCCCTGAACCCCTGCTAAAATTCCAAGAAGTCCAAAAATTGCAAACACAAAATACAAAACCTGTTAGCTTTTGATTCTTGCACTCAAATTCCATTTTTCCTCAAGTATTTCTCGACCAGAACCACCCATATAGTTTTTGATATACATTAAAAAGCAATCCAAACTTCTATAGTCAAACTGTAAACACTCTCCATCCACCTCCATCTCAAAGAAGTCAGAACCATACCCCTTAGCTGCTCCAGAGTTTGAAAACTTCCAACCTGCTAAGTACGTGAGGAAGCTGCCCAGAACATCACCAGAGTCCAGGACCAAACTCCCATTCACAGAATCTTTTCCAGCTGCAAGGTAAGCTTCTGCTGACTCTCATCACATTACTTAAGAATTACTAGATTTGCATGTTCAAAAATACAATGTAGACATCATGTTTCTGATGTTGTACATATTATAAGGTTTCACGTATTTGTCTGCCTAAGTAGGGAGTAAATCAGTTCAAAACTTCTTGAAGAAATTACAACTTAGAATTAGGATTAGCAAATTCATGCTTGCCTCTGATTTATAGTTTTTGATATTTCTTATTTCTGAAACATTATGAAACTTGCCATAACTGTCATATGCGCATCTTCAGTTTTATTGAGAAATGACCAAGTTGCAGATGTTCTGACTAGCATGGAGAGGGAGACCAAGTTCTGCCAGTAGTATCAGAACTTATGAAATGTCCTTTGTTCCCAGCGGACCCAGAACTTCTGACTTTACCTATTTTTCACTAATAGGATATCTGTTTTGCAATACGCCAGAGTCAGAACTTCTGACCTCCTTTAATCAGCAATGCGCTGATTCTACTTTCTTTTTCCTCACTATTTTTGCTATCACTTTTTATTTCATTAATCAAAAACACCAAAGACATTTTTCGTTTTTACATGTTTTACTTTATTTCTTAAAACAAAAAGATCAAAAATGTTTTTCTCAAACCAAACTTATTTCTTTATTTACAAAACAAGTTCATTTTACATTTGTTGTACATTATTATCCATTTCAATATGGTTGTAATAGTAACTTAGGATTTAATTTTATTTGCAACCCCCATTCATAAATATGTACCCCATCCCTAAAATATTGTAATAGCGTAGGACTTTACATTTCTGCAATTTATCGCTTTTGAATGTAAATGCTAGTAATTAGGGTGTGTATGGCAAGACATGAAATCAACAAATAGATCACCCTAATAAAGACTAAAATTTATGTAATCAAACACACTTACACACTAGCACCCTTAAGGTTAACTCCACTTGTTGCCTAAAAAATGGTCATGTTATGCATGTGGGGTATCTTAGAAAAAATAATCGAAATACAAGATCATAGTCCCTCGATAACGCTATAAATGTTGCTTTTCAAAATGATCTTAGTCCCTCAAAAAGAAATGCTAAGATACCTCACAACATTACAAATCATGGCTATACGATGACACACGTCCATCCCGCTTACATCCAAAGATTGGGTTCCTTACCAAATCAATGGTAAGACAACAATGCCAAAGGAAAAGAAAATGAACAAAAAAAGACATTTGAGTAGGTAGATTGCTCCTAATTACTTGCTCCATTTCAAATAAAACATCCTTGCTATTTTCAAAAAAAAAAAACACCTACACATTTCAAAACAACTTACAAACATTGAAAACATTTTCAAAAAGTTCAACATCTTTGTATACATTCTTACGAATGAGAATCATTACAAAGATTTCCTAAATAATGGCCTCTTTTACAAAATACTTTCAAAACCACACAAATCACAATTTCAAACAAAAGCAAGTGATCTAGCAAGTAACTAAGAGCCCATGTAAAACCATGGATGAAAAGGATGCTAATACCTTCCCTTTTCATAATCTACCCCCCGAACTCAAGAAACAATCTCAAAGGTCTTTCATATGCTTTTTCACCTTTCCTTATCGGATAAAAGAAAAGTTGGTGGCGACTCTTGCTAAACCGCAACACTTGTGATAAAACGCAAAATAATCAAGTCAGTTCTCCCACCGTATCACAACTGTAAAATAGACTTTGATAAAATTAAGGAGTACCTATAAGAACCTCTGATCTTGATGCCACCAGTTAAAGTAAGACCTTTAATCATGTACCTAACGGTGCTAGATAATTTAATGGGTGTGTGTACTGGGCCAGCATGACGAGTCTGGTCGAAAAGAGCATGTAATATACTACCTTATAAAAAATTTACCTACTGTGAAACAAGATATTCACTACTCGAGAAAACTTGTCGCTCTTTGGCATGGGCTGCTTTCCGACTAAGACAATATATGTTGACCCATACTACCTTGTTGATCTTTAAAATGGATCCCATCAAGTACATATTTGAGAAGCCAACTCTCTCCAAAAGAATAGCCCGATGGCAAATAGTCTTAACAAAATACGACATTCAGTACACCACTAAAAAAGCAATCAAAGGAAGTGTATTGGCAGATCATTTGGCATATCAAGCTGTAGATGACTATTAGTCTATGAATTTAGAATTCCCGGACGAGAACATTATGCTAGTTACAGATTGTGAAGAATCTGGACCATATGAAGGACCTGAGCCAGGATCCCAATGGACTATGGTTTTAGATGGAGCTTCTAACGCACTTGGCAACAAAATCGGTGTTGTAATTATCTCTCCTCAGGGTTACCATATGCCCTTCACCGCCAGATTATGCTTTGACAGCACCAACAATATGGCTGAATATGAAGCGTGCATCATGGGTATTAAGGCTGTTATTGACCTGAGAATCAAGTTCTTTAGCGTATATGGGGATTCAGCTCTAGTAATCAGTCAGGTTAAGGGAGAATGGGATACGAAGCATCAGAATATTATCCCTTACCGAGAACATGTGCTAACCTTGATTCCGTATTTCAAAGAGATTACTTTTGAGCATATCCCAAGAGAAGATGATCAGTTGGCGGACGCATTGGCTACCATATCATCCATGTTCAAGGTCCAATGGGACAATGAAGCTCCCAGAATTACCATTGAAAGATTAGATGAACCGACACACTGCTATGAAATTGACACTGATAGAGTAGAGGAGAAACCTTGGTTTCATGAAGTGAAAAGGTACCTCGAGGATCAAGAATACCCTTAAGGGGCATCAATCAATGACAAGAAATTCCTATGGAGGTTCTCGGCTAAGTTCTTCTTGAGCAATGGAATTTTATACAAGCGCAATCATGATTCAACTCTGCTTTTTTGTATGGACAAGAAGGAAGCAGAAGAGATTATGCAGGATATGCATGAAGGCGTCTTTGGTACTCACTCTAGTGGGCGTACTATGTATAAAAATATTTTGAGAGCACGTTACTATTGGTCGACTATGGAAACCGACTGTCACCACCACTCGAGAACTTGTCATAAGTGCTAGATTTATGCTAATAAAGTTCACGTGCCTCTGGTTCCTCTGAACGTGATGACTGCTTTGTGGCCATTCACAATGTGGGGCATTGATATGATCGGAGAAATCAAACCTACTTCCTCTAACGGACATCACTTCATCCCCGTCGCCATTGATTACTTTACAAAGTGGATTGAAGCAGCCTTGTTCGCCTCTGTTACCAAGAACGTGGTCCCGTATTTCATCAAACATAACCTTATCTGTCGGTATGGCATCCCCGAGAGAATCATCACAGATAATGGTACCAACCTCAACAACACTATAATCACTAAACTCTGCATGTAGTTCAAGATCAAGCATCACAACTCTTCTCCGTATCAACCAAAGATGAATGGCGCAGTGGAAGCCGAAAACAAGAACATTAAGAAGATCATATAGAAGATGGTTGTGACTTACAAAGACTGGCACAAGATGTTACCATTTTCTCTTCATGGCTATTACGCTTCAGCTTAAACATCAACTGGGGCGACCCTATTCTCTCTGGTTTACAGTATAGAAGTCGTCCTACCTATTGAAGTTTATATTCCTTCTCTAAGAATTATAAAAGATGCAGACTTAGATGAAGATGAGTGGATTCAGATCAGGTTATACTAGTTGAACCTGATTGATGAGAAGAGGCTACCCGCTGTCTGTCACAGTCAGATGTATTAGAAGCATATGATCAAGGCATTCAACAAGAAAATCAAGTATATGGTATATCAGGCTGGTGAATTGGTAATAAAGCACATCACCCTACCGCAGGGTGATCCCAGAGGCAAATGGACTCCCACCTATGAAAGGCCATTTGTAGTCAAGAGGATATTTTCTGGCGGTGCTATGATACTAACCACCATGGACGATAAATAATTTCCACACCCTGTGAATGCAGACATAGTCAAAAGATTCTACGCATGAAAACGACCCACTGGGTTGACTGGCCTAGGAAAAAATAAGGGCATCCTGGCGAACCAAAATGGTTTAGGAAAAAGTTAGGGATATATATAAAAGATTGTACATCGGGCAAGTCAAAAACCTGAAAAGGAGGCTTGGGCAAGAAAGGGTATCCCAATGGACTAAAAACCCGAAAGGGAGGTTGTTGTACCCCAAAATTTTCCCTCTCATGTTTTCCAAGATTTTCTCTTACATGGGTGATTATAAACACTTGCTTGAAGAAAATAAGAATTTTGAAGATAAACAAGGTATCTTCGATTGGCTTTGGGACAAGGTGTCTTCGATTGGCATTGGGACAACGTGTCTTCGATTGGCATCTGAGAAGGTTGTCCTTCAATTGGCATCTGGACAAGGAGATTCGATCGGGTGTCCAAAATCCTTCGGCACATACTTGGTTCACAAGACTTTGACTGAGCACGGGCTGTTTCATACCTGATTCGATTGATAAGGAAATGACTTCCTCTGTGCGTGCCTTCAACGCACAAGGATAAAACTTCCTCTTCATGCTTGCCTTAGATTCACAAGGCAAGAGCTTCTTTCATGTGTGTTTCTACCCACAAGGAAATGACTTCCCCTGTGCGTGCCTTCAGCACACAATGCCAAGACTTCTTCAGATTTGCCTTCAATCCACTAGGAAAAAAGCTTCCTTCGACCCACAAGGCAAATACCTCCTTCGTGCCTGATTCGACTCACTAGGAAATGGCCTCTTTTATGCTTGCTTTAGCCTCCCTCATGCTAGCATCCATAAAGCATTGGCTTCCTTTGTGCTAGTTTTGACTGGGCAATGCCTCCCTTTGAAACGGGTTCGATTCCACATCTAAAATCCTTAACACACAATTTTCCACCTTTCGACACCTAGTAAGGCCTATTCAAAGGACACACAAAATATGCCTTCGACGGATATGCATTTGGTATCGTCGAAAGACATACAATGGTTGGAAACAATTTTTGCTTGCTGGCCAAAGTCTTGTATACTGCCAGGCCCAAGCCTCCTGCACAATCATATTCATGACAAAAGAAGCTTCAAATGACCAGAAAAGAGCTTTCGATTGGGTTAGTTGAAGAGTTTCAGATCAAGCTACTGAGGCAAATAGTGGCTCAATCGAAGGCCACAATGATGAGGCCTGGGGAAATTCTAAGGAAGGCGAAGAGGCTTCTATAAAGCCTTCAATTGATAAAGAGCTGAAACAACATTCGACCAGTCAAAAAGGAAGAGTTGATGCTTTGATAGGTTTGAATTGAAAGAAAGGAAACCGAAGAAAATAACGCTTGGGGGCTGATCGAAGACACTCTGGTGAAGAAAATTCTGAGCAATTTTAATTCGTATAAGGCACCAAACATAACATGTCCAGGTTCATGCAACCTACGAAAATGGCAAGAATATAACATAAATGGATAATTTTCAAATTCTTGAATTTGTTTTAAAGGCCATGTTAAAGACTTGATTCTTTCCATGTTTATCAAGCTTCACACCCCTATATAAAGACAAGACTAGATCAGAACAAAGGACATAGAGATTGCCTATCGAAAGAACACCCACACTGCCTCATAAAAAGATACAAAATTTCTCAAAATTACAACAAAGTTGTGAAATTTGAAATACATAGTGCAAGCTTCCTCGTGCCAAACAAACCTCATCACTCCATCCCCGAGGTTCCCAGGAATCCATACCATCCCTTATCCATGCCTGAAGAGCCCTGAGATTAGCCAACTGAATCTCCACTTTGGTAAAATTTTCATGATTTGAATCTTTCAATACATGCAATATAAATGATTCTAATTCACATTTTTATATTCATATAATCATTTTTCTTGTTTCTAACGTATTAGATGAAAGGATATGGACTCAAACAAGGATTTTCCATGTTTAGGGCATAATCTGGATCTTGATGTAAACTGAATGATCAAGGCATGATCTGTTAAAACTAAGGACGAATTTGAGTTCAGGAGGCGATTTTATGTGGGATAGGCCTTTGATTATGGGTTTAAAGCCTTTAAAATCATGAATCTCAGTTTCGTATGCCCGGAGAAGATGACTGAAGGTCTCTCTTGGAACTGTTGACTCGTTGACTATGTTTGGGAGCAGGCGTGGAAATTTTGTGCTACCTGATTGGTTCTTTTGAATTTCATAACGCGCGTGTTTTAATTTTAAGTATTCTGACCCATTTTCATATATAATATTTTGGTTTTTTTTGTATTAACAATTGACAAGATGGATCAATTGGTGAAGGGAACGTGTGTAAAAGGGAGAGACCTGGGTTCGATACCCATGTCTGGATTTTGATTTTTCTAACGAAACTCTTGCAGATCCAGCACAACGCTCCTCAGCATGCCTACCATACATCCTTCAATTCCCACCATTAGATCTGTACAGATCTGATCCAAGGCGCCTCAACCTGTAACCCACGATGCACTTCCTGTAGTTCATCATAAAGAATCCAACACAATTGTTGGGCTGGATTAGTTTGGGCCAAATGAAATTTCAATTCTCACCCCCATTGTTGATTGTGTCAGGCCCATTTGTTTTTGTTTTTATTTATTTATTCATTGTTTATTTCTTTTAATTACTTTTTTCTATAATAATATAAAATTAGAAAAATAAAAATATTAGACTTAGGATTTTCTAAATTAATTTTAATTTTGTAAATTAATTAAATTAGTTATTTTGACCTTATTTTATTATTTTAAAATAATTAGAATTAGGTTATTTCATTCAAATTGTTCTTAATAAAAATACAAAAAATATTAGAATTAGGCTTAAATTCATTTAATAATTATCTTTTTTAATCATATTTAGATTTAAGGTAGTTTGATTATTTTATAAACAAAAAACCAAAAATATTTTCTTATTTTACTTAGAACCTTTTTTAGGGATTAGACGTTCCTTTCGACTCATGCGTATTATTATGTTTTATTTTTTCTAAATTATTATAATTGCTCACAGTCTGTAATAGCTTAATTAGGGATTTTTCATTACTACTTTTATTTCCCTCATATTTGGACTTGTAAATACCCTCCCCGAAGTATTGTAATAGCATGGATTTAAATTCCCGCACTTTAAATGCCTGCAATATTTAAACTGTTTATATGCATGATAATAGGATTGTATGGCAAGATTAATAATTAAACGTTAGCAAACCTAACATCTAAAACAAAAATAACTGAATATAACACACCTTGCATATATACACCTCTAGGATACGCCCACTTTGGTTGCCTTCGGAAATAAAACAGTCATGTCCCTCGAAAGTAGGGACGCTTTAGCAAAGACCCTCAAATCAAAAGATCATAGTCCCTCGATGACCCTACAGTGTTGCCTTTTGGTAAATGATCTAGTCCCTTAGACAAAATTGCTAAAGCGTCTCTATATGTTGCCTATATGACTGTACAACATCCCTTCGAATGTCCCTCAAACATCCAACGAGTAGGGCTACCTACTCACTAATAGTAGGCTAGCATTGTCTAAATGAAAGAAGGGAGAGAACGACCGTTTCGAGTAAAGTAGATAGTTCCTAGATGCTTGCTCAAAACAATCTTTTTTACACTTACACAAAACAAATTTCAAAAACCTTTTCGAAAATGCTTTATCAACACTCTTGAGGACTGATACAAGAGTTATCATAAAGTAAATCTCTGTTGTAGCGGTAGAAATGTTTAAGACTAAGCCATTGGATTGACTAGATTTATACATATCAAAATAAAAATCGCCACCGTGCTTTATTGTTTCCAAAGGAATGGGAAAAGAGCGAGTAACCCAAAAAAGAGGGGGAAATATTCAAGGTAAGGGGGTTGGTTATGCAAAGGGAAGGTATTAGCACCCTAAATATCTATAGCACTCCGCAGGAACCTCTTTGTAAAACCTGTATATTTTGGCTATAAAATGTTGTATGTAAAATGGATGGTGGAGGTGAGAAAAGAAATATATTTTTGATGGTTTTTGCACCCGCCACGGTTGCGAACCTTTAGTGCCTACGTACCACCTTTCGTGCAATAGGGGATCAGGGTACTCGTAGTTCCTCTTTTAAACATTTAAAACACAAGTGTGTTGATTAATTTTATAAGATAAGACATCATCGTCATTGTCCGTGTGGAAAACATACTTACTACCCACAATCATGAGAAAGGAGAATTTGCATCATCTCAAAGTGGAGGATATGGCTTGGATCTTAAAATAAACAATGCCTCACTCAACACCCAAGTGGAAAATATCTCACTTCACTACATATTATAGAAGTATAGTTGTTTGCATCACTACAAGGATTGACAAGAGTCCAATTTTTTGAGAAAAGTTTTAAAGTAGAAGCCAATGTGGCAAAATAGTTTGAAATGAGATTGGTTGTCTTTTAGTCTTCTCACAAAAAATGTCAAGATATTATTAAGTTGATTAAAGTTTATTTATGAAAATGTTTTGAAAATGCATTGACCTAAGTCCAAGTTTATTATGAAAGTGGTTCAAGTTTAAAAACAAGAAGAATTTTCAAAAGGAGGGAGAAGATTTTTGAAATTAAAGAAGATGGGAGGAGAAGAAGAGACTATCCTAAAGCATAAGGTAAAAGCTAGGGATAAGAACCATCTAATTAAAAAGAGTCAACACTTGACATTATGAGCCAAGATAGAATTCTCATTCTTTGTATTGAAACCAAACAAGCAAAGATGCTAGACCTCTTGAGAGAATCAAACTTCAAGTGTATTAAGTCTTCACAAAAATTGGGCAGAGTAACGGCTGTATATGGGTGAATTCCAGATTACAAACAAAGTATGTAATTATAATAACCTGCATATAAAATAAACAAACAACCAATGTCTTGAGGTAACCTCAAGAACTCCAGACAAAATATTAATTAAGACCACAAGGTCTCCAACATAGGCCAAGGTTTCTAATCCTAAGTCCAAGAAGTCCAAGGCTCCATAATTCCAAGGATAGTATCCAAATAGTCCAAGTATTATTAAAGGTTTTTATGGTTATTGTTGATTATTAGGTGTCTTAGAAGAGAAAAGAAAAGGCTCAAGTGAGCAAAATAAAAATGACATGAAATGTAATGCTTAAAGTAAATGGTACGTAAAGCATAAAAAATAAAAGGGCATAAAATAAAAACAATTTAAAAATTAGTTATTAGTTGGATTACCATCTTGAAACTTGCATTTGGAACTCATTAGAGAATTGGTAGAACCAAATCCTCCACACAACAAGTTGCATTTGCTTTTTGTCAAGTATATCATCCATTTGAAATCCTCAAAAGTACCTTTTAATGATCAACGATGTTTAAGTGATCCGCGTTGACCAAAAGTGTTGTAGATCCATTAGAGGATTGGTAGAACCAAAGACTCCACACAATGAATATCAAGGTTAACATATCAAAGAGATCAAATTAACATACTTGGGCTTGCAAACATAGGTTTGTGCCACAAATGATCATTTATTCGATTCGGGACAAAATTTAGCGTTATATTTAGAAATCGTAAGTAGACTTATGTAGAAGTCACACCTATTTTGAGGTCGGTCAATAGCAATCTATGCACCATTTATTTTGAGACATGATATAGAGATCATGCTCCAATAACACTTAGTGCAATAAGAAAGGGATAAGATGGAGAAGGATGGGAAAGAATATACAAACCACATTTGAATTAAAATTTAATCAAACTATTATTAAAATCATTCATCCATTTTTATGGAGTTAGACTCAACACCATAGATCCAATGATGTTAATAAAGTTCATGATAAAAAATTCAACCCAAGATTATCTAGAAAATAATCACAAAATAATATTTCACTTAATATATACATTAAAAAGGTTTTTTAAAATAGAAATAAAAGAGAAAAATATCAACTATGTTCAAATTATTCAAGAAATACAAAGTAAGACCATGGAAAAATCAGAAATGAACTAAAATAATTTTATAAAATTTTTGGTAATTTTTTAAAGTCAGAAACTATTTTTAAAATTAAAAGAAATGAGTAAAATAACCAAAAATGATAAAAAAAATCAAAGTCAGAAATAAAAAATAAATAAGGTCACCAATATTTGTCACAATATCATTGGATCATTCCATATTTTTTTTCTTCAGAATTTTAAAATGCATAAAAGTAATTTTAAACATTTTAAAGAATTGAAATAAAGTAAAAATTTATAAAAAATATCAAAACACAAAATAAAATTGTAAAAAAATAAAAATCAGAAAGAGAAAAATCAAAAATATTTTTCATAATTTTTTCAGATTTTTTGGACTAAAAATGAATTTTCTATGATTTTCTGAAATTTAAAACAATTAAATATAAAAATCAGAAAAGAAAAATAAAGTCAAAAATATATGGACCATTGGGTGAGAGTCAAAACGCGTTAGTAATCAAATCCAAGGGATCTGGCACACTGTGCATATCATGGTCATTAGTGAATAAAGCACTGAATCAAATGTAAATCAGAAATTAAAAAAAATCCAAATGGCATTGTTTCATTGGTTGAAGGATGACACGTTGGTCATCTTCAACCTCCAGCCAGTCCCAAAACCAGGTTGCTCAATCTGTAAAATTAGAGCACGAGACCTATGCCATTCGCTTCTTCTCTTCAAGACGAAGACAACCACACTGTGATACGGTGGGAGAACTGACTTGAGGTTTTGCGTTTGTATTCGCAAATGTTGCGGTTAGCAAGAGTCGCCACCGACTTTTTATTTTATCCTAAGGAAAGGTTAAAAAGCACATCAAAAACCTTTTGAGATGTTTTCTTGGGTTCGGGGAGTAGATTATAGAAAGGGAAGGTATTAGCACCCTTTCTATCCATGGTTATCCATGGGCTCTTAGTTACTTGCTTAGATCACTTGCCTTTTGTTTTCAATTGTTTTAAATGGTGCTTGAGTGTGTGTGTTTGAAAATGTTTTGAAAAGAGGACAATGTGGTGGCAACCTTTGTAATGATCCATGTGGGGATGTATACAAAGATGTATGTCTTTTTAAAAAAGTTTTCATTTGTTTTTTTGAAAGTTGTTTTGAAAGTGTAGTGATGTGTGATTTTGAAATTAGGCAAGTGTTTTGTTTTGCAAGTTAATTCAAGTAACTAAGAGGTTATCTACTCCTAAATTTCTCAAAAGATTACTGCTATGTTTTAACCCTTTTAACAAGTTTGTTCCACCATTGAATTTGGTGGACAACCTTATGTTAGGATGTGAAAGGGACAGGCGCGGGTCATCGTTTTAGACCATAATTGCAACGACGTTAAATGTCTTTGAGCAATTTCTCTAAGGGACTTGATCATTTGTTTTTGTTTGTTTTAAAAAGTTTTGTCGAGGGACTATGATCATTCAAATTGTTTGCTTTGCCCAAAGAAGTTCAACATGCAATATGGCCCATTTATTTGAAGGCAACAAGTGGAATACCCTAGGGGGTGCAAGTGTGATTTGTGTGCCCATTTTCATGCTTGTTTATCTTGTATTAGGTCAAACTATTTTTTATCGTTTTTCGCATACAAACCCTAATTCTAACATGTTATCATTAGAAAGCAATAAAGTGCGAAATTAAAATTACTAAGCTATTACAAAACCAAATATGGGAAGGGGGGTACAAATGTTCAAATGGGGATATTGACAAGAATTTAAATCTAAATTATTACATCATTTGAATATTTGCAATTTAAATAATGTACAAAAATTAAATAAAAATGCAAGATGCATAAAAACGTTTTGTACATGTATGGAAAAATATTATTTATGTAAAAGAGAAAGGAAAATAAAAAATGTATTATTTTTTGGAGTATTTTGAATTTAGGGTAAAAACCCTAATTTTAAAGAAAAGGTATTATTTTCTAATTTAATACAATTATTTATTTATTATTTATAAAAATAAAACAAAATGAAGTGTATTATGGAAAAAGGTATTTTATATCAAATATTAATAAAAATGAAAAAATTCAAGTATTTTTATATTTTATCTTAAATATATTAATAATCACATATATATATATATATATATTAAACCCTAAATATGTATTATACACAAAATAAGTATTTATTTAATATTTTAATAAAATAAATAAAAGAGTATTTTTTTGTGTGAAATATTTTCAGAAGGTAAATAAAAATAAAAATGTATTTACACCATTTTTTCTATTTTATTCTAATAATGGTATATATATATATATATTATGCATAAATAAAGAAACAAATCAAATAAATATGCCATAAATTCAGAAAATGATGGAAAAAATATTTTTAATTTTTTAATGCCATGAGAAAAAATAAACAAAGTCAACCAAAAAAGAAAAAGTCAAAAATGTTAAAAAATGAACAAATGGGCTCAGGGGGGTGTGAATAAAAAAAGATGGTGTGAAAATCAAAATAACACAGGCCCAGCCCACTCCACTCCTTCTTCAACCTCCAGCTTCAAACATTTGAAAAAACGCGCGCCCCTGTTCTTCAATGTCTAACTCCTGATTCTTGGCTTTTCAGCAAAAACTCATAACACAAGAAATGTTCAGCATGAAGAGACGGTTTCAACCATATAAATAACTTGACCTATCTCTCTAAGACGAGGGAGAATTTCTCCTCCCCCAATTTCTGACCTAACTTTTCATCAATGTTCAGACATGAAATTCTCTAAGCACACGAAACATAAATGAAATCTAATCATATGAGCGTGTTCAGGGCTATGATTGTGACATGTTTTCTTCAAAAATCTAAAGCTAACAATGCCTAATAAGAGAGATAGAACTCCATGAATATACCTGTTCAGTTGGAATCGAGCTTGGCAATGGAGGATGTTTCAGAGTGAAATGATGACTTGTATAGCTTCCTTGAAGTGTAAGGATGCTTTTCCAAGTCCTACTTTATCTTGAAACTCCCTGAATCGAGCTAGTGAACTCCAACTGCAAAACAGAAATTTAAAAATGGTGAAGTGGCTTGGGGGTGTTACAGGTCAGGTTTAAGGACATGGTTAGCTTGTATATGTTGTAGGGAAGGTAGAGGAAAAGGTTTGGATCAAAATGCTCGAAGGGATTGGGAGTTTGCACTCAAACTGCAGGGGTTCCCCTGTTTGAGCAGTTTCAAGGTGATTTTGAGATGGAGGGTGCTTTAGATGTTCAGGACTCGTGCCAAAGCTTGGGTATGTTCTATGGAATGTGTTTGATAGCTTTTGTGTTGTGTCTATGCTGAAGAGAGAGTTGGCATAAGTTATGGACCTTTCTTCACACTTAAGCTACAAAGTGCAACTTGGCTCTCTAGGTCAGTACAGGCCCTCCCACTATGCTGCTATCCCTTGCCATGATCAGTGCAATTTGCTCACAAACTTGTGCCAAGAAGATCTTGATTGTACCACTTGGATTGCAAACTTGACATAAAGTTCTTCTTTTCAAGAATGGAAATAATGCTTTTTCTAGTTTAGGCTTAATTCCTTGTGTAATGACCAAAGGCTTAGAATAACAACTTGGTTCAATGGTTTTGCATTAAATTAAGGAGTGTAATTTGGTTTAAAGACCTGTAAAGTAGCACAAACTATGCTGAGTTCAAATTTGCAAAGTTTATGAACATGTTTTGATGAAGAACAAAAGTGAATTTTTGCCAACTTGTGAAATTCGAATCTCTCAAGTTATGAGGTTGTTTGATGAGTTCTTGGACATTTTGGAAAGCTTGGAATGTGTACTACAATCCATCTTTGAAATGCAAATCAAAATTCCAAGTGGAAGGGTATGAAAAGTGGCCTTGAAGTGGGGTAGAAAACCTTGTCAAAATAGGTTAAAATTTCACTAAGTTAAAATGGTTTAGTGCCCTTATTCAAAAAATTATAACTTGAGATACAAGCTTCAAATGAGAAAACTTTGTGAATCAAAGTTGTAGATTATGCAACAAGCTACAACTTTCATGTTTTGACTTTTGTTTGAATCCAAATGGATCATGGTGAAAAGATGGGGAAAAGTTGGGAAAAAATTAGGGTTTTTCATAACTTAGAAAAATTCTAAGTTATGAAAAATTCCATTTTCAAACCCTAATTTGCATTTTGAGATTTCTTGGTGAACAAGTTTCATGATTTGGCATGTTTTGATGAAAAATGAATCTTGATTCTTGATTTTGACCAAAAAGTCAAAGTTTGACTTTTCAGTATACAGTCAAAATTGATCAATTGACTGGGAAATTCAACTGTCAATCTTGTGTATTTGGGATCTTTTGAGCTTGATGAGCATGTCAAGATAATTCCATGGGGTCCTTGAGTCCATATGGGAGCTTGGTTTGCCATTGGTTAGGTCAAACAGTCAAAAATTGCCTTTGTGCAGTCAAAACCTTAAAAATGACCATTTTGCCCTTTTGGTGATCTGATCAAATTTCTTGGAGAATTGTGATCCAAACTTGATCAAATGGTCCATATGAGTTCATAATGTTGATGTGGATCAAATTTCATGAGGTTTGACTGTCAATTGGCCACAGTTGACTCTTTCCCAATACAGCTGATTTCTAGGTCAACTGTCCAATTGTCTGGGCAAAACTTGGAATCAAGACTTGAAACTTGGTATAGGTAAACTTGGGAGTCCAACATGAAGCATGAAAGTCATCTTAGGCATTTTAGGTCAAAACATCCTTAGGCAAACACAAACCCTAATTTGAGTCCACAGTGCAAGGAGAAGTCTTGAGCAGAGGAAACCCTAATTGGATCTTGATCTTCAAAGGTCTTGTGATGAGAAAATGTTGAGGAAATGGGAGGGCAAATTTTGGGGTACAACAGTTGCCCCTGTTCAATCTTCTTGAACCTGAAGAGTTAGATTGGCAAGTTTGCCTTTCGTGACTCAAAGGTAAAAGTAGATTGGACACTAGAGTGCCCGGAAATTTGCACTCGCATGCTGGAGTCTCAACGGTGTGATGTCGGGAATGGGCTTATAGATGCCATTTGGAAAGATGGTGGATAGGGAGATGGGCTTATAGATGCCATCTGGAGATGTGACAGAACCTTGTCGGGAATGGGCTTATAGATGCCACTTGGAAGTGTCGACCGCATAAGAGATTCCTTAGCGAGAACTTGTGTATTTGAGGAAGACAGATGTTTTCCTGGCTTGTTACAGGTGTTTGATCTTCAGTCTCCTTATGCAGATATGCCCTGGCTAGATACAGGTATCGAATCTACAATTGGTTGCTCAGATGTGCCCTGGCTGGATACAGGAGTCGAATCTGGAAATAGTCGTTAATAGATGTGCCCTGGCTGGATACAGGAATCGAATCTTCGAACTCTTCAGACGTGCCCTGGCTAGATACAGGAATCGAGTCTGGAAACGTGGTCAACAGATATGCCCTGGCTGGATACAGGAATCGAATCTGGAGATGTTGTAGTTGATAAATGTGCCCTGGCCGGATACAGGAATCGAATCTTCGAACTCTTCAGACGTGCCCTGGCTAGATACAGGAATCGAGTCTGGAAACTGATCACTCTCAGATGTGCCCTGGCTAGATACAGGTATCGGATCTGGAATTGTGACAGTTGAAGGTAGTTGTTTTTTGGGATTGTCTTTTTCCTGAAAAGGCAAAAAATGTAAGTTGTATGCAATGTCATGATGTATGATATGCATATTGTCATGATACTCAACATGAGATGTTGTATGCGTTCCATCATGTATGTAAGCAAGATGTATGAAAATGTAAAATGTTTATGAATGTAATTTCGTCTTGGGGAAAATAAATCCTTGACGAACGGCCGGAGAATTGCTCTGTGGAAGAGATAATTGGCCGAAGTTTTGATGAGAGGCCTGCTGAGGACTTTAACGATGGATTCCGCTGAGGATAATGATGATAAACTCCGTTGGGGAACTCCAAAGATAAACTCTGCTTGGGAATACCAAAGA
Source organism: Vicia faba (assembly GCA_948472305.1). Taxonomy (NCBI): domain Eukaryota; kingdom Viridiplantae; phylum Streptophyta; class Magnoliopsida; order Fabales; family Fabaceae; genus Vicia; species Vicia faba. The sequence goes on from CATIWC010002180.1 coordinate 94,517, forward strand.
TAGACTTCGCTGGGGATTGAAGGAACTTTGCCGAGAGCGGTCTTCCGTGGCTTTTAGCTGAGGATAACCCAGTTATAAGTCCTTGTGGGGAAATAACTCTAAATAAAACTCGGGAGAGACGTCCGTACTCTGCAGGGGATAAGCTTCCAGAATCTACTGGGGATGAGCTTTAAGATTTGCCGGGGAATGTTGTGACTTTAGGATCGACGGGGAGCCAACTTTGCTTGGGGAAAGTATTGTCGCGTCCTGTTTTACTCTGCGGGGAATTGAGATGATTTGGCCACATTCTTCAGTTGAACCTACCTTGGTGCCTTGGCGGACAAAACAACCAGACTGCAATAGACAACTCCACATTGCCCCTGTCTTTGATGTCACCTGTAATTAATCTCTTGTTTCATATGCAAACATTTATGAATCAGCAATTTAATGTCAAATGCATATATCAAAAATGAACATTGGACGTTCTTCGCAAGACAAAACCAGAAAAAAGGAAAACAATGGTAATTTGTATGGACAAGTGAATTTGTATTGATTTAAACTTTGCCTGTGAATAGGCGTTTTTGTACAAGAGGCTGACATCCTAGTAAGAGGACATCGCCAAATAGTATAGAGTTTACAATTTGAAAAAGGAAACAAAACAGCTATGTGAACAATCCCACTGGGTTCCAACTCTGCTATCGCCTTTATGTCTTCGAACGTCTCATCGCTTTGCTGCCTAATTTGAAGATGAAGCTGATTGGTCAATGCCGAAATCTGGAGCCAGATAGTTGATGCCGAATTCCGGATGCGAAGTGATCCAATGAGACATAGTGTTACGCTTTTATCCCTAACTTTTGCCTGGACCGCCCTTTCGGGTTTTCAGTCCACCGGGATACCCATTTTTGCCCAAGCTGCCCTTTCAGGTTTTCGACTTGCCGGGTGTACAGATTTTTTATTCATTTCATCCCTTACTTTTGCCCGAACCCTTTTGGTTCGCCGGGAAGCCCTTATTTTGCCTAGGTATGTCAACCTAGCGGGTCTTTTATTTATGCGTAGTATTTTTTCACTATGTCTGCATTGGCGGGGTGAGGAAGGTCGTCACCATCCATGGTGGTTAGAATCATGGCTCCTCCTGAGAACACTCGTTTAACCACAAATGGCCCTTCGTAAGTAGGGGTCCATTTGCCCCGGGGATCACTTTGAGGAAGGATGATGCGTTTGATTACCAGGTCCCCGACTTGATACTCTTGCGGTCTGAATTTCTTGTTAAATGCCCTGATCATCCGTTTTTGATACGTTTGACCATGACAGATAGCAGTGAGCCTCTTTTCGTCAATCAGATTTAATTGATCAAGTCGAGTCTGGATCCAATCATCTTCATTCAAGTCTGCATCTTTCATTATCCGGAGAGAGGGTATCTGGACTTCAATTGGCAAGACTGCCTCCATGCCATAGACCAAGGAGAAGGGAGTTGCCCCGGTTGACGTCCTTGCTGAGGTGCGGTACCCATGAAGAGCGAACGGTAACATCTCGTGCCAATCTTTATAGGTCACTGTCATCTTCTGCACAATTTTCTTGATATTTTTGTTGGCTGCCTCTACAGCCCCATTCATCTTCGGCCGGTAGGGAGAAGAATTGTGGTGCTGTATCTTGAATTGTTCACAGAGTTCAGTGATCATTTTGTTATTGAGATTGGTACCATTGTCCGTAATGATTCTTTCCGGGACTCTGTATCGACAGATCAGATTATGCCGGATGAAACGTGCCACGACGCTCTTGGTTACTGTGGCATAGGAAGCTGCCTCAACCCATTTCGTGAAATAATCGATTGCCACCAAGATGAAGCGATGCCCATTGGATGCCGTTGGTCGGATCTCACCGATCATATCGATGCCCCACATTGCGAAAGGCCAAGGTGCCGTTAGGACATTCAAAGGAACTGGAGGGATATGCACCTTGTCAGCATAGATCTGGCACTTATGACAAGTTCGGGAGTGTTGGTAACAATCGGCTTCCATTGTGGACCAGAAATATCCTGCCCGAAGGATTTTCTTAGCCATGGTGTGTCCACTGGAATGTGTTCCAAATGTACCTTCATGCAGTTCCATCATGATTTTCTCCGCTTCAGCCTTATCCACACAACGCAGCAGAGTCGAATCATGATTCCGTTTGTAGAGAATGCCGTTGCTGAGGAAGAATTTTGCAGCAAACCTTCTCATGAACTTCTTATCATTGACGAATGCACCTTCAGGGTATTCCTGAGCTTCCAAGTACCTCTTTACCTCGTGATACCAGGGTTTTTCAGTCACCTTCTCAGCCTCGAGCTTGCAGCAGTATGCCGGTTCATCCAACTTCCAGATTATGATTCGGGGAGCCTCATTGTCCCATTTAACTTTGAACATTGAAGACATCGTGGCTAGTGCGTCCGCTAGCTGATTCTCCTCTCTGGGGAAATGCTCAAAAGTTATCTCTTCAAAGTGAGGGAGCAAGGTCGACACATACTCCTTGTAAGGAATAAGATTCGGGTGTTTCGTATCCCACTCGCCTTTGATCTGATTGATCACGAGAGCCGAATCTCCGAAGACACTTAGAAATTTTATCCTTAAGTCGATTGCAGCTTGTAAACCCATGATACATGCCTCGTATTCTGCCATATTGTTGGTGCAGCTGAAACATAATCGAGCGGTGAGGGGAGTATGAGTTCCTTTGGGAGATATGATTACAGCGCCGACGCCGTTACCCAAAGCATTGGAGGCTCCATCAAAATGCATAGACCATCGGGATCCTTCCTCAGGTCCTTCATCCGGTCCAGGTACTTCACAGTCAGTTACCACCATGATGTCTTCGTCCGGAAAATCAAAGTTTAATGATTGGTAATCGTCCACAGGTTGGTGTGCCAAATGATCTGCCAGTACACTTCCTTTAATTGCTTTCTGAGTCGTATACTGGATATCATATTCTGTTAAGATCATTTGCCATCTCGCTATTCTTCCAGACAGAGCGGGCTTTTCAAATATGTACTTGATGGGATCCATCTTTGAAATCAATAAGGTAGTGTGAGTCAGCATATACTGTCTCAGCCGGCGAGCAACCCATACAAGAGCGTAGCAAGTTTTCTCAAGCAGTGAGTAACGAGACTCACAGTCGGTAAACTTTTTGCTCAAGTAATAAATAGCGTGCTCTTTTCGGCCAGACTCGTCATGCTGCCCCAACACACACCCCATTGAATTATCAAGCACTGTCAAGTATAGTATCAGAGGTCTTCCTTCCACCGGTGGCATAAGAATGGGTGGCTCTTGGAGATATTCCTTTATCCTTTCAAAGGCGGCCTGACATTCATCATTCCAGCGTACTACTTGATCTTTCTTCAGCAATTTGAAGATTGGCTCACAAGTAGCGGTCAGATGTGAGATGAATCGGGCAATGTAATTCAGTCGTCCTAGGAAACCTCTGACTTCTTTCTCTGTTTTTGGAGTCGGCATCTCTTGTATGGCTTTTACCTTGGCGGGGTCCACCTGAATACCTTTATCACTTACAATGAAACCTAGCAATTTTCCGGATCTTACCCCAAAGGTGCATTTGTTGGGATTCAACCTCAGCTTGTACAACTTGAGTCGGTCGAATAACTTCCTCAGATGGTCAAGGTGCTCCTCCTCAGTTTGAGACCTCGCAATCATGTCATCAACGTATACCTCAATCTCATGATGGATCATATCATGAAATAAAGCAACCATGGCACGTTGATAGGTTGCCCCAGCATTTTTCAATCCGAATGGCATGACCTTATAACAGAAGGTGCCCCACTGAGTCACAAAGGTAGTCTTCTCCATATCCTCTGGAGCCATCTTGATCTGATTATACCCTGAAAAACCATCCATGAAGGAGAACACCTTGTGTTGAGCTGTATTGTCGACAAGGACATCAATGTGAGGTAGGGGGAAGTCATCTTTGGGGCTGGCCCTGTTCAGATCCCTGTAGTCAACACACATTCTGACTTTACCGTCCTTCTTCGGTACTGGCACCACATTGGCAACCCACTGAGGGTAAGAAGTCACTGCGAGGAACCCGGCATCAAACTGCTTCATAACCTCGGCCTTGATCTTTTCAGACATCTCTGGACGCATCCGTCGGACTTTTTGCTTTACCGGAGGGCAATCTTCCTTGGTTGGCAGGTGGTGAACCACAATGTCGGCATCCAAACCAGGCATATCTTCATAGGACCAAGCAAAAATCTCCATGTAGTCTTGTAACATTTGGATCAATCGTTGCTTCACGCTGAGCTCTAGATTGGCACCAATCTTGATCTCTTTCCTATCTGTCTCAGTACCCAGGTTAATTGTCTCCACAGGCTCTTCATGTGGTTGAATAGCCCTCTCTTCCTGGAGTAGCAGTCTTGCGAGTTCACCAGGCACTTCGCAATCATCTTCACCTTCGTCTTCGGCCAAGTTGATCAGATTTTCGAAGTCATAACTGGCGATAGCAGAGTTGTTACCAGCGAGATCCAAAGTGGATTGAAACCTGTATAAGTGAGTGTGTGTAAATATAGCTGTTTTGCAATATATATAACACAAAAAGGAAAAGAGCAAAAGATTTGAAATGCAACAAACGTCCAATGTTTTGATTGATGATATATGAAAATGTCATACAAAAGCCCTCACAAATGGAGCTACGATGCCCCGGGTAGGACACCGAGCCAACAAAGTTTTAACATATTGTTTGTTACAAATTTGGAAATCAAAAGAAATTAATTACTGCGTGACAAATGTGATAGGGGTAAAATCCTTCGTCGTCCAGTTGCTTGGTCCGTTGCTGGTAGTCGGGTAGATCCAACTGTCAAACTCAGCTTCCTCCACGTCCTCCTCGATAGCATTCACCCTTGAGCTGGAAATAAACACCGGAGCCTTTCCGATCCTCTCTTTGCGCACCGCCTTCTGAGCCTCTGCAGTAAAGCCTAGCCCAAACTTGTCGTTCTTCTGAGTGAAGTCAGGAAGCTGACCCCAGTGTGCACAATTGCCTTTCTGAACCACAGCCCGGGCATCCCTTAGGGAAGCCATCTTCAAGGAATCATTCTCTTCGGCTATTGTCTCTACAGCTGCTGAAATTGGATGCACCTCCTCGAAATGCTGGAAGGGGGTTTCAATAAACTCCCCGTCCATCTCAATGTATCTGAAGGAATTCAAATGGCTCACCATATACTCCTCTTCTCCTTGCACAGTGACGATCTTCCCCCTGACGGGATATTTCAGCTTCTGGTGCAAGGTGGAGGTCACTGCCCCAGCTTTATGGATCCAAGGTCGACCCAGTAGACAAGAGTACGATGGACGGATATCCATTACATAAAAAGTAGAGTCAAACACTTGAGAGCCCACACGAATAGGGATGTTAACCTCTCCATGAACCATCCTTTTGGAACCGTCGAAGGCCCTGACGATGATATTGCTGGGTTTCAACTCCAGGCCCTTATAATCCAGACGATCTAAAGCCTTTTTTGGTAGGACATTCAAGGAAGAACCAGTATCCACCAATACATGTGCCAGAGTAGTGCCCCTGCATTCGATAGAGACATGCAGGGCATCATTGTGGTCTCTTCCCTTTGCAGTCAGGTCAGCATCTGAAAAACCCAAGCCATTGTCTGCTGTCAGATTTGCTATGCAATCAGTGAACTGGACTGCAGACGTCTCCTGCGGCACATGGGCCGTCTTGAGAAATGAGATCAAGGCCTTAGCATGGGCCTCGGAGCACAGCAGTAAGGAGAGCAGGGAGATCTTGGAGGGCGTATGCCCCAGCTGCTCGACAACATTGAAATCACTTTTCTTTATTATCTTCAGAATCTCCTCCATTTCTTGTCGGGAGGCCTCAGCATTTATGGGTATTGGTGCCTCCATCCGGGCAGGCTCTTCTTCAATCCCTTTGCCCCGAGCATTTGATGACTCGGCAGCAGGGGAAACAACTTGATCAGCAACAGTAACAGGTATACTTGTAGGTTTTATGAGGAGGGGTCTTCGAATAGCGGGCGGCGCAATGTCAGGCGAGAAGAGCCTGCCACTGCGGGTAACTTTGGCTGGACCAGTGATATCGCAGATACTGGCACTAGCGTCGAATTCTTGTTTGATTCCATTTACATACACGTCTGCCCCATAATGCCAGGGGACAGCTTTATCAGACACGTAGGAGAGGGGCCCCAGAACAGTAATGATCACAGGCGCAACTGTCATGATTTGAATAGGCTTCTTCGGGGGAGCCTTGATTGGATTTTTGAAGATGGTAATCACAGAAACTTCTTTCATCGGAGCCAATTGAACATCAGTCTTTTTGAATAGAATTTCCTTGCTATCCATTAGGCCTTGGATGCCTAACCTCAGCAAGGGACAATCAGATAGGGAAATAGCACAGAACAGGCAACCTTCACCGCAACCCGGAAATAAACCGGCCCGCAGTAGGTTCTTCTTAACAGTCTTCAGAGGGGTAACAACTTCATCTATCGAAACAGCATACGTTTCTTCCTCAATGGCATTTACCCTATGCTGGGGCATAGGAGCCGTTACAACATTTGGTCTTTCTGGCGCTTCAAACTGAATTTCCTTTGCGTCGATCAGATCTTGCACTTTGTTTCTCAAGGCCCAGCAATCATCAGTAGTGTGCCCGGGACTATCAGAATGATAAGCACACCGGGCATTTGGGTTATATTTAGGAGACGCAGTGTTGACGACCTTAGGAGCTTCTTTGAGGGTCACCAGGTTGGTGGATAACAGTTGGGGTAAAATTTGAGATAAGGTCATACTCAGTCGGGTATACTGCCTCTTGGGCCTTTCGCTTCTTTGTTGATTGTACTGCTGAGGAGCAGCAACAGGTTTGGAGATGACCAAAGCATTGACGGCTTGGCGACTTTCGGGCTTGACTTGTCTTCTAGGACCATAGACGGCACTTGCTTCTTTCTTAAATGGCCTCTTCTCAGCACTTGTAGAGGCAGCCTTCTGTATCTTGCCTGACCTGATGCCAACTTCAATTCTTTCTCCCGTTAATATCAAATCTGTAAATCCAGCGGAGGAGTTACCAACCAAATGATTGAAAAACGGACCAGACAACGTCCCCAGAAACATATCAACCAGTTCTCGATCAGTCAGTGGAGGCTGCACCCTGCCAGCCAAATCTCTCCATTTTTGAGCGTACTCTTTGAACCCTTCACCCGTCCCTAGAGACATACCCTGAAGTTGGGTACGCGTAGGAGCGAGATCAGAATTGTATTGGTATTGTCTGTAGAATGCGGTTGCCAAATCCTCCCAGTGTCGGATGCTAGCTCCATCCAATTGGTAGAACCATTCAAGCTGTGACCCCGAGAGGCTATCTTGGAAGAAGTGAATCCAGAGGTTCTTATCCGCCGTGTAAGGTTGGATTTTCCTTACGTACGACCTCAGATGCAGCTTTGGGCAGGAGACCCCATCGTACTTGGCGAAGGCAGGCGCCTTAAACTTGTGTGGAATGACTACCCCAGAAGATAACCCCAAATCTCCGAAATCCAGTCCCGGCACATTCTGAATTTCCATGGTGCTCAAGCGGTCCTCCAATTGCTTGTATCTGTCAGTAGCAGGTGGGTATTGTTCGTCGTTATAGTCCGTCTCGTTGTCGGAGACTGCGGGACTAGGAGCTCCTCCCCCTTGGGGACTGTTTTTCTCAGCAGAAGAAGTGGTTGGATCAGCTTCGTTGTGGAGTGTGTTCCCAAATCTGCGTCCGGTGTTGAACAATGCAGTCCTCTTTTTCTTCTTCTTCTTCATGAGTAGAGTCTTCAACTCTTGCTGACCTTGGGCTAGGCTTAGGACCATCTCTTGAAACTGTGCACTTTGGGCCTGAAGGGCCTTGATTGCCTGCTCACTGGATGAGTCTGGATTCATGATGACTGTTCAAAATAAACAGCGAAGGAGATTAAGCAACCTGTGAAATAGGGTACCTGCTATGCATATGGTGCAATGGAATGCGTATGCTTTATGTTTTCAAAGACAAACAAGATTCAACTTTGTAGACAAAAAGGGAAACACACTTCATTAGATTAAAATTTTCAATTGTTCAACAATTTGCCCTTAGGCATTACAGGAATGAAAAATACTGGAAAGGAAATGAACTATAAAAGGAAACATCCAAAGCTCATCAATGCTCCCATGGCCTCCTCTTTTCAGTGCTGATGTAGTTGTTCAGGACCCGTTCTTCCTCCAATTGCTTAGTCAGCCTCTGGATCTTCCTTTCCTGCTCGTTGAACTTCTCCCGATAGAAATCCCGTTCTTCCTTTAGCTGTGCCCAAGATCTCTTCATTGTATCAAAATCAGTGGGTATCTGAGGAGGGAGGACAGTTGGAGGAATCCCATCTTCAACAGGAGACTCAAGAATGAGAGGTCTAACAGCTTCGTAGGGCATACCTAACTTCTGAGCACGGATGCGGACCCATTTGCAATAGGGCTTCAATGGCAGAGAAGTCTTTGGTCCTAACTCATGTGGGTCAGCTTTGTGAATTCTGTCCCAAGCTCTAATGAATCCCTGGCGTAGTTTGTCACTGTCTGCCTGAAACTCAAAATGGAAGTGAGGAACCAGCATCTCATGAGGCCCATCTCCTCTGGCTCTTCCAAATTGACGGAGAGCTAAGCACGGATTGTAAGAGATTCCTCCTTGGATACCAATCAACGGGACATTAGGGTATTCTCCGCAACGGTCGATAACAGCTACCTCATCCAAACCTCTGAGAGTCCAGGTGATGTCATTATCAGTGAGAGACATTAACCTCCGAGCCCAGCCTTTTCCTTCTTCATTCTTCATCATGAACTTAGGAAGGTGCGAAATAAACCACCTTACTAGTAAAGGAGCACAACACCACGGAGTCCCCCGTTTTCGAGTAGTACGAGCATAGAGTTGTTGTAGAATATCACCCAAAAGAGTGGGTACCGGATTCCGAGACATGAAGATCCTTATGACATGGATACTGATAAAGGTGTCAGGGTTGGGAAATAGCACCAGACCATAGATCAAAAGAGCTAGAATATCCTCATATGCCTTGAAGTCCAAGTCATTCCAGAAATCATTAGCCTTGCCAACCAGAAATTTGACCAAAAAGCCCTTGATCCCATTTCTAGTTTCCCAGTTGGACAAAACCTCTTCCTTGGTCAATGGGAGAATTGCAGCAATCTCCTCAGGCCTAGGAGTCTTTTCCAAACCAGTGAATGGAGTTTGTTCCAAGACAGGAATCCCAAGCAAATAAGAAAATTCTTCCAGGGTAGGAACCAGCTGGAAGTCTTGAAAGGTGAAACAGTGATACAGAGGGTCATAAAACTGGGTCAGAACACTTATCAGTTGTTGGTCCCATTTTGCAGTGACCAAGCCAAGGAGAGAACCATGTCTGTTGATGAAGGAGGTAGTGTTTGGAATCCTTCCAACCAGATCCTTGAGTAAAACTGGTGGTTGAACAAAGTTGAGACGGACAGTATTTCTATGCACGGGCATCATGATGTCCTACAAAACAGAGCAAAGATGAAACCTTTTTGTCTTTGAAATGGGTTAGCCTTTTATACAGGATGCATGCAATGGTATGATGGCATGATGCTATGATGAAGCACATCACAAGTATTCACATAGACAGATAAGGCACACAAGTCACACAAGACACCCTTAGGTTTCAGGCCAGCATGAGTTTCAGGTATTACCCTCTTTTGGTTTTGTTGGTTAAAACCTGTCCTATAAGAAGTAACCGGGTTCTAGAGGATCTCAAATCATTGGCTACCCTCAATCGGTCATAACTCCAGCATCGCAATCTTTTCTCGCGGCCAGAACCATCTCGAGAGTTTAGCCTCAATGAGTGTAGCATACTGCTACTGTCCTAATAGCCAAGTTGGTCAATTTAGGGTTCTAAGGTTGGTTGGTGTTTAATGACCCCTTAGAAGACCTATATTCTCCCCGTTACAACACAAGGGATATAGGTACAAACTAAGTTGCCACACCAACGTAGCCACTGCTTCACCCATGTCGGTCTACGCCGGACAGGTCCCTCACAGATTATGCTACCTAAAAAGGGTACATCCCAGATCCGGGTTAGGATCTATGAAACTCCGATGCAAAGCCCACAAATATAAAAGCAAACAAAGCAAACAATTGAAAACAAAGGTGATCTAAACCCTAAGGTTACTCCACTTTTAAGTTCTCCCCAGCAGAGTCGCCAGTTCTGTGATACGGTGGGAGAACTGACTTGAGGTTTTGCGTTTGTATTCGCAAATGTTGCGGTTAGCAAGAGTCGCCACCGACTTTTTATTTTATCCTAAGGAAAGGTTAAAAAGCACAGCAAAAACCTTTTGAGATGTTTTCTTGGGTTCGGGGAGTAGATTATAGAAAGGGAAGGTATTAGCACCCTTTCTATCCATGGTTATCCATGGGCTCTTAGTTACTTGCTTAGATCACTTGCCTTTTGTTTTCAATTGTTTTAAATGGTGCTTGAGTGTGTGTGTTTGAAAATGTTTTGAAAAGAGGCCAATGTGGTGGCAACCTTTGTAATGATCCATGTGGGGATGTATACAAAGATGTATGTCTTTTTAAAAAAGTTTTCATTTGTTTTTTTGAAAGTTGTTTTGAAAGTGTATTGATGTGTGATTTTGAAATTAGGCAAGTGTTTTGTTTTGCAAGTTAATTCAAGTAACTAAGAGGTTATCTACTCCTAAATTTCTCAAAAGATTACTGCTATGTTTTAACCCTTTTAACAAGTTTGTTCCACCATTGAATTTGGTGGACAACCTTATGTTAGGATGTGAAAGGGACAGGCGCGGGTCATCGTTTTAGACCATAATTGCAACGGCGTTAAATGTCTTTGAGCAATTTCTCTAAGGGACTTGATCATTTGTTTTTGTTTGTTTTAAAAAGTTTTGTCGAGGGACTATGATCATTCAAATTGTTTGCTTTGCCCAAAGAAGTTCAACATGCAATATGGCCCATTTATTTGAAGGCAACAAGTGGAATACCCTAGGGGGTGCAAGTGTGATTTGTGTGCCCATTTTCATGCTTGTTTATCTTGTATTAGGTCAAACTATTTTTTATCGTTTTTCGCATACAAACCCTAATTCTAACATGTTATCATTAGAAAGCAATAAAGTGCGAAATTAAAATTACTAAGCTATTACAAAACCAAATATGGGAAGGGGGGTACAAATGTTCAAATGGGGATATTGACAAGAATTTAAATCTAAATTATTACATCATTTGAATATTTGCAATTTAAATAATGTACAAAAATTAAATAAAAATGCAAGATGCATAAAAATGTTTTGTACATGTATGGAAAAATATTATTTATGTAAAAGAGAAAGGAAAATAAAAAATGTATTATTTTTTGGAGTATTTTGAATTTAGGGTAAAAACCCTAATTTTAAAGAAAAGGTATTATTTTCTAATTTAATACAATTATTTATTTATTATTTATAAAAATAAAACAAAATGAAGTGTATTATGGAAAAAGGTATTTTATATCAAATATTAATAAAAATGAAAAAATTCAAGTATTTTTATATTTTATCTTAAATATATTAATAATCATATATATATATATATATATATATATATATATATATATATATATATATATATATATATATATATATATATATATATATATATATATATATATATATATATATATATATATATATATATATATATATATATATATATTAAACCCTAAATATGTATTATACACAAAATAAGTATTTATTTAATATTTTAATAAAATAAATAAAAGAGTATTTTTTTTGTGTGAAATATTTTCAGAAGGTAAATAAAAATAAAAATGTATTTACACCATTTTTTCTATTTTATTCTAATAATGGTATATATATATATTATGCATAAATAAAGAAACAAATCAAATAAACATGCCATAAATTCAGAAAATGATGGAAAAAATATTTTTAATTTTTTAATGCCATGAGAAAAAATAAACAAAGTCAACCAAAAAAGAAAAAGTCAAAAATGTTAAAAAATGAACAAATGGGCTCAGGGGGGTGTGAATCAAAAAAGATGGTGTGAAAATCAAAATAACACAGGCCCAGCCCACTCCACTCCTTCTTCAACCTCCAGCTTCAAACATTTGAAAAAACGCGCGCCCCTGTTCTTCAATGTCTAACTCCTGATTCTTGGCTTTTCAGCAAAAACTCATAACACAAGAAATGTTCAGCATGAAGAGACGGTTTCAACCATATAAATAACTTGACCTATCTCTCTAAGATGAGGGAGAATTTCTCCTCCCCCAATTTCTGACCTAACTTTTCATCAATGTTCAGACATGAAATTCTCTAAGCACACGAAACATAAATGAAATCTAATCATATGAGCGTGTTCAGGGCTATGATTGTGACATGTTTTCTTCAAAAATCTAAAGCTAACAATGCCTAATAAGAGAGATAGAACTCCATGAATATACCTGTTCAGTTGGAATCGAGCTTGGCAATGGAGGATGTTTCAGAGTGAAATGATGACTTGTATAGCTTCCTTGAAGTGTAAGGATGCTTTTCCAAGTCCTACTTTATCTTGAAACTCCCTGAATCGAGCTAGTGAACTCCAACTGCAAAACAGAAATTTAAAAATGGTGAAGTGGCTTGGGGGTGTTACAGGTCAGGTTTAAGGACATGGTTAGCTTGTATATGTTGTAGGGAAGGTAGAGGAAAAGGTTTGGATCAGAATGCTCGAAGGGATTGGGAGTTTGCACTCAAACTGCAGGGGTTCCCCTGTTTGAGCAGTTTCAAGGTGATTTTGAGATGGAGGGTGCTTTAGATGTTCAGGACTCGTGCCAAAGCTTGGGTATGTTCTATGGAATATGTTTGATAGCTTTTGTGTTGTGTCTATGCTGAAGAGAGAGTTGGCATAAGTTATGGACCTTTCTTCACACTTAAGCTACAAAGTGCAACTTGGCTCTCTAGGTCAGTACAGGCCCTCCCACTATGCTGCTATCCCTTGCCTTGATCAGTGCAATTTGCTCACAAACTTGTGCCAAGAAGATCTTGATTGTACCACTTGGATTGCAAACTTGACATAAAGTTCTTCTTTTCAAGAATGGAAATAATGCTTTTTCTAGTTTAGGCTTAATTCCTTGTGTAATGACCAAAGGCTTAGAATAACAACTTGGTTCAATGGTTTTGCATTAAATTAAGGAGTGTAATTTGGTTTAAAGACCTGTAAAGTAGCACAAACTATGCTGAGTTCAAATTTGCAAAGTTTATGAACATGTTTTGATGAAGAACAAAAGTGAATTTTAGCCAACTTGTGAAATTCGAATCTCTCAAGTTATGAGGTTGTTTGATGAGTTCTTGGACATTTTGGAAAGCTTGGAATGTGTACTACAATCCATCTTTGAAATTCAAATCAAAATTCCAAGTGGAAGGGTATGAAAAGTGGCCTTGAAGTGGGGTAGAAAACCTTGTCAAAATAGGTTAAAATTTCACTAAGTTAAAATGGTTTAGTGCCCTTATTCAAAAAATTATAACTTGAGATACAAGCTTCAAATGAGAAAACTTTGTGAATCAAAGTTGTAGATTATGCAACAAGCTACAACTTTCATGTTTTGACTTTTGTTTGAATCCAAATGGATCATGGTAAAAAGATGGGGCAAAGTTGGGAAACAATTAGGGTTTTTCATAACTTAGAAAAATTCTAAGTTATGAAAAATTCCATTTTCAAACCCTAATTTGCATTTTGAGATTTCTTGGTGAACAAGTTTCATGATTTGGCATGTTTTGATGAAAAATGAATCTTGATTCTTGATTTTGACCAAAAAGTCAAAGTTTGACTTTTCAGTATACAGTCAAAATTGATCAATTGACTGGGAAATTCAACTGTCAATCTTGTGTATTTGGGATCTTTTGAGCTTGATGAGCATGTCAAGATAATTCCATGGGGTCCTTGAGTCCATATGGGAGCTTGGTTTGCCATTGGTTAGGTCAAACAGTCAAAAATTTCCTTTGTGCAGTCAAAACCTTAAAAATGACCATTTTGCCCTTTTGGTGATCTGATCAAATTTCTTGGAGAATTGTGATCCAAACTTGATCAAATGGTCCATATGAGTTCATAATGTTGATGTGGATCAAATTTCATGAGGTTTGACTGTCAATTGGCCACAGTTGACTCTTTCCCAATACAGCTGATTTCTAGGTCAACTGTCCAATTGCCTGGGCAAAACTTGGAATCAAGACTTGAAACTTGGTATAGGTAAACTTGGGAGTCCAACATGAAGCATGAAAGTCATCTTAGGCATTTTAGGTCAAAACATCCTTAGGCAAACACAAACCCTAATTTGAGTCCACAGTGCAAGGAGAAGTCTTGAGCAGAGGAAACCCTAATTGGATCTTGATCTTCAAAGGTCTTGTGATGAGAAAATGTTGAGGAAATGGGAGGGCAAATTTTGGGGTACAACACACACCTTTGCGATAAATTTATATAAACTGTAGCTCAAGCAATTTGGAAGGAAAGTTTTGAAAAGGGATTTGAAATTTCATGATCAAAACATGTTTCCAGATAAAAGTAAGTGTTGCGACTAGAACTAGGGCAACGAGAGCATCACAATGATATCAAAGTTTTGAAGAATTGATGGAGAAATCTACCTATTGAAGTTGAGTTGCAGAGCTCTGAAACTGGACTTCTATGGAGCAATATAGGGCACGATTCTTGAAGGTAATTATATGGTTAGCTTCAGGGAAGATCAAGGGAGGTAAATGGATTGAAAAATTGGATTGAAAAAGGCTTGAAAACAGATTTCGAAGTTGCAGAAATTTGAGTTATGGAAAAAGTTTGACAGGGTGATTCTGGACATTCAAGCTTAAGAAAATGAATGAGGGTTGACCCTCTATTTATAGGGAATCAAATGGAATGTCCAAGCATGTGAAATGATGAAGTTTGGAGGGAAATCGTGTGAAGTTGCAAACAAGAAAAGTGTGACTTCTAAATTGATCAAAACTCATCCAAAACGCGCGTTTTGTTGTGCTAATCACTTCTGGAAGTTCACTAAACATGTTTAGAGGCAATAACGTGTAGAAACAAAGTGTTTAGAAGCTAAACTAATGATTTCAAATTCTGACTTTTGAAGAAACTTCAGTTCCAAGTTACCAAGTTCAAATCAATGACATTCTCAGCTCAAGGGGTCTTAGGGCATGATTCTTGATGCTTTAGAAATATGAGGTTACAAGCTTTGCAATGGGAAAATAATGAAGTCAAGTGGATGTTTGAGCTGAAAGTTGCATTGAGTCAAAGTTGGAGAAAAAGGGTTTACTTTCCATACTTAGAAGTATTTCAAATTTTTCTTCAAAAGTGACCTATAATATTTTTCATCCAAACATGGCCTTCCACTTGGAATTTGCTCTTGACCAAAAAAGATGGCATGAAATATACCTCTTGAATGACATTTTGAAACTTGAACCATTCAACATATCCAAAAATTGAGAGAGTTATGATTTGTTTAAGTTGGCAAAAATCATGAAATGACCTATAATCTTTTGTATCCTTAGGGTATCTTCTATCCATTTTCTCACTTTGCATATAAAAAAAGGAATAAAGTTCACAACCTAAAGATCGTTATGGAAAAAGAGTGGGATCAAGGTGATAAAGATTGACCAAGTTATGATAATTTGAAGTCACACATGAGAAAGGGTTCATCTGGAGGACTTGTAATCTTTTTTCATCATCAAGTTTCTTCCACATGAAAACTCCTTGGAACTTTTGGAGTGATTTGTTAACAACCCTTTAAAGAGAAGGATGCCTTTGGAATCACTCAAAAATACCAAAAGATGAGCAAGATATACTTATTTGAAGTTCAAAACCCTAGCTCATAGATCAAGAAAATGCTTTGAGGAACCTTGACAATTTTGAACCACCTTCTTGTACCAACACTCTTTCTTTGTAAATATAAGTTGTTGTGGATGAAAATGAGAACTCATAGCCACCAAAACCACTTCCATATCTTGAGAATTTATAGGAATATGCACTTGTGATCAATAGGAACAAGACTTTGTCCAACCATGACAACTTCTTCAATCAATCCCTTGCACTTTTGAATCAATCTTGGTATCTTGGAAATGTAGTGAACCAAAATAACCTTGCCATGCCATCCATTACAAAACAACTTCAATGGTGAGGTTTGGAATTCTCAAGCTTTATTTCCTAGGGCATGGAAATAAACTCATGAACCCATGGAGCAACTTGCTAAACCTCATTGCCTTTACCTACATTAGTAACAAGTAAGACAAACCAACATTTCATTTTATTAATTAAAAGGAAAATCAAGACAAAATATTCATAATCACAAAATAAAAAAAGTCAAGGTGCTTGGTGATTCCTCAAAGAGTAAAGCTAAAGATAGGGAGGAGAACCAAAAACCCTAATGTGATCTTGTTGTGATTGAATCAATATGGTATGATGAAGGGATCTTAGGGGCAAAAATTTGGGTACAACATCCGTACTAAGGCATTTCAAAATACTTTTCAAAAACACAAAAAAGCACAAGGTAAGCATCTAAGAGCCCAGAGAAAACTACAGATGGAAAGGGTGCTAACAACTCCCCTTTCCATAATCTACCCCCTTACTCAGAAAATTAGCGAAAAGGTCTTTTATGTTCTTTTCACCCTTTCCTTTGTTGGATAAAAGAAAAGTCGGTGGCGTCTCTTGCTTACCGCAACATTTATGAATACAAACGCAAAACCAGTATAACAGTCGATTATGCCACTGTATCATAGAACTGGTGACTCTGCTGGGGAAATATAAAAAGTGGGGTTACCTTAGAGTTTAGTTCATCATTTTAAATTGCTTTCCTTGTATGCTTTTCTTGCTTTATCTTTGAGGGTTTGTTGGGGTATTCTTGTAAAGATCCTACACCCGTATCTGGGGGCACATTTTTAGGTAAGAAGCAATAGATCATGGAGACCGTACGACATAAATCGATATGGTTGAAACGATAGCTGTGTTGGTGTGACACTTTGGTTGGTACCAGTATCCCTTGTGTTAAATCGATGAGAATACGGGGCTGCTGCGTGGTGTCATAAAGCACTAATGGACCTTAGAACCTTAGTTGAACAAACTTGGCCATTAGAAAGTAGTGAGATAGTCGGCCTCGGTATAAAGCTGAGGATTGGTTGATACTCGATGCTACACTCATTGAGATCGGACTTCCGGGATATTTCGGCCGCGAGAAAAGATCGCTTGAGCTGAAACAATGCTTAATAAAGAAAGATCAATGATATTGAGACTCCTTAGAACCCGGTTACTTTTCTAAGACAGGTTGAATCAACTAAACTTCAAGAGGGTATTTTCCTATATACCCCATGCAAGCCTAATCCTAAGGTCTTGTATGTTTTGCTTGTGCGTGATTAAACTGTTCAAACATAACATCATACATCATAACATCCATATTCATTTCACTAACCATTTCAAGGACCAAGGAGATTTATCTTTGTTCTGTTTTACAGATCATGGCTTCCGATCATAGAAACACCATATGAATCAGCTTTGTGAGAACACCTCTCCAACTCAAATAACTTATATCAAGGGTTCCTGAGACTTCCTCATTCACCAAGAAATATGGTCGACTTCTCAACCTAGTTACCTCAAGTTTTGATGAGAAGAAAATGGGGGTACTCTTTCAGTTCTTTGACCCCAAGCACCATTGCTTCACATTTCCCGATTATCAGTTGGTACCAACCATGGAAGAGTTATCTCAATTATTGAGTGTACCCATTCTGGATCAGATGCCTTTCACCAGTTTAGAGGAGGCTCCAAAACCAGAGGTCATTGCAGCAGCCTTACATCTGAAACGGTCCGAAATTATATCCAACTGGGAAACAAGAAGCGGAGTCAAGGGTTTCCTAGTCAAGTTCCTATTGGAAAAGGCTCAAGTGTTTTGGGATGATTTGGATTTCCAAGCTTTCTAAGAAGTCTTATCTCTTTTAATCTATGGGTTAGTACTATTCCCTAATCCGGACTTACTCATAGATGTGAACGTTGTCAAGGTTTTTCTCTCCTGTAACCCTGTGCCTACTTTGCTCGGAGATATATTGCATTTCCTTCACACTCTTACTATGAAGAGAAGATGGATTCTTATGTGTTGCATGCCATTACTGTCTAGGTGGTCTATTTCACACCTCCCTAAATCAGTAATGAAGAACGAACAAGGTTTGAGTTGGTCACAAAGGATAATGTCACTTTCTCACTCAGATATTCTTTGGTATTCCAGATCTTTGGGAGATATTTCTATTATTGACCGTTGTGGGGAATTCCCTCATGTCCCACTCCTTGGAATTAGGGGAGGTATCACTTATAATCCTTCCTTGACTCTACGATAATTTGGTTATGCTCGGAGAGATGGTCCCCATGATATGCTTATCCAAGGCATTATGTTCAACTACGAGGATGATGTTCAAGGGTATCGTCAAAGGTTCATACGAGCCTGGGGAATGGTAAATAAGGTGGATAGTAAGGCTTTAGGACACAAGAATTCCATCCATGTGGAACCTTATCTTAGATGGGTACGAGCTCGCGCCCAAAATCTTATGATGCGATATACAACCATCTCAACAGTGATTGTGGAACCGATCGCCAAGGAGGATGTTCCTTATACAGTTCTCCATCCCGATATGCCCACTGATCTTGAAGAGCTACATAGGTCTTGGATTCAGCTGAAGGAAGAACGGGATACCTTTAGAGATCAATTCTACACTAGTGAGAAGAGAGTGTTGGAGCTCACAAAGCAACTTCACAAAGAAGAGAGTCTTAATGCCTACCTCGACACAAAGAGGAAGCACCCATGGGAGATGTGATTATTAGATTTTCAGAGTTTTTATTTTCAATTTTAAGCCTAAGAGGCAGTTTTAATTTGAATTATACTAATAAAATCTTTGTTTCGTTTTGGCGCACAAATTTAAATTTCCCGGAGTCCTTGGAAACATCACATAAGCATATCATACATTTCATTGCATAAGCATGTATTTTGAGATAGGTTTCTTATCTTTTCGCTATTTATTTCAGCAAAAGAAATGGCTCTTGAACAAACAGTGAAGGACCTCTAAGCTCAAAACGCTCAGTTTCAGCAAATGTTCTTGGCTCTAGCTAAGGGGCAAGAAGATCTGAAAGCTCAGATCATCAAAGAGAAGACCAAGAAGCCAAAGAAACCAGCCAGTGTTTTGAATTTGGGTAGAAGATTTAGAGGAATGGCTAAGCGAGCTCTAGATTTCGCAACCCCATCACCCGAGGGGGACAATCAAGAAGAGAAGCCAACAGAAGAAAACAACAATCCAGGGTCTGAGGAAGATGAAGCTGACTATTCTGAGGAGCAGTATCCTCCTGCTGATGATAAATACAAACAACTAGAGGATCAACTCAATGCTATGGAGATCCAGAGGGTACCTGGGCTGGATTTTGAAGAGATAAGACTGATCTCGGGGGTGGTCATTCCGCAGAAACTCAAGGTCCCTACCTTTGCCAAATACGACAGTGTCTTCTACCCTAAGTTGCACTTAAGGTCATATCTAAGTAAGATTCAACCCTATACTACTGATAGGAATCTGTAGGTACATTTGTTCTAGGAGATTTTGTCAGGGGCTCAGCTGGAATGGTTCTATCAACTGGAAAGAACCAACATTCGTAATTGGGAAGATCTACCCGCTGATTTCTATAATCAGTACCAATATAACTCTAACCTCGCCCCAACTCGTACAGAATTGCAAAGTATGTCTATGGGTTCCAGAAAAGGTTTTAAAGATTATGCCCGAAAGTGGAGAGACCTTGTAGGAAGAGTCCAGCCTCCGTTGTCTGATAGAGAGTTAGTGTACATGTTCTTGGGCATGTTGTCTAGTCCGTTCTTTAACCATCTAATTGAAAGTTCTTCTGCTGGGTTCACTGAACTGATACTGATTGGTAAACGGGTAGAAGCTGGCATTAAAAGTGGATGCATCCTCCAGTAAAACAAAGAAGCCTTTCACTGGAAAGAAGGAGGTCAGTGCTTCTTATGGCCAAAGAAATCACAACAAAACTGAACATCGTCCGACGATAGGGGCTGTTATGATTTCCAATCCTGCCTCAAACCAACAATGAGATAATCAGTGCAGACCAGATGTGCCTAGAAGACAGTTTACTCGGATCAACATGACCTTATCCAAGGTTTTTCCACATTTGCTGAAGACTAATATGGTGACTCTAAAAGAAGCTCCAAAGAATCCTAATACTATGTCGCCCCGCTACAACCTAAATGCTCAATGTGCCTACCACTCCGAAACTCCGGGGCATGATACAAACGATTGTTGGGCTTGAAAGAATAAGGTACATGATCTCATCGAGGCGAAGGAGATTAAGTTTGACCTTCGAGAGACACCTAATATAATAATTGTGCCAATGCCCAAACATGGCCAAGGTGTCAATTCTATTGATGACAATCAGTTTTCTTCTTCTGTGGATGAGTTAGCTACTCCTCTTCTGACTGTTAACGAGAATCTGTTGCGAGCCGGTTTATTTCCAGGTTGTGGTGAAGGTTTCCACTTATGTATGTCTCTACCAGATGGTTGCTTGTTATTGAAAATGGGTGTCCAGCCCCTGATAATTAACAAAGAAATTCTGTTTGAAAAAGTTCCCCTTACAAGAAGTTTGTGTGAAAATGTTTCGATAATCACCATTTCCGACAATCCTCCTAGGGTCTCCACCAAAAGATCCGTCAGGATTACATCTGTTCCCAAGTTTGCTCCCTTGATCATCACCCTTCCAGGGCCAATACCATATTCCTCTGATAAATTTGTTCCCTGGAACTATGGGGCTGACGTCTATTACCATGGCGTCAAGCAAGACCTATTGGATGTCAAAGATAAAGTTGCTTAAGATACTGATCCTGACATTGACAACATCGTTGGGACCATTTAAATTACGAGAAGCGGAAGAGTTTTCTCTCCCGAGATCTCTCCAAAGACTGTTGCTACTCCTGTGATCATTCCTGCTGCTACTCCTGTCAGTACTCTTATTGCTACTCTTACTGTTATCCCTGCTACTGAGTTGGCCGAGACTCGGGGCAAAGAGGTATTGGTTGAGCCTGTCCAGATGAAGGCGCACTAATAAGTCATTCCTGAGGCTTCTAAAAAATAAATGGAAGAGATATTGAAGATAATAAAGAAAAGTGATTATAATGTCGTGGAGCAGTTGGGGCACTACCCTAGCTCATGTTCTGGTGGATACAAGTTCGTCTCTAAATGTCTTACCCAAGAGTGATCTGGACAGGTTAGATTGCGAAGGACTCACACTAAAGCCCAGTAACATTGTGGTGAAGGCCTTAGATGGTTCCAAAAGGATGGTGCACGGGGAGGTGGACATCCCCGTCAAAGTTGGTACTCAGAATTTTGATTCAACTTTCTATGTGATAGACATCCGCCCATATTATTTCTGCTTATTGGGTCGACTCTGGATCCATGGGGCTGGTGGTGTTATTTCTACTCTGCATCAGATGTTAAAGTACCCAGTCAACGGAAATATTATCACAGTCCATGCAGAGGAGGAATACATGGTTAGCCACCTGAACTCTTTCAGGTATATTGAAATGGACGACGAGTTCATTGAGACCCCCTGTCAAAACTTTGGGGAGGTTCTGCAAACAGTTGTTGTGACCAAGACTGCTGCCAGTGTTCCAAAGACTACCAGACCTCCACTAAAAATGGATTCTCTAAGGGACGCTAAAGCAGTAGTTGAAGAAGGTGGGTGTACCATTTGGGGCCAACTTCCAGACATTCCCTACAAATCTGGCAAGTTTGGTTTGGGTTTTACTTCAGGAGCCCAGAGAGCTAATAGTCATTCTCGCGCCGGCGAACCACCATTACAGATTAGCAACCATGAAGTCAATGCTCTGGAAGACAGTGATAGCGACTGCAACTTGGACAAGTGGATCTTCCCAACTGCCAGCGGTGGACTCAACAATTGGGAGGCCAAAGATTTTATGCCTATTACTTTTATTCAAGAGTAATTGTCTTTTTGTTTTTGTTGGGATATGTAATATTTGAACAATTGAAACATTAAAGCCTTGTGTCTTACCCGAGGCACAATGGTTGATTTGTGAGGGTTATTGATTCATATTCATATGCCATTAATAAATCATTGGACGTTTTGCATACAAATTTTATGCTCTCTGTTTTTCTTTTTCTACTTTTTACTTTATCAAAAAATATATAGCTATGCTCTTACACGCACCCACATATCAAACTACAAATCCACATCCACTATGGATCCCATTGATAACGGTTATACTATTGCCCATTATGACTTTGAAAATCTGATCTACCAAGCCGAGGATGAAGGTGAGGAAGATTGTAAAGTACCAGGAGAACTTGTCAAACTGTTACAATAGGAAGAAAGGGAAATACAACCTCATGAAGATCCGGTTGAGACAATTAACTTGGGTACTGAAGAGGACAAGAAAGAAGTCAAGATAAGTGCCGACCTGAAGCATAGTGTCAAAGAAAAGTGAGTTCAGGTGCTACATGACTATGTTGAGGTCTTTGCCTGGTCGTACAAGGACATGCCAGGACTTGACACTGATATCGTGGTCCATCGTCTGCCGACAAAAGAAGACTGGCCTCTGGTGAAACATAAGGTTCGTTGTATGCGGCCAGAGATGTCAGAAAAGATCAAGGCTGAAGTCATGAAACAGTTCAATGCCAGTTTCTTAGTTGTCACCTCTTATCCATAATGGTTTGTCAATATTGTTCCATTACCTAAGAAGGACGGTAATGTACGTATGTGTGTGGATTACAGAGACCTGAATAGGGCAAGCCCCAAAGATGACTTTCCGCTTCCCCATATCGATGTTCTGGTTGACAACACCGCACATCATAAGGTATTCTCCTTCATGGATGGTTTCTCCGGGTACAATCAGATTAAAATGGCACCTGAAGATATGGAGAAAACGACCTTCGTCACACAGTGGGGCACTTTCTGTTACAAAGTTATGCCATTTGGGCTAAAGAACGCAGGGGAAACCTATCAGCGCGCCATGGTAGCTTTGTTTCACGATATGATCCATCACGAGATAGAGGTCTACGTTGATGATATGATAGCTAGGTCTCAGACTGAAGAGGAGCACCTTGACCACCTGCAGAAGCTGTTTGAAAGGCTGAAAAAATACAAACTAAGGTTGAACCCGAATAAGTGCACCTTTGGAGTAAGATCCGGTAAGCTCTTAGGCTTCGTGGTCAGCGGCAAAGGTATTGAAGTAGATCTTGCAAAGGTTAAAGTTATACAAGAAATTCCAACTCCTCGCACTGAGAAGGAGGTCAGGGGATTCTTGGGACGTCTAAACTACATTTCCAGGTTCATTTCCCATCTGACTGCTACTTGTGAGCCAATCTTCAAGTTATTGAAGAAGGATCAAGCAGTGAAGTGGAATGACGAATTCCAGAACTCCTTTGACAAAATCAAGTAATATCTTCAAGAACCTCCAATCTTGATGCCACCAGTTGAAGTAAGACCTATGATCATGTATTTAACAGTATTAGAGAACCTAATGGGGTGTGTGCTGGGGCAGCATGACAAGTCTGGTCGAAAAGAGCATACGATATACTACCTTAGCAAAAAGTTTACCGACTGTGAAACAAGATACTCACTGCTTGAGAAAAATTGATGCACTTTGGCATGGGCTTCCCGTCGACTAAGACAGTATATGTTGACTCACACTACCTTGTTGATATCTAAAATGGATCCTATCAAATACATCTTCGAGAAGCCCACTCTCTCCGGAAGAATAGAAAGATGGCAAATGATCCTGACCGAATATGACATTCAATATACAACCCAGAAAGCAATTAAGGGAAGTGTATTAGCTGATCATTTGTCTCATCAGGCCGTGGACGACTATCAATCCATGAATTTTGAGTTCCCAGACAAGAACATCATGTTAGTTACTGATTATGAAGAACTTGGATCGGATGAAGGACCTAAAAGAGGATCCTAATGGACTATGGTTTTTGACGAAGCTTCCAACGCACTTGGAAATGGCATCGGTGTTGTGATCATATCTCCTGAAGGCTGTCATACTCCTTTCACCGCCAGGCGATGTTTCAATTGCACCAACAATATGGTAGAATATGAAGCATGCATTATGGGCCTCAAAGCTGATATCGATTTGAGGATCAAATTATTGAATGTACTTGGAGACTTGACCTTAATAATCAGTTAAATTAAAGGAGAATGGGACACGAAGCATCCTAATCTCATCCCTTACAAAGAGCATGTGTTGACACTAATTCCACACTTTGAAGAAATTACTTTTGAGCATTTTCTACGAGAGGAAAATCAACTAGTGGACACGCTAGTGACGATGTCATCCATGTTCAAGGTCAGGTGGGATAACGAAGCTCCCCAAATCACTATTGAGGGAATGGATGAACCAGCATACTGTCATGAGATTGATACTGAAGAAGTAGTGGACCAACCTTGGTTCCATGAAGTCAAAAGATATCCCGAAGCCCAAGAGTATCCCGAGGGAGCTTTAGTCAATGACAAGAAATTCCTAAGAAGGTTCTCTGCCAAGTTCTTCCTCAATAAAAGAATACTCTACAAACGCAATTATGATTTTACCTTGCTTCGGTGTGTAGACAAGAGTAAGGCAGAAAAGATTATGGCTGGTTTGCATGAAGGAACCTTTGGCACCCATTCTAGTAGGCACACGATGGCTAAAAAGATCTTACGGGCAGGATACTACTGGTCCACTATGGAAGCAGACTGTTATCAGCATTCACGAACTTATCATAAATGCCAAATCTATGCTGATAAAATACACCTACCTCTGGTCCCCTTGAACGTTTTGACTGCTCCCTGGCCATTCTCAATGTGTGGCATCGACATGATTGGAGAGATTAGACCTACAGATTCTAATGGGCACCGCTTCATCCTCGTCGCCATTGATTACTTCACAAAATGGGTCGAGGCATCCTCATTTGCTTTTGTTACCAAGAACATTGTGGCCCGATTCATTAGACATAACCTTATCTGCCGGTATGTTATTCCGGAGAGAATCATTATGAATAATGGTACTAATCTCAATAATACTATGATCACCGAGCTCTGCAAGCAATTTAAGATCTAGCATCATAACTCTTCTCCTTATCGGCCGAAGATGAATGGCGCTATAGAAGTTGCTAATAAAAACATCAAGAAAATCATACAGAAGATGACGGTGACATATAAATATTGGCACGAGATGTTACCATTTGCTCTTCATGGTTACCGTAGCATGGTGCGCACATCAACAAGGGCAACCCCTTTCTCTTCGATATACGGTATGGAGGTTGTCCTACCCATTGAAGTCCAGATCCCTTCTTTGAGAATCATAAAGGATGTAGGTTTGAATGTAGACGAATGGGTTCAGACCCGACTTGACCAATTAAACCTAATTGATGAGAAGAGGCTTGTGGTTGTCTGACATGGTCAGATGTACCAAAGACATATGATTAAAGCTTTCAACAAGAAGGTCAGACGTCAGGTATATCAGGATTGTGACCTAGTAATTAAGTGCATCATACTGCCACAAGGTGATCCGAGGGGCAAATGGACTCCCACATACGAAGGGCCATTTGTGATCAAGAACATATTTTCTGGTGGAGCCATGATCTTAACCACTATGGACAATGACGACCTTCGGCACCTGGTAAACGCGGACATAATTAAAAGATACTACGTATGAACAAAGACCCGCTAGGTTGACTGGCCTAGGCAAAAATTAGGGCATCCCGGCGGACCAAAAGGGTTCGGGAAAAAATTAGGGATATACGTATGAAAAATCTGTACACCTGGCAAGTCGAAAACCTGAAAAGGCGGGTTGGGCAAAAAAGGGTATCCCGGTGGACTGAAAACCCGAAAGGACGGTCCAGGCAAAAGTTAGGTATTTAAAGCATATAACTATGTCCTGTTGGATAACTTTACAGCCAATTTTCAGTATCAGCTATCAAGCTTAAATGGTACTAATCAATCCAGTCCGCTTCAGACAAGTAGTAAAGAGATGAGATGCTCAAAGGCATAAAGGCAATAGCAGAATGGGAACCTAATGAGATTATTGCATATAGCTGTTTTTATTTGTACACTATTTTGTATTAGTTTCATTCTTACGACGACATTCTCTTACTAGGATGTTCGTCTCCTTGTACAAAAGCGCTTATTCAAGTTAATACAAAGCTATTCCTTTGGAAGTGCAAAACTATTTGTTTTTATTTTTCTATTTTGTTTGCGAAAGTGTCCAATGATTATTTTTGAACATATGCATTTGAATATGATTACTACTTACAAATATACGCATAAAAAATAGAAAGACAATTAATAATGGCTTTAAGAAAAGGATAATATCTAAGGGCCATCCACAAAGTTCCCGCAAATATTTCCTCCAACAGATACCTTCTCCAGCAAGTACAGAGGCAGAAACATCCTGCTACAAGGTCACTGCCATATTCTCATTATGCAGCCTAATGATGTCAGGTGTTCTTATATCCCCGACGGAGCCAAAATCTTCAAATTACTGCTCTAACAAAAAAAAAATCCCCAGTAAAGACGCCAAGCTTCTCAGGATTCCCCAGCAGAATTTCACAAAGTCCCCAAACATTGCACGGAGTTTTCCTTCCCCAAAAGAGTTTATTTATCTAAATAATGGAAGTCTATCTCCCATAATTTCAACTTCAAACAAAATCTGAAGACCTACATTCTTCATCCCCAACTATAATTAGGGATTTATTTTCCCTAATTCAACAACACTGCAATAGAACAACTGACACATTCATACATTACACTCATACATCATTTTACAAACATCATGGAAAATACAACACAAATGCATATATCATAATCTCATTTATTTTG
The DNA here is from genome assembly GCA_948472305.1 of Vicia faba. NCBI lineage: Eukaryota > Viridiplantae > Streptophyta > Magnoliopsida > Fabales > Fabaceae > Vicia > Vicia faba. The sequence goes on from CATIWC010002180.1 coordinate 121,361, forward strand.
AGAGCATCATGCAATTCATACATCATGACATCGCATGAAACTTACTTTACCTTTTCAAGTTGAATTCGCAAAAAGACGAATACTATCAAGTTATGCACAGCAGGTCAAAGATTAATGCCCAAAACCAGACGGGGAAACTATCTACACGACCAAGTGGTATGAACTCCCGGAACAAGACGGGTTTACCAATAAATGCAGCAGGCCACAAATTAATGCCCGAAACTAGACAGGGAACTATCTATGCAACCAATGCTGCCAAGTTCCAGATTAATACCTGAAACAAGACAGGAAAACTATCTGCGCATGAATAATTGTAGATTAACACCTGAAACCAGACAGGAAAACTATCTACATGAGCAGATTAAAGATTAACACCCGAAATAAGACGGGAAAGCTATCTTTCTTTCTCTTAGGTCAGAGGTTAATAACTGAAACCAGACAGGACAACTATCTCAACGACGGATAAAAGCAAGTTCCAGATTAATATCTGAAACAAGACAGGACAACTATATGTGAACGACTGATTATAGATTAATACTTGAAACCAGACAGGAAAACTATCTACATGACCAGATGAAGAAATCTTACACGGGTTTCTTCTCATGATCTCTAGATGCAGTCTAACACGGACTCATCCTGAAGCAATCTTACACGGGTTTCTTCTCATGATCTCCAGATGCAGTCTAACACAGACTCATCCTGAAGCAATCTTACACGGGCTCCTTATCATATATCTCCGGGTGCAGTCTAACACAGACTCATCCTGAAGCAATCTTACACAGGTTCCTTCTCATCATCCAGATGCAGTCTAACACAGACTCATCCTGAAGCAGTCCCACATAGGCTCTTTCTCATATATCTACAGATGCAGACTAACACAGACGCATCCTAAAAATAACCCTACACAGGCTCTTCTTATTACATTTTCATATAACGATTAATTCCATTATTCCCAGCAAGTCATTGTGAAGCCTGGATTTCAACCAGAAAGTAGCAAACTCTCAGCTTTCCAGTACAGAGATAACTCTTCAGTAGAGCCATGGACAACTGAAGTTCCGAGACTCTATTCTCCGCAGAGTTTTCTCCAAGCAAGAGAACAACAGAAATCAACCTTCCCCAGTGGACTCCTCCTCAGACAGCAGGAACAGACATTCCCCATGCAGTGACCTCTTATGAAGTTAGCGTCTACCCTGGATGACATCTTTAAGCCCATCTCTGACAACTCTCAGTTATCTCCTCCAAATGGCATCTGTAAGCTCATTCCCTACATGATCAACCATCACATCATCGAGTGCAAATTTCTGGGCACTCTAGTGTTCAATCATCTTCCACCTTTAGATCACAAAAGGCAAACAAGCCAATCTAAATATCCAGGTTTAAGAAGATTGAACAGGGGCAACTGTTGTACCCCAAAATTTGCCCTCTCATGTTTTCCAAGATTTTCTCTTACATGGGTGATTACAAACACTTGCTTAAAGAAAATTAGAATTTTGAAGATAAACAAGGTATCTTCGATTGGCTTGGGACAAGGTGTCTTCGATTGGCATTGGGACAAGGTGTCTTCAATTGGAATCTGAGCAGGTTATACTTTGATTGACATATGGACAAGGAGCTTCGATCGGGTGTCCAAAATCCTTCGACACAAACTTGGTTCACAAGACTTCGACTGAGAATAGGCTGTTTCATGTCTGATTCGATTGATAAGGAAATGACTTCCTCTGTGCGTGCCTTCAGCATACAAGGCAAAAACTTCCTCTTCATGCTTGCCTTTGATTCACAAGGCAAGATATTCTTTCATGTGTGTTTCGACCCACAAGGAAATGACTTCTCCTGTGCATGCCTTCAGCACACAAGGCCAAGACTTCTTCAGATTTGCCTTCAATCCACTAGGCAAAAAGCTTTCTTAGACCCACATGGCAAATACCTGCTTTGTGCCTGATTCGAATAACTAGGCAATGGCCTCTTTTATGCTTGCTTTGGCCTCCCTCATGCTAGCATCCATAAAGCATTGGCTTCCTTTGTGCTAAATTCGACTGGGCAATGGCTCCCTTTGAAACGAATTCGATTCCACATCTAAAATCCTTAACACACAGTTTTCCACCTTTCGACACATAGTAAGGCCTATTAGAAGGACACACAAATGATGCCTTCGAGGGACATGCATTTGGTCCAGTCGAAAGACATACAATGGTTGGGAACAATTTTTGCTTGCTGGCCAAAGTCTTGTATACTGCCAGGCCCAAGCCTACTGCACAATCACATTCATGACAAAAGAAGCTTCGACTGACCAGAAAAGATCTTTCGATTGGGTTAGTTGAAGAGTTTCAGATCAAGCTACTAAGGCAAATAGTGGCTCAATCGAAGGCCACAATGATGAGGCCTGGGGAAATTCGAAGGAAGGCGAGGAGGCTTCTATAAAGCCTTCGATTGATAAAGAGCTGAAATAGCATTCGACCAATCAAAAAGGAAGAGTTGATGCTTCGATTGGTTTGAATTGAAAGAAAGGCAATCAAACGCTTGGGGGCTAATCGAAGACACTCTGTTGAAGAAAATTCTGAGCAATTTGAATTCGTATAAGGCGCCAAACATAACATGTCCAGGTTCATGCAACCTACGAAAATGGCAAGAATATAACATAAATGGATAATTTTCAAATTCTTGAATTTGTTTTAAAGGACATGTTAAAGACTTGATTCTTGCCATGTTTATCAACCTTCACACCCCTATATAAAGACAAGGCTGCATAAGAACAAAGGACAGGGAGATTTCCTATCGAAAGAACACCCACACTGCCTCAGAAAAAGATACAAAATTTCTCAAAATTGCAACAAAGTTGTGAAATTCGAAATACATAGTGCAAGCTTCCTCGTGCCAAACAAACCTCATAACTCCATCCCTGAGGTTCCCAGGAAGACATACCATCCATTATCCACGCATGAAGAGCCCTGAGATTAGCCAACCGAATCTCCACTTTGGTAAAATTTTCATGATTTGAATCTTTCAGTACATGCAATATAAATGATTCTAATTCACATTTTTATATTCATATCATCATTTTTCTTGTTTCTTACGTATTACATGAAAGCAAAGGGATTCAAACAAGGATTTGCCATGTTTAGGGCATAATCCGGATCTTTATGTAAACTGAATGATCAAGGCATGATCTGTTAAAACTAAGGACGAATTTGAGTTCAAGAGGCGATTTTATGTGGGATATGCCTTTGATTCTGGGTTTAAAGTCTTTAAAATTATGAATCTCAGTTTCGTATGCCCGGAGAAGATGACCAGAGGTCTTTTCTAGCATCGTTGACTCGTTGACTCCGTTTGGGAGTGGACGTGGCAATTTTGTGCTACCTGATTGGTTCTTTTGAATTTCATAACGCACACGTTTTAATTTTAAGTATTCTGACCCATTTTCATATATAATATTTTGGTTTTATTTGTATTAATAATTGACAAGATGACTCAGTTGGTGAAGGGAACACATGTGAAAGGGAGAGACCTGGGTTCGATACCCAGGTCTGGATTTTGATTTTTCTAACGAAACTCTTGCAGATCCAACACAACACTCCTCAACATGCCTATCATACATCCTTCAATTCCCACCATTAGATATGTACAAATCTGATCCAAGGCGCCTCAACTTGCAACCCACAATGCACTTCCTAAAGTTCATCATAGAGAATCCAGTGCAATTGTTGGGCTGGATTAGTTTGGGCCAAATGAAATTTCAATTCTCACCCCCTCTATTGCTGATTGTGTCAGGCCCATTTGTTTTTTAATTTGTTTTTTCATTGTTTATTTCTTTTAATTATTTTTTTCTTCTATAATAATATAAATCAGAAAAATAAAAAATATTAGACTTAGAATTTTCTAAATTAATTTTAATTTTGTAAATTAATTAAATTAATTATTTTGACCTTATTTTATTATTTTAAAAATAATTAGAATTAGGTTATTTCATTCAATTTGTTCTTAATAAAAATACAAAAAATATTAGAATTAGGCTTAAATTCATTTAATAATTATCTTTTTTAATAAAATTTAGATTTAAGGTGGTTTAATTATTTTATAAACAAAAAACAAAAAGGATTTTCTTATTTTACTTAGAAACTTTTTTAGGGATTAAACGTTCCTTTCGACTCGCGTGCATTATTATGTTTTATTTTTTCCAAATTATTGTAACTGCTCACAGTCTATAATAACTTAATTATGGATTTTTCTTTACTACTTTTATTTCCCTCATTTTTAGACTTGTAAATACCCCCTCCATGAAGCATTGTAACAACTTAGATTTAAATTCTCACACTTTAAATTCCTGCAATATTTAAACTGTTTAGATGCATGATAATAGGATTGTATGACAAGATTAATAATCAAACGTTAGCAAACCTAACATCTAAAACAAAAATTACTGAATATAACACACCTTGCATATATACACCTCTAGGGTATACCCACTTTGGTTACCTTCGGAAATAAAACAGTCATGTCCCTCGAAAGTAGGGACGCTTTAGCAAAGACCCTCAAATCAAAAGATCATAGTTCCTCGATGACCCTACAATGTTGCCTTTCGGTAAATGATCTAGTCCCTTAAACGAAATTGCTAAAGCGTCTCTATATGTTGCCTTTATGACTGTATAACGTCCCTTCGAATGTTCCTCAAACATCCAATGACTAGGGCTACCTACTCACTAATAGTAGGCTAGCACTGTCTAAAGGAAAGGAGGAAAAGAATGATCCTTTCGAGTAAAGTAGATAGTTCCTAGATGCTTTCTCAAAACAAATTTTTTTACACTTACACAAAACAAATTTCAAAAACCTTTTCAAAAATGCTTTATCAACACTCTTGAGGACTGATACAAGAGTTATCATAAAGTAAATCTCCGCACTAAGGCATTTCAAAATACTTTTCAAAAACACACAAAATCACAAGGTAAGCATCTAAGAGCTCGTAGAAAAATACGGATGGAAAGGGTGCTAACACCTTCCCTTTCCATAATCTACCTCCCTTACTCAGAAAATTCTCGAAAAGGTATTTTTCTGTTCTTTTCACTCTTTCCTTTGTTGGATAAAAGAAAAGTCGGTGGCGAATCTTGCTTACCATAACATTTGCAAATACAAACACAAAACCAGTATAACAGTCGGTTCTGCCACCGTATCACAGAGGTCCAGGCAAAAGTTAGGGATTAAGGCGTACAAATATGTCCCGTTGGATCATTTACATCAAGCTTTATTACCAGCGTAAAATTCAAAAGACACAGATCAATTCAATCACTTTCTTCTGACAACGAGGGATGAGATGCTTGAAGACATAGGGGCAATAACAAAGTTGGAACCCAGCGAGATTATTCTTACATAGCTATCATCTTGTTTTCACTTTGTACTCTTTTCATTTCACGACAATTTCCTCTTACTAGGATTTATGTCTCTTTGTACAAAATCGTCTGTTTATGGGCAAACTATCAATAGAAATACGAATTTCAAGTTTTAAACTTTTTGTTTTACCTTTTTTTATATTTGTAAATACGTCCAATGACTAAAATTGAATGAACATATGCATATGAATATGATTAACTGTTAACAAATATATGCATAAAAAATAGGAAAAAAGCATTTACTCAAGACTCTAGGAGTTGGGATAATGTTCAAGCTGTCCACAAATCCCCACATAGTCACTTCCATGGGATTATCCCCACAGAGTCATCTTAACAAGATTATCTTCAACAAAGATTTATCCCCCGCAAAATGGGATGAACTAATCATACTCACCAGCAAATCACCCCAGCAGATAAAGGAATATGATCTCTTTCCTGATAATTTCGCCAACTTACGGAGTCTCAATCAGTACAGTTTATGGAAATTCTCTTTCACAATTGAGTTTATTTCTCCAAAACTGTAAAAACCCTTGTAGATTTCTCCAGCAGAGCTCATTTCCTCAACAAGGGTGTTTCCTAGCAGAATATTTCTCTGTCAACAAGGTTTATTTCCCCAACAGGCTTTATTTCCCCAATAAATTACAGTCTCCCCAGCTTGAGTCTGTTTCTACCATAAATTACCGACAGGATTCCAACCTCCAGCAAAGAACAGGCCGGGTTACTATCCCCAGAGAGTTGCTGCTGAATCTAAAACTGGATCAAACATCATTCAACCTTATTCTCTCTAGACGAGTCACTATCCATATTAGAAACTCGATCAAACAACACCTCGAAAGTTTATCCATCTCTTTTATCCCAAGTCAAGGTATATAAGAATTAAGATCCCCAGTAGAGCAATGAACAACCAATGTTCTTGGACCCTTCTCCCAAATAGAAATCAACATTCTCCAACGAAGTTTCCTCAAATAGCAAGCAAGAATACCCATCAAGATCGAAGATACACATACTCTTCATCCCCAGCAACAGTCAGAGATTTATTTTCCCAGGCAAAGATGTTGCACGAGTTTACAAATACACTTCAACAACACTTCATACTCATACATCATTTATAAATGTCATAGCATGTGCGTACGAAACGCATATAGCATAATCTCATTTATTTTGAGAACATCATTACACTTTGTGATACGGCGAGAGAACTGACTCGGGTCGTTTGCATTTGATCGCAATTGTGCGGATAGCAAGAGTCGCCACCGACTTTTCTTTTATCCAAAAGGAAAGGTAAAAAGCACAGGAAAGACCTTTCGAGATTATTTCTTGGGTTCGAAGGGTAGATTATGAAAAGGGAAGGTATTAGCACCCTTTTCATCCGTAGTTATCTATGGGCTCTTAGTTGCTTGCTAGATCACTTGCTTTTAGTTGACAATGTGCTTGTGGTGCAGGCTTTGAAAGTATTTTTAAAATATCTTTGTAATGGTTCTCGTTTCTATAAGAACGCGTACAAAGTTTTGTTTCGAAAAATAGTTCAAAGAAGTGTTTGTGGAATGTGTTTTTGAAAGTAATTTTGAAAAGATTTTTTTTTGTAATGGTTCTCGTCTCTATAAGAACGTATACAAAAAAGTTTTTGTCTTTTGAAAATGCTTTGAAATGAATGTGTTGATGTGAAAATGTTTTTGTCGTGAGCAAGCGAGCAACTAGGAGCGAATCTACCTACTCGAAAGGTCTTAAATGTTCTTTTCTTCCTCCTTTAGATGTTTCTATCTTTCCATTGATTTGGTAAGAAGCCCCATCGTTGGATGTGAAGGGACAAGCACGGGTCAATCATACAGTCATCAAAAGAAAATTCTGAGACGCTTTAGCAATTTTCGTAAGGGACTAGATTGTTTTATCGAAGGCAACGTCGAAGGGTCATTGAGGGACTATGATCTTTTTTATCAAAGGGTCTTTGCTAAAGCGTCCCATTTTCGAGGGACATGACTGTGTTTCCAAGGCAACGGGCGAGGTTACCCTAGAGGTGCGCGTGTGAAAAGTGTGTTAGTTTCAAATTAATTTTGTCTTTAAAATTAGGTTATCTAGCGATTGATTTTAAATCTTGCCATGCACGCCTAATTACTATACAGTATAAGGAAAACAATAAATTGAGGAAACTGAAATTCTATGCTATTACAGAGTTTTCGAGAATGGGGGTACAATTTTTACAAATAGGGATGAGCCGAATGCAATTAAAAAGGTCCAAATAGGCAAACAATACAACCAAATCGAATTTGAGCGATTAATTAAAATTATAACAGTCTATGAAATAAAATTAATTAATAAAATTCTAAGTATTTGATTGTAAAAAAATGGGAAAGAAAAAACAAAAATAAAATTCTATTCTATTAAAGAAAATAAATGACTAATGAAATTAATTTATATATTTTTTGTCTTTTAGGATTTTTGTTATTTTAGAAATTAAATGAACCAAATAAAACTTAATATACAAAAATCAGTTAGTAAAATAATTTACAAAGTCCTAAACTAATTAAGAAAATAAATTAATTTTGAAATTATATATTTTTATTTAATTGAATTAGAACTAAATCTAAAATAAATTCTAAACTAACTTAAAATTTAAGTACTTAGATTAATTCTAAAATTAAATAAAATAATAAATAAAAAAAATCTTAAAATATTAAGTTAAACCTAAACTTAATTAAAAAAAATAAAATTTACTAAAACTATATTTAAGCTAATCTAAATGTAAATCAAGTTAATTACAAGAATAGGGTGTGAAATAGAAAAACTAGGGGTGAGGCTGGAAAGGCATTGGGCTTGGGGTATAGCCCAATAGGGATTGTTTTGTTCAATAGAAAAATAATGCAAAACAAAAATGAAGAAGAAGAAAATGAAAACGTCCCCTGGGGGTCTCGAACCCGGGACATCAAGCTTTCAAACCAAACACCCCAACTACTACGCTATTCTGCTTCATTCATTTATTTATTTACCTCTGTTAATACATAAATCAAAACTTGTAAATTGGTTGGGCCAAAGCAAACCAGGCCCAAACCCGGTTTTATGAACGAAGAGGAAAAGGTTGAAATAGAAAAATAAGATTGTTGTCATTCCAAAATCATGAAAAGGGGAAAACAAGAAAAGAAAAACCCTAATCTCTCTTGTTTGCAAGTTTTTGGCCAGCCTTGGACAGGTCATTGTGTGCAGGATGGATAGAGTTTTTGGCAGGGCTGTAGCAGGTTTTATGTGCTGGTTGTTTTGACTATTTTGATGTAAGGCTTTGGACTATTTTGGATTAGGTGATATTTTTCTGACCCTATCTCTTTTCTCTTCATCTTTCCATGAAACAAAGCCATATTTAGATTTTCAATACAATCTGAAGGGTTTGTAGTTTTATAGGAAAATGATGATGTATTTGTTTTGATGAGCAAGTTAACTTGCTGTTTTGCCTTGTTCTATTTTTACTCATTGCTTCCTTCTCCTGTCTTGGCAGCCTAAGTTGCCTTACTCTATTGTTGCAATATTTTATTGCATATTTGTTGCAGGTTCTGTATAACCTTGGCTTGGCTTGTTGTGTTTGGAAGCTGTTTGACCTTGCTCTGTTATTGCAATATTTTATTTCATATTTGTTGCAGGTTCTGTACAGCCTTGGCTTGGCTTGTGCACTTGTTTTGAGACCTTAGCAACCCGCTGCTTTGCTGTATTGGTGCTGCATTTATTCTTGAAGCTTGCTGTTACATTTGATGCTGCTGACTAATTGTGTTATTTTTATGCCTTGCGTTGTTTTGCTTGTTTTGTGTTGATTCCGCCTTGTTGACTTGTTGTAGCTTGCATATTTGCTTTTCTTTCTTGTGAACCAAGGTCCAACCTTGTGATTTGCAAGAATGGGAGGAGAGGGATTATGATAAAACAAAACAACTAAAATTCTGATTCCTATCTACAAACCCTAGTGATGAAATTTTTCTTTGAACAAATACTCTTTGCTTGAATTTTTGCTAACTTTTTCTTTTCTTGTTTCATGAACGGCAAGCGAGGCTTGGATGCAAACGAAGGTTGGATTGATTACTTGAAGATGAAGATGAAGACTTGAAGAAGAAATAAAACTTCTCTTTTAAACAAGAACTTGAGATTCTTTGTAAATAAGACAAACAATTTGTAATTTCATTTGCAATGTAATAATACAAAGCATTAAATAACTTTTGATATGATAGGATTCTATACAAATTTTTGTATTCTAATTGAATTTTGAAATTTCCAATCAGAATATTTGAAATGAAACACTTCAGTCTGGTAACTTGAATTCCAAATAATCACAAATGACTTTGTAATTTGTATTTCAAACAAACATGCACCTTGTACTCTAATCAAATTCCTAAACAAAATAAATGTTTAAGAATGTAATTCACTTGGTCAAGTTGAATCCAAAATCATGATTGTTTTAAATGATAGTCTTAATCTTCACATCTTGTCTAAGTCAAATTTTCATTTACAAATGAACTTGTGTGCCATGCTCGATTAAAAGGTGGAGCTTTATTTCCAAACAAACATGCTCTGAGAACATCTATCAATCTTTCAACAAACTGTGGTTAAGAACGTTCAAATTCAACAAATGACTTGCGACGATTTGATAATTTTATAGTCTTCCAAACACAATTTTCTTTTGATCTCTGAAGATAAACTCGTGAGAGACATCACTTATGACCATATATAGAAATAATCGTTTCAAGGTCTTGTAATTTGAAGAAATCACAATTCTTAGAAATCAGACGATTGTTATTTAAAATTAGGTCAAATTTCATGATGCAACTTCTAACGCATTCGAATTTTGGTGATCTTCTAGGCGTAATCAGTTCTTGACTTGTGAAGATAAATTGGAGATGGCATCAAGGAGAATCATACGCAAGAAAAACCGCTCAAAAATATTGAATAATGAAGAAGTTACGAGCATTTGAACTTGCTCTCGCAAAAGGGTCGATTTTCAAGTCGATGTAGTCGTTTTCAGTTATCTGGACCATTGTTTAAGCGAACTTGCAACGCGAGGTTTGAAAACTGGCTTAAACAACCTTGAGGAGACAAGAAAACCCATGAAGACCAATTGAGACCTTGAAGACTCAATTTTCTTTGAGAAATGCAAAACCTTAATTGTTGATTTACTGCCTATGAAGAGAATCTGTCTGATCGACTTTTGAGCCAAATTGAGAATTTGAGTAACCCTAGGATAGCATCTTGAATGAAAAATGGGAGGTAAAATTTTGGGGTACTACACACTTTATACATCATGACATTGCATACGGTTAACTCTTTACCTTTTCAAGAAAGATCAATCAACAGACAAACATCATCAACTACTTATACGACAAGACAATCTTCCCAAGGGCTACATCTGACAAATCGCTACTTAAGAAATTTCCTCAGAGGGTCATTCTCAAAGGAACATTTTATTCCAGTTGAAGTCAGGCGTAGACATCTTCTGGCTCAGATTAAATCAAACATAGATTTATTTTGATACTTCTCCCAGTTGAAGACGGTAGTAGATATCTTCTGGCTCAGATTAAATCGAGCGTAGATTTATTCTGATACTTCTTCCAGTTGAAGAAGGATGTAGACATCTTCTGGCTCAGATTAAATCGAGCGTAGATTTATTATAATGCTTATCCCAGTTGAAGACGGTCATAGACATCTTCTGGCTCAGATTAAATCGAGCATAGATTTATTCTGATACTTCTTCTAGTTAAGTTCGAGCGTAGATATCTTCTGGCTCAGATTAAATCGAGCATAGATTTATTATGATACTTCTTCCAGTTGAAGACGGACGTAGACATCTTCTGGATCAGATTAAATGGAGCATAAATTTATTATGATACTTCTCCCAGTTGAAGATGTTCGTAGACATCTTCTGGCTCAGATTAAATCGAGCGTAGATTCATTCTGATACTTCTTCCAGTTAAGGTTGGGCGTAGATATCTTCTGTCTCATATTAAATCGAGCGTAGATTTATTATGATACTTCTTCCAGTTGAAGACAGACGTAGACATCTTCTGGCTCAGATTAAATCGAGCATAAATTTATTATGATACTTCTCCCAATTGAAGACAGTCGTAGACATCTTCAGGCTCAGATTAAATCGAGCGTAGATTTATTCTGATACTTCTACCAGTTAAAGTCGGGCGTAGACATCTTCCGGCTCAGATTAAATCGAGCGTAGATTTATTCTGATACTTCTTCCAGATGAGGTCGGGCATAGATATCTTCTGGCTCAAATTAAATCGAGCGTAGATTTATTCTGATACTTCTTCTAGTTGAAGATTGGCATTGACATCTTCTGGGTTAAATTAAATCGAACTTAGATTTATTGTGATACTTCTTCCAGTTAAAGTCGGGCATATATATCTTCTGGCTCAGATTAAATCGAGCGTAGATTTATTCTGATACATCTTCAAAGACAAAGTCGGGCGTAGACTTAGTCTAATTTCTATCAACAGTTGCTTTAGATGGCATCTATAAGCCCATCTCCGATGACTCTGTCACCTCTCCAAATGGCATCTTTAAGCCCATTCCCGGTATAATCAACCAACAATGTTACTCGGTGCACCGGCGAGTGAAAATTTCTGGGCACTTAAGTGTTCAATCATCTTCCACCTTCAAGTTACGAATGGACGGCATGCCAATCTAACTCTTTAGGTTTAAGAAGATTGAACAGGGGCAGCTGTTGTACCCCAAAAGTTTTCCTCCCACTTTTCTTCAAGGCATGCTGTGATACGGTGGGAGAACTGACTTGGGATTTGCGTTTGTGTTTGCAAATGTTCGGTTTAGTAAGTGTCGCCACCGACTTTTTATTTTATCCTAAGGAAAGGTCAAAAAGCACATGAAAGACCTTTGAGATGTTTTCGTGGGTTCGGGGGGTAGATTATGAAAAGGGAAGGTGCTAGCACCCTTTTCATCCATGGTTATCCATGGGCTCTTAGTTACTTGTTTTAGATCACTTGCCTTTGCTTTTCAATTGTTTTAAATGATGCTTTGTGTGTGTGCGGTTTTGAAAATGTTTTGAAAAAGATGCCTTGTCTAGGAAACCTTTGTAATGATTCTTGTTTGAATGTTTTACAAAGGTGTTTGTCTTTTTGAAAAGATGTTTCAATGTTTTTTAAAGTTTGTTTTGAAATTGTGCTGTGTGTTTGAAAGTAGCAAGGATGTTTTGCAAGCTTTTGATCAAGTAACTAAGAGTTGTCTACCCTATTTTACTCAAAGATTTTTCTTATGTTTTTAACCCTTTTAACAGTGTTGTTTCACCATTGTATTTGGTGAACAACCTTATGTTAGGATGTTAACGGGACAGGCGCGGGTCATCGTATGACCATGATAGCAATGTTGTGAAATGACTTAGCACTTTTCTGTAGGGACTAAGATCATTTTGAAAGGCAACTTTGATAGCGTCATCGAGGGACTATGATCTTTTTTAAATTCGTTTGTGCTAAGACATCCCACATGCATAACATGGCCATTTTTATAAGGCAACAAGTGGAATTACCCTAAGGGTGCATATGTGCAAGTGTGTTTGATTGCATGCATTTTGTCTTTGATTTTTGGGTTGTCTACTTGTTGATTTTATCTTGCCATACACATCTAATTACTAGTATTTGTACAAAGCAATAAAAATGCAGGAAATAAATATCCTATACTATTACAACCATATTGAATTGCATGAGAATATAAAGGCAAAAATAAGGTAAAAGCAAGAAAAATGGATCTTTCGATTGAGGCAGGAGCAGCCTTCGATTTGCATTCTGTTGGCCTCCTTCGATTGGGGCTGGTAACAGCAAAGTCACGTCTTTCGATTAGGCTTTGGCGCCAGTCAGGTCATGTACTTCGATTGGAGGCTGGCACCAGCATGGGAGTGCCTTTCGTCTGAGCCTGGACTTAGTGCAAGTGTGCCTTTGGCTGGGCCTTTTCTGCCTTGTTTCCTTCTTCGATTGGGCCAGTGAAATCAGTGTGAGCGTGTCTCTGGCTGGGCCTGGAATTCAGTGTGAAAACCAAAGGCTTCGTTTCATACTCCTGTCTCCTGTTCCTTTCGTTTGAACTTTTTGAACAGCAACATGGCATAAGGCCATGCTAGTATTACCTTACAATCAGTTAATACTTAATGCATATTTAAGTAAACAAGCAGCAAAACGAAAGGGGTTAGCTCTGAAAACATATTAAGTAGGTGGAAATGAAAAGAACCAAAGTGTTATGTACATGTTTTGAAATGAAAGGGGAGATTATTTACATACTATGCCATGAAACGAAAGGTTCAGGGGTAAGAGTGACTTACCTTGCTTCAGGCCTTGAATGGATGTGGGATTCGAACTTGAACTGCTACCTGGACATTTCTGGAATTCGAAGAGTAGTCCCAGGGGGTTTGCTTTTGGTTCGAAGAGTTGACACATAAGGTTGTCTTTGAGTTTGAACAAACTTCTATGTGTGGGGTGTTCTTCAGAATCAAAGAGGTGAATGTTTGGGATTCTGGTTTTTATTTATTTCTCAAGTGTTGATGAACTTGAGAGTTTTTGTTGTGTTTGAGAAAATTTGGGGGATTCCTTCCTTTGGTCCAAAGATCCTCTCTTAGCTTTGTAAATGTTCCTCTATTTATAGAGAAAGAATGGACATGTTGTCCAAAGCCAGCCTTGCAAATAAATGATAAAATAATGTAACGTGACAGTACATGTGGGGGCCTCTTGGCAGTTGGGGTGCAAAAAATAATAAAATAAGGCCCAACTGGAAAGTAAATGTCCACTTGTGCCACAGAAGCAAGATGAATGGTTCAGATGGGGTTGCTTCCTTCTGAAGGAAAATAGGCGCAAGGCTCAAGACAGACTTTCCTAAAAGGTAGTACTGTGCTATTAAGTGCAAGTGGTCTATGACAACAAGTGGGTACATGCCTAAAAAGGGAAGACACGTGGCCTAGCCTATGGGTCTGAATGTTCAACTTGATCTTTTGAGTCGAATCCTCCATCTTTCTACACCTTTCGACCAGACTAGGACAACACGGTATTCGTTTTCATCAGCTGTGTGTCCTTCGAATGGATTTCTTATGTACCCTTCGAATTGACCTTCTTTGCCAGCTTCAAAGTCCAATTCGAATCTATTTAGAACATTCCCTATTAGACAACTTCGACCAGCCCTTGGCCTTGTGATGAGTCTAAGTTCTGATTCGAAGTGTTCAGAACTTCCTTCATCAGAGCATCTTAGATTAATAGAAACTCTGCACTGAAATGCCATTCGAAGGTCATTTCGTTCTGATGTTCTTATTAAGGGAAAATCTGAAGTTCCATTCGAAGGACACTCTGAAGTTCCAGTCCAAGGACCTTTTGAAATGCCAATTGAAGGGTATTTGTTAAAATTCCAATCGAAAGGCTTTGTTAACAGGCCAATCGAAAGGTGTTGTTCACGCTAATCGAAGGACATGGTTAACATGTCTGTCGAAGCTGCCTTGACACAATGCTAAATCGAATGATCCCGTGGCATGCCAATTGAAAGGCTTGGCCCAGGGTGCCAAACAAAAAGGTCTTTCAGAATTCCAATCGAAGGCCTTCACACAATGCCAATCGAAGTGCTTGTCCATAATGCCAATCGAAGGGAATTATCCATGCCAATCGAAAGGCTCCTTCAGAATACCAATCGAAGGGTCTTTCAGAATGCCAATCGAAAGGTACTTAAAGCACCACTCAAAAATTTTCTTTTTCCTTAGGCAAGGGTTTCTGGTCAACCATGCAGGGGTAAGACTTTGGAAAACATGAGAGGGCAAATTTTGGGGTACAACACATGCTCACAAAGGCCTCAAGTACCTAAAGCTACTCAGGGGTTGATTGGTCAAATCACCTCCTAAGCCATGGGGCCACAACTAGGGTTTCATATTGCACAAGGAAGAATGGGTTTCAAAGGTCTCAAATGGTTTTCATGGTTCATAATAGGTCTTCAACAATACTCATGTCAAGTTTCAAGTCTTGCATCACAAGTTTGCTCAGTCAATGGCTCAGATGATTGAAAGTCAATTGTATTGGGTAAAATGTCAACTATGGTCAATATACAGTCAAACTTCAAGATTTTTGGTCAACATCAACATTTTAAATTGATATTCATCATTTTATCAATGGTTGATCATGATTACTCAAGGAAAGCCCTAAAACCACCAAGAGTCCAAAATTGCCAAATTAGGGTTTCCTTAGTAGAAGTCAACTGAAATTTGACCAAGCATAACTTTCACATGCCTAATCAATTGTTCTCCAACCAAAGCCTATTTTGAAGGAAACTCAATTCTCTACAACTTTGTATTTATTATCAAGTCCAAAAAGTGCTTCATTTGAAAGATATGAGCTAATACATTACAAGTCATTTCAAAAGTCAACAAAAAGACACTTTTTGTCAAGGCAACTTACATCAAGATAAATTCTCCAAATGCAAAATTTATCAAAATAGAAATTGTAGAGGAAATCTTGAGGTTTCCAAAAAGTCAAAGATCACCTTCAAAAGATGAAAATTGATAAAGTTATGAGTTGCAAGAGTTGGGCAACTTTTGAGAAATGCATGAAATCTCAAATGAGCAAACTTGAAATTTTGAACTAGTGGGCCTAACTTTTAATGTTCATAAGGTGTTAGAGGGCCTCTAAATCCATTCACATATTTTTATGATTTTTATTTATTTTATTTGAATTTTTATTCATTTAAATGCAAATAAAGTAAAATAAAATATGAGATAATAGTATGAGGGCTTGGGCTTTTGTTTCAATCATTTAGAGGCTCAATACAACAATGCTAGCCTGTTGCAAATCATGCCAAAACTGTGTAAACTAAGAGAGGAAAGAACAATCTCAAAAATGGCAACTTTTTAATGTGTTAGATTTTTGTTTCATGGCTATGAATGCCTTATCTTTGTTCCATCTTTGATGATAACTTCCCCCCTCTATTTAAGCATAACAAAGTCAGGAGCAAAGGGGACGAGTTATTTCCTCAAGAGCTAGGGTTTTCAAAACACAAAATTCAAAGAAATTGCAAAAATTTCTATCCTAACTTCCAGCCATTCTCAATCGAAACCGAGGACAACATTCATCCCCTGAGGACCAAAAGAGTTTACCTAAGTCCCTAACTGCATCTCTCGAGCACCAAAATGCAACCTCTCCATCACGCCCGTTATCAAAGTTGGTAAAATTCTAAAAATGTGATTTCTTGTAGTTTCTATCATTGCTAACGCATTTCATCTTTTCATATGCATCATATGAATTTATTTAACGTACTACATGTGAGGTTGGACTCAAGAATTAGGTAAAACCATTGTTAGGGCAAAGCTTCAAGGAAGTTTTGAATCCATAACTCTAGCCACTTTTAGACCAAACTAACCTTACCATCAGATCCACAAGGTCCAAATTAGTGGATCTGAATGGTTTGATTTTGTTGTATGATCCGTTTTTGCAGGTTTCCAATTTCTCTTCATCAAAGAAGACAACCGGAAGGCTGACTCCGATGTTGCTTGGGAATTTGACTTTGGTGGCCTGAACGTGCCACCACATGATTGGTTGATCCAAAAAAACCTATGGCCCACTAAGCACATGTTTCTTATTTGTCTTATTTTAAGTTTTCATTTTTTAAAATAATGTTATTATTTGATATAAAGTACCAGATGAAACAACCGTCCCAATGGTAGAGTGAAGCGTGCAAAGACATTGACATACTAGGGCACATGTTCGATCCCTTCCCCTGGTAATTTTTTCAATTCTATGTTTTCTTGCTTATAGATCTGGTACAACATAGCTAGCATGCATATCGTGCACCTCACCATATCATCACCATCTGATCCTGATCTAAGAGTCCAGATCAGATCTCCACACAACACCCTCAAGGGCTTCCCACACAGGATCAAGCGCTAGGGCTTGTTGGGCTTTGGATCCGAATTACATCTCATACCCCCATGTGATACGGTGGCAGAACATACTGTTTTTGGAAAAATGATGGTTTGTGTTTTGCGTTTGTGTTCGCAAAATGTCGCTGTAAGCAAGAGTCGCCACCGACTTTTATTTTATCCAACTGGAAAGGAAAAAAGCACAGAAAAATTCCTTTTTCGAGATTTTGAGTACGGGGGGTAGATTATAGAAAGGGAAGGTATTAGCACCCTTTCTATCCGTGGTTTTCCATAGGCTCTTAGGTACTTGCTCATCTTTTAAAATTGCTTGTCTGTGTTTGTTTTGAAAAGTTTTATTTTACTTCGTTTTAACCCTTGTATCAGTCCTCAAGAGTGTTATGAAGTTTGTTTTGAAAACTTTAGTTTGAAAACAGTGTTTGGTGTGAAAAAGTTTGTCTTGAGCAAGTACCTACTAGCATCTACCTACTCGAAAAAAGATTGTTTATGTTCTCGTTTCCTTTAGACAATGCTACCCTACTATTGAGAAATAGGAAGCACCGTCGTTGGAGTTGTAAAAGGGTCAATTCGTAAGGGACGTACGATCACTAAAGCAATGTTAGGACGTCTTAGTAATAACCATAGTGTCTTAAGATCATATTCGAGGCAACATTTCCGAGGCAACTTTTCTGAGGCAACATTTCTGAACGGGACTTTTGATCTTTATTTAGACAAAAGGGCAACCACTAAGACACCCTATACTTAATGATCGTTTACCGAAGGCAACCGAAGTGAGAGTATACCCTAAGAGTGCGCATGTGCGAGTGATTTGATTTCAGTTATTATCTTTGCACATTAGGGTTTTCTAGCCATTTTAAATTAACATGCAATCTTGTCATACAATCCTATTAACATACATCTAACAGTTAATATTTGCGAGAATTAAAATGCGAGAAAATAAAACCTACGCTATTACAAGGCTTCGGGGTAGGGATTAATTACATAGCAAAAAAAAAAACCCGTAAAAACAATAAAGAAAGAAAATCCTAATTTAAACTATTACATACTGTAAGCAGTTACATTAATATTGCAAAAATCATAAAGCGCGCGCGCGATGAAACGAAAACGAGAGATTTAGGGTTTTGACCCCAACTATTTAATTGCAATTTAAAAGAAAAAAGTCATTTTTTTGTGGTTTTTGATTATTTTGAGAAAATAAGGTTTAATTGAATAAAAAAACTAATTACCAATTAATTTAAATTTGGAAAAATAATTAAATTGACCTATTTTGTATTTTTGTATTTTGAGAAAGAAATAAAAATTAAGTCAAAAGCAAAACCCTAATTTTTTCTAATTGATTTAAAATATATAAAAAATTTAGAATTAACCTAAATTAGATTTAAACTAATATTAAATTAAATTTGATAAAATAATAAAAACCTAATTCTAAATTTTTGAAACTTGATTTTATGATTTTTTGTAAAAAAGGAGACTAATTTGTGTTAGAAAATAATTAAATAAAAGAAATTAAATAAAAGAAAAATTAGAAAAGAAAAGGAATGGGCCTGAGGTAAATAGCAAAAGGAGGGGGTGTTGATGGAAGATCTGAGCCCAATAACTCTAGCCCTGTTTGACTTTGCCAGATCCCATGCTTACGCTTGACTCCACCACATGGTGGACCCTCACGTGGGAAGCCTTGGATTTGGCATGCTGGGGATCTGATGGTTGAATGCTGATGATGCATGGTAGTCACATGGGAGACTCGTGTACCTGATTATGCAAGGAAATAATATATGAAGCAATATGGGGACCTGGGGATCGAACCCAGGTCCTTGAGCATTCTCACGCTGCAGGCTACCATCTGAGCTGGCTTGGTTATTTATACATGGAATAATAAACAAGCGTTATATGGTAAAAAAAAAAAATAATTATCAAACGCGCGAAATTTGAATGAGCGAGTCATAGAGCGCCACATTATCCTTCTTCTTCCTTGCCTTTGTCGTTTTAGACAAACCACTTTTACCTACGGACACTAGGCGTAACTACAACCCTTGCCCAATCCAAAATCTTGTCCCTGCATGATAAATCACAACTATTGGTACCAATAAACTCGTTGCAACCGCACGAGCATCATGGTACCACTATCCACGCCTAATTGTTCCTGTACACAAAACCCCTAAAAACGAAACTAGAACCCTAGCCACGACAACTTGCTATTTAGTCAATAAAAAGGCAATTAAGTACAACCATTAGCTTGCAAATAACTCATGGATTAAGAATATGCTAATAAATCACGTTAAAGATGCCAGCATGATGGTATTCAATTTCAAGAAAATATGAAAATCGTGTGGTACTTACAGTGCAATTCTGAACGTGAGAAAGCTTGTTAATGGTTGAAACAAGTTCCTGGGATGTCCAGCAAACGTTTGGGATGGTTAGAATGCTTGGAATTGATCTGAAACGTGGAAATCAGTTTTCCACTTTTCTTCAATTTTTTGAAACTTGCTTTCTCTTTTACACGCCTCCAATCCCTTTGTTTTTGATCTGCAAATGTTCCTTATGTACCCTAAAATGAATTAGGGTTGCGAACTTGTATCAAATCTCCTTCAATTATGATTGTTGATTCATGATTTGATCATTGTACAAAATCTTTCCAAATCAAGCAAATCCAATATTTTTTTGTCCAAATGAACCTTACATGATTTGATCTCACTTCCAGCTGTATAATGAACCTAGACATGCACAAAATCTCAAGATTTGATTAGTTTTTGATAATTTCATTATTTTATTTTCATTTTATTTGATTTAATTGAAATAAAATCAAAATAAATGACAAAAATAAAAGAATGACAAATGGAAAGGCTCATGGGTCGTGGGTCACATTACAAACCCAGTGCAAGCATAAAAAGTTGGGCCCATTTAGGAAAAAAATGCAATTTTGGACACTTTTGACTTTTGGCAATTTTGCAAAAAGGGTCAACTTGGCCAATGCATAACTCTTTCAATTTTGACCCTAGAGAGGTGTTCTTGGACTTTTTAGAAAGCTTAAGATGTCCTCTAAGCAACCCTTTTTGTCTCATCTCAATTGAGTCTTCCATGTTCATGTATGAAGCTTTTACCCAAAAGGTGTTTTTGTTGACTTTCCAAAATGACCTATAATGTCCAAATTCATATCTTCTTGTGAGTGCATATTTTGAACTTGGGAGCTGAAGATGAATTGTAGGGAATTGAATACTCTTTAAAATGATCTTTGGATGGGTAATTTTTTATAAGGTATAATAAAGTTATGCTTGGTAAAAGTTGAGTTGACTTTTTTTGCAAAACCCTAATTTAGCAACTTTTGGGTTTTGATGAATTGTGAGCAATCCTTGAGTAATCATGATCAAAACTTGATCAAATTATGAATAATACTTCAAAATGAGGATGTTAACCAAAAATCTTGAAGTTTGACTGTATGTGGGCCACAGTTTACTTTTGCCCTAGCATGGTCGATTTTCAAGCCTTTAAGCAATTGACTGAGCAAACTTCCTCTGCAAGGCTTGAAACTTGACATGGGTGATCTTGAGAACATTTTAGGACAATGGTGAGAATTTGGGATCCTTTGGACTCAAGTACCTTGGTGCAAAACGTAACCATAATTTGGGGTAGACTGCCTTAGAAGAGAGTTTGTCTGGTCAACTCTTGTACTTCCTTGAGCAATTTGAGGACCTCACTTGAAATGTATAGAGAAATATGGGAGGGAAAATTTTGGGGTACAACAGCTGACCCTGTTCAATCTTCTTAAACCTGAGGATGTAGATTGGCTTGTCTGTCTTTCATAATCCGAAGGTTGAAGATGATTGAACACTAGAGTGCCCAGAAATTTGCACTCGCATGAAGTAGTACTTGTCTTTCAATATCAGGAATGGGCTTATAGATGCCATTTGGAAGTTAATGACGGAAGATAGGCTTAAAGATGCCATCATAAGAAGTGTCGATCACATAAGAGATTCCTTTGCGAGAGCCCGTATACCTGCTATTGAGGAGGACTTCGCTGGGGAATGCTGGTCTCTGTCTTGGGAAAAGTAGAATTTTAGGAGCTTCAGTTGTCCGTTAATCTACTGGGGAGTCACCTCTTAGTTCAGGAGGTGAAGATGAACTGCTATCTGGTCGTGCTCCAGGCTTCACAGTGACTTGCTGAGAAAAATAAGATCGACTGCTATCTGGTCGTGCTCTAGGCTTTACAGTGACTTACTGGGAAGATGAGATTAAACTTGCTATCTGGTCGTTCTCCAGGCTTTGCAATTTCTCAATTCTTATCTGGTTGTGCTCCAGGCTTCAGAAGTAATCAAGTGGTTATCCGGTCGCATCCGGGCTTCAACTTGAATTTAAGGCAATACTAATATTCGGTCGATTCCGGGCTTCACAGTAATTGGCCGAGTAAACTGCTATTTGGTCGAATTCCAAGCTTCGCAGTACCTTATACTGTTATCTGGTCGTGTCCCAGGCTTCAGTACACTTTGCCGCTATCTGGTCGTGATCCAGGCTTCACGGTGTCTTATACCATTATTTGGTCGATTCCAGGCTTCATGGTATCTTGTATTGCTATCTGGTCGATTTCTAGGCTTCACAATAACTTGTTGAGGGTTAAGCTGTTTTTCGGTCGATTTCCGGGCTTCAAAGCTTGTATTTAAGACATACCACTATCTGGTCGATTCCAGGCTTCGTAGTATTCTGGAGATATCAAGATATTATCCGGTCGATTTCCGGGTTTCATAGCTTGAACTGGAACATAAATCTTAGTATCGATTTGACTAAACCAGAGAAAATTTATGAGAACTTAATTGTATCTTTCCCCGAAAGGTAAAGAGTTAGTCATATGTAATGTCATGATGTATGAAATGTATTGGGTAATGATGTTCTCGAAATAAACGAGATTGTGCCGGATGATGCATATGCGTATGCCATGATGTATGGATATGCAATGTTCTTGTGATATTCTCTGGCTAGGGAGAATAAACCCTGGACTGCTATTAGAGAGTACAAGGAGTTGAGTTCTCTGTTCTTGCTAGGGATAGTGACTGAAGATGATTAGCCAGAGACTTGCATCCGTTCTGATTAAGAATATTCCGCAGGGAGAGACTCTGTGGGGAAGAAATATATTCTGCTGGCCGATCTACTGATTTGGAGAAACCACTCCGCTGGGGATGAATTACTGTTGTTGGTGATGATAAACTCTGTCGGGGATTGAATTTATGCATGTGGAAGAAATAAACTCCGCTGATGATGAACTTCTATTGTTGGTGATATATAAACTCTGCTTGGGGAGAATTTTGCCGACTCATTCGCGATTGTGAACCTCGGCTGGGGGGAGTTAACACCACTGTCTTTAGATACTTCTTACTCTGCAGGGAGTGTACGTATATTTAGTCATATCCTCAAGCTGGTTATATCCCTGTACCTGGTGGGTAGAGCAACTGTAAGGTTTGGGACATTTCTTGTTTGCCCCGGTTCCTGGAATTACGAGTAATTGTATTTTGTTTTTCATGTAAACATTCATGAGCAACAATTATTTTCAAATGCATATATAAAAAATGAATCATTGGACGTTCTCGCAAAACAAAACAGAAAAAGAAAAAACAAGTTCAAAATTTCTTGTGAAAATGAATTGTATTGATTTTAAAGTTGGCCTGTAATAGGTGTTTTGTATAAGAGGCTGACGTTCTAGTAAAAGAACACCGCCGAGGGAACAAAAATTATACAATTTGTGTGAAAGGAAGAAAAACAGCTATGTGAAACAATCCCATTGGGTTCCAACTCTGCTATTGCCTTTATATCTCTGAGCGTCTCATCACTTTGCTACTTGGTCGAAAGTAGATCAGATTGATTGGCGTCGTCCGAGCTTGATAGTCGATACCGAAGTCTGGTTGCAAGATGGTCCAATGAGACATAGTGTTACGCTTTGATCCCTAATTTTTGCCTGGACCGCCCTTTCGGGTTTTCAGTCCACCGGGATACCCCTTTTTGCCCAAGCCGCCTTTTTCAGGTTTTCGACTTACCGGGTGTACTATTTTTCATTTTCATCCCTTAATTTTTCCCGAACCCTTTTGGTTCGCCGGGAAGCCCTTATTTTTGCCTAGGCCAGTCGACCTAGCGGGTCTTTGATTATGCGTAGTATTTTTTCACTATGTCTACATTGACGGGGTGAGGAAGGTCGTCACCATCCATGGTGGTTAGAATCATAGCCCCTCCCGAGAAAATGTTCTTAACCACAAATGCCCTTCGTATGTAGGGGTCCACTTGCCCCTGGGATCACCTTGCGGCAGTATGATGCGTTTGATCACTAGATCCCTGACCTGATATTCTTGTCGTCTGACTTTCTTGTTAAATGCCTTGATCATTCGCTTTTGATACGTCTGACCATGACAAATAGCAGTAAGTATCTTTTCATCGATTAAGTTCTATTGATCAAGCCGGGTCTAGATCCAGTCGTATTTGCTCAAACTTGCATCCTTCATAATCCAGAGAGAGGGTATCTGGACCTCAATGGGTAGGACTGCCTCCATGCCATACACCAAAGAGTAGGGTGTTTCCCCTGTCGATGTCCGTGCTGAGGTACGGTACCCATGAAGAGAGAATGATAACATCTCATACCAGTATTTATATGTCACTGTCATCTTCTGCACAATCTTCTTGATGTTCTTATTAGCCGCTTCAACAACCCCATTCATCTTCGGCCGGTAGGGAGAAGAGTTGTGATTCTGTATCTTGAACTATTTGCAGAACTCGGTGATCATTGTATTTTTGAGGTTTGTACCATTATCCATAATTATCCTCTCTGGTATACCATATCGACAGATCAGATTGTGTCGGATAAATCGCGCCATGATGTTCTTGGTTACTGTAGCAAAGGAAGCTGCCTCAAACCACTTTATGAAATAATCAATTGCTACCAGAATGAAACGATGCCCGTTGGACGCAGTAGGTCTGATCTCGCTGATCATGTCGATGCCCCACATTGCAAAAGGCCAAGGAGCTGTCAAAACATTCAGGGGAACCGGAGGTACATGCACCTTATCAGCATAGACTTGGCACTTATGATAGGTCCGAGAATGCTGATAACAATCGGCTTCCATAGTAGACCAATAAGATCCAGCCCGTAGGATCTTCTTCGCCATGGTATGCCCATTGGAATGAGTTCCGAAAGTACCTTCATGTAACTCCGCCATGATCCTTTCTGCCTCGCTCTTATCCATACATCGCAGTAAGGTTGAATCACGGTTACACTTATAAAGAATCCCATTACTGATGAAGAACTTCGCAGCGAACCTTCTCAAGAACTTCTTATCATTAACAGATGCACCCCCGCGGTACTCTTGAGCCTCAAGATACCTCTTTACCTCGTGGAACCAGGGTTTATCTGCTACCTCTTCTGTCTCAATGTCACAGTAATGTGCGGGTTTGTCCAACCTCTCGATGGTGATCTGGGGAGCTTCATTGTCCCACCTGACCTTGAACATAGAAGACATGGTAGCTAGCGCGTCCGCCAACTGATTCTCCTCTCTGGGGAAGTGTTCAAAGGTTATCTCTTTAAAGTGTGGAAGCAATGTCAGTATATACTCCTTGTAAGGAATAAGATTTGGTTGCTTCATATCCCACTCACCCTTGATATGACTGATCACTAGAGCAGAATCTCCGAATACACTCAAGAACTTAATCCTTAGGTTAATAGCTGCTCGAAGGCCTATGATACATGCTTCATACTCCGCCATATTGTTGGTGCAGTTAAAACATAATCGAGCAGTGAATGGGGTATGACAACCCTTTGGAGATATGATCACAACGCCAATGCCATTACCCAACGCGTTAGAGGCTCCATCAAAATACATAGACCATCGGGATCCCTCCTCGGGTCCTTCATCCGGTCCTGGTTTTTCACAGTTGGTCACCAACATAATGTTCTCATCCGAGAACTCGAAATTCATGGATTGATAGTCATCCACGGCCTGATGCACCAAATGATCTTCCAATACACTCCCCTTGATTGCTTTTTAAGTTGTGTATTGGATGTCATACTCAGTTAAGATCATCTTCCATCTTGTTATTCTTCCGGACAAAGCAGGCTTCTCGAAGATATACTTGATTGGATCCATTTTTGATATCAACAAAGTGGTGTGAGACAGCATATACTGTCTTAGCCGGCGAGCAGCCCATGCCAAAGCGCAACAAGTTTTCTCGAGCAATGAGTATCGGGTCTCACAGTCGGTAAACCTTTTGCTAAGGTAGTAAATAACGTGCTCTTTTTGGCCAGACTTATCATGCTGCCCCAACACGCACCCAATTGAATTGTCGAGTACTGTCAAGTATAAGATCAAAGGTCTTCCTTCAACTGGAGGCATCAGAATTGGCGGTTCTTGAAGATATTCTTTGATCCTTTCGAAAGCGGTCTGACATTCATCATTCCATTTTACCACTTGATCTTTCTTCAGAAGCTTGAAGATTGGCTCACAAGTAGCAGTCAGATGTGAAATGAATCTGGAAATGTAACTTAGACGTCCCAAAAAGCCCCTAACTTCCTTTTCCGTGTGGGGAGCCGGCATCTCTTGTATGGATTTTACCTTGGCAGGGTCCACCTGAATACCCTTATCACTGACGACGAAACCGAGCAGCTTACCAGACCTTACCCCGAAGGTGCACTTGTTCGGGTTTAACCTCAGCTTATACATCTTTAACCTGTCGAACAGTTTCTGGAGATGGTCAAGGTGTTCTTCTTCAGTCTGGGACCTTGCGATCATGTCATCAACATAGACCTCAATCTCATGGTGAATTATGTCGTAGAACAAAGCGACCATGGCGCGCTGATAAGTTTCCCCGACATTCTTCAACCCGAAAGGCATTACCTTGTAGAAAAAGGTTCCCCACTGCGTAACGAAGGTTGTATTCTCCATGTCCTCGGGAGCCATCTTAATCTGATTGTAACCAGAAAAACCATCCATAAAGGAGAAGATCTTATGCTGCGCGGTGTTGTCGACCAGAACATCAATGTGAGGAAGTGGGAAGTCATCTTTGGGGCTTGCCCTGTTCAGATCTCTATAGTCCACGCACATCCGTACCTTATCATCCTTCTTAGGCACCAGAACAACATTGGCAACCCACTATGGATAAGAAGTAACAGCTAAGAATCCTGCGTCGAACTGTTTCATGACCTAAGCTTTGATTTTCTCATACATCTCAGGGCGCATACGATAAACCTTCTGCTTTACCGGAGAACAGTTTTCTTTAGTCGGCAGGCGGTGTATCACAATGTCGGTGTCCAGACCAGGCATATCTTTATAAGACCAAGCGAATATCTCAACATAGTCGCGTAGCATCTGTATCAACCGTTACTTGACACTAGGATCCAGATTCACACCTATCTTGACCTCTTTCCTGTCTTCCTTTGTACCCAAATTTACTAATTCAACTGGCTCTTCATGAGGCTGTATGGCCGTCTCTTCCTGTAGTAACAGTCTAGCAAGTTCTCCGGGCACCTCACAATCATCCTCACCTTCGTCCTCAGCTTGGTTGATCGGATTTTCCAAGTCATAACTGGCAGTAGCAGAGTTGTTATCAATGGGATCCATAGTGGATATGGATCTGCATTATGCTACGTGAGTGTGTGTAAGAGAATAGCTGTTTTTGATAAAGCGATAGACAAATAAAGAAAAACAAGGAGCACAAAATTTGTAATGCAAGAAACGTCCAATGTTTTATTAATGATATATGAAATGACAAATAATAAGCCCTCACAAGCAAAGCCAAGGTGCCTCGGGCAAGGCACCGGGCCATAAAGTTTCAAACTGTCTATTACAACTTTCAAAACAAAAGTCAATTACTGTGGAATAAAAGAAACAGGTATGAATCCCTTCGCCGTCCAATTGTTCAATCCACCATTGGTTGTAGGGTAGATCCAACTGTCGATGTCTGAATCTTCTTCACCATCCTCAACCGCATTAACTCCCTGATTGCTGATATGCAGAGGAGGTCTTCCAGTCCGCGCGTGCCTAACAACCCTTTGAGCCTCTGTAGTAAAGCCCAAACCAAATTTGTCAGTTTTATGTGTGAAATCAGGGAGCTAACCCCAATTTGCACACCCACCTTCTTCAATTACAGCCCTGGCATCCTTGAGAGAAGCCATCTTCATCGGAGGTTTTTCAATAGCAACTTCAGTTGACGCCAAAGTTTAGGGGACCTCTTCAAAGTTCTGACAAGGGGTTTCGATGAACTCCCCATCCATCTCCATATAGCAAAAGGAATTGAGATTACTCACCATGTACTCCTCCTCACCTTGTACCGTGACAATCTTCCCCTTTACCGGATGTTTCAACATTTGATAGAGCGTGGAGGTCACTGCCCCAGCCTTATGAATCCAAGGGCGACCCAACAAGCAAGAATATAATGGTCTGATATCCATCACGTAGAAAGTAGATGCAAAAGTCTGAGAGCCAACTTTAACAGGGACGTCTACCTCCCCGTGCACCATCCTTTTTAACTCGTCGAAAGCCCTGACCACAATATTGCTCGGCTTTAGAATCAAACCTTCACAGTCCAGACAGTCTAATGCTTTCTTTGGCAGAACATTCAATGAGGACCTGGTATCCACCAGTACATGGGCCATAGTAGTGCCCCTGCACTCAATTGAGACGTGCAGAGCGTCATTATGATTTCTTCCTTTAGCAGTCAGATTTGCGTATGAGAAACCCAACCCATTGTCGGCAGTCAAACTAGCTACGCAATCTTTGATTTGATCAACTGAAGTTTCCTGCGGCACATGCGCAGTTTTGAGGAAGGCAATTAAAGCCTTTGCATGGGCTTCAGAACACAATAACAAGGACAATGTGGAAGTTTTTGACGGGGGTCTGCCCCAGCTGATCGACTACGTTGTAGTCGCTCTTCTTGATAATCTTCAGTATTTCCTCTATGTCCTGCTTAGAGGTTTCTACAATGATCTTCTTAGGTGCCTCCGTCCGGGCAGGCTCACCTGTGATTTCTTTGCCCCGAGCCCCAGATGACTCGGCGACATGGATGATGACTGGAATAAGAACTGGGATAGTAACTGATGTACTAGCAGATGGAATGACAACAGGTTTGTGAACAATCGGAGGGGAAATCTCGGGAAAAAAGAGTCTTCCGCTTCTGGTGACCTTGCTAGCCCCGACAATATTGCTGACATCAGCATCAGCTTCTTCACTCTTTAAGTATTGCTTAACTCCATGGTAATACACATCAGCACCATAGTGCCATGGGACAGCCTTATCTGAAGTGTATGGGATAGGACCAGGGACAGTAATTATTAATGGAGCAATTCTTGGGACGAATGTAATCCTAACAGGCTTACTCGAGGAAGCCTTGGAAGGATTGGCGGAAATGGTTATGATGGCGACATCTTGAATGGGAACCAACGGGATCATAGTCTTTTCGAACAGGATCTCTTTGTTATCCATCAGGCACTGAACACCTGATTTCAATATGTGGCAACTAGCAGGCAGAATTGAACACATGTGGCAACCTTCACCACAACCCGAAAATAAACTGGCTAACAACAAATTCTTGTTTACTGTCATCAAAGGAGTAGAAATATCTTCCACGAAGGTTACAAATAAATCATCGTCCACAACATTTACTCCATGTCCATGTTTGGGCATGGGAGCAGTTATGACGTTGGGTTTCTCCAGAGCGTCAAACTCAATATCTTTGGCTTCGATCAAGTCTTGCACCTTATTCTTCAAGGCCCAATAGTTATTTGTATCATGACCTGGGCCGTCGGAGTGATAGGCGCAACGGGCATTTGGGTTATAGTGAGGAGATGTGGTGTTGGGGTTCTTCGGGGCCTCCCTCAGAGTTTCCAGATTGGTTTTTACTAATTATGGTAGAATTTCAGACAAGGTCATATTGAGTCGGGTGTATTTCCTTTGTGGTCTTTCCACCCTTTGTTGATTGTTGCATTGTGGAGCAACGATGGGTCTTGATATCACTATCGCATTTACCGCTTGACGGTGTTCAGGTCTGTTTTGGCCCCTTGAGCCATAGACTGCACTAGCTTCTTTCTTACCGGTGAAAGGCTTCTTTGCTGCACTTGGTGAAGCATCCTTATGTATCTTACCACTTCGGATACCAGCTTCTACTCTCTCTCCAGTCAAAATCAACTCAGTAAACCCAGATGATGAACTACCAATCAGATGATTGAAAAATGGACCAGATAGCATCCCTAGAAACATGTCAACCAACTCCCTATCAGACAAAGGGGGTTGGACTCTTCCAGCTAAGTCTCTCCACTTTTGAGTGTAGTCTTTAAAACCTTCACTCGCACCCATAGACATACCCTGAAGTTGAGTACGCGTGCGAGCAAGGTCAGCGTTATACTGATACTGCTTGTAGAAAGCAGCAACAAGGTCTTCCCAGTTTCGGACATTGGCTCCTTCCAACTGATAAAACCATTCAAGCCGAGTCCCTGACAGACTATCTTGAAAGAAATGCACCCACAAATTTCTATCAGCAGTGTGGGGTTGGATTTTCCTGACGTACGAGCAGAGATGGAGTTTTGGACAGGATACTCCATCGTACTTGGCAAAAACAGGAGCTTTGAACTTATGAGGGATCACCACTCCAGATACCAGTCCCAGCTCTCCAAAATCCAAACCAGGGATCTTCTGAATCTCTATTGCACTCAGACGGTCTTCTAACTTCTTGTACCTATCCTCGGTAGGAGGATATTGCTCTTCATCATAATCTGTATCGTCATCAGAAACCACAGGACTGGGGCCATTTTCTTCTTCTTGGTTCTCCCCTTCCTTGGATGAAGAGGTCATATCAGCTTGCTGTTTCAACCTATCCCCAAACCTTTTGCCCATATTCAGAAGAACGACCTTCTTCTTCTTCTTCTTCTTCTTCTTCTTCTCTTTCAGAACGAGAGCTTTTAGATCCTCTTGTCCTTTAGCCAAGCTTAAGAACATCTGTTGGAATTGGGCATTTTGTGCCTGAAGATCTTTGATGGCTTGACCAGAAGACATTTCATGCTGAAATAAACAGCGAAGAAGATGAGAAACTTGTAATGGTACACGTAATGGTGTGCATGATAATGGGATGCGTATGTAATGATTTCAAAGACTTTGGGAGATTTAAATTTGCAAACCAAAAAAATAAACAAACTTTATTAGATCAACTTGTAAAAGGGTTCAACAATGCCTTTAAGGCGTTACAAAGAAATAAATGAAAAACAAAACTAAACTAGAAAATAAAAATAAAAAATCCCATGGACGCTTCCTCTTTGTGATAACGTAGTCATTGATCGTTCTTTCTTCCTCGAGCTGCCTGGTGAACTTCAAGATCTTCCTTTCTTGCTCATGGTACTTCTCCCGGTAAGTATCCCTTTCCTCTTTCAGCTGAATCCAACACCTCTGCAATGCCCCAGGATCAGTGGGCATGTAAGGGTAAAGAACCGTATAAGGAATGCCTTCTTCGTTGGTGGGCTCCACAATCATTGGTAATACAGCTTCATAGGGCATCCCAAGCTTCTGAGCACGAGCTCGAACCCATTGTAGGTAAGGCTGCATAGGAAGGGAAGTCCTTGGTCCTAGTTCTTGGGGGTCAGACTTGTTCACCATGCCCCAAGCTCGTATAAACCTCTGGCGATGCTCGTCAACATCTTCCTTGTAGTCAAATGCAATATCCGTAAGAAGTAGCTCATGGGGACCATCTCTCCGAGCACGACCAAATTGTCGCAAAGCTAGATAGGGATTTTAGGTTATACCCCCTCTGATTCCAAGCAATGGGACATTAGGGTATCCCCCACAACGATCAATGACAGTAGTGCTTTCCATAACCCGGGAGCTCCAAAGAATGTCTGTATGGGCAAGTGACATTATTCTGTAAGACCAACCCAAACCTTCTTCGTTCTTCAACACGGACTTAGGGAGGTGTGAAATAAACCACCTCGACAGCAACGACATACAACACATAAGAGTCCCTCTTCTATGCACAGTACGAGTGTAGAGGGCATGCAAGACATCACCCAGTAGAGTAGGCACAAGATTGCGAGAAAGGAAGATCTTAACCACATTCACATCTATAAAGGAATCTGGATTCGGGAAGAGAACCAAACCGTAGATAAGGAGAGCCAAGATATCTTCGAAAGCCTGAAAGTACAAACTATCCCAAAATAGCTGAGCTTGATCTATCAGAAACTTGGCTAATAAACCTTCAACCCCTCTTTGTGTTTCCCAATTGGATACTACATCAGCCCGTTTCAGATGCAGAGCTGAGGCAATGTCTTCTGGTCTAGGAGTCTTTTCCATACCTGTGAAAGGCACCTGCTCAAGGATAGATATGCCCAATAAGTGAGAAAACTCTTCCAAAGTGGGAACCAATTGATAATCTTAGAAGGTGAAGCAATGATGCACCAGATCAAAGAACTGGAAAAGCACACTCATCATCTGCTCATCAAACTTTGAGGTGACCAGGCTAAGAAGATGACCATGTATTTTAATGAACATAGAAGTATCGGAAACTCTTGAGGCTAACTCTTTGAGTTGAGCAAATATTTGCATAAATTTAACTCGGATGGTGTTTCTGCGCACGGAAGCCATAATCTGCAAAACAGAACAAAGATAAATCCCCTCGGTCTTTGAAATGGTTAGTATAAGGAAGTATGCATGCTATGTTTATGATGCATGATGTCATGATAGAAAACAATAGGTATAGCAGATAACAGGCATGGCAAAGGAAAATAAGTCACACAAAAGCCCTTAAGTTTAAGGCTTGCATGGGGTCAAAGGTATTACCCTCTTGAAGTTCAGTTGGTTTCAACCTGTCCTAGAAAAAGTAACCGGGTTCTAGAGGTTCTCAATATCACTGACCATCCTCCATCGGTCATGGTTTCAGCTCACACAATCTTTTCTTGCAGCCGAAACTATCTCGAGAGTACGGTCTCAATGAGTGTAGCATCGAGTATCAACCAGTTCTCAACTTTACACCGAGGCCGATTATCTCACTACTTCCTAGTGGCCAAGTGTTTGCCGTGAAAAATGGTAAACAACCGCTGATCTTCCAAAAGGTTACTTATTTGGTGACTCGCAGAATCGATCAGATTGATCCTAAGACATGGTTGATTTTTGGAGTTTAAAGGCTTTGAAATAAAGAGTTTCGACTAATCCTAATGGTGATTAATGCAAGTAAAGTAGAGACACTTTAAATAAATTACATGGAGAAAAGCTTGATAAAGTAAATAAAAGCATTAAAGGGTTGTTAAATAAATGACTTCGACTGAGGTAAATAAACGAAAGCGATAAATTGCTTTGAATGTAAAAGACTTTGATTAAGGTAAATGGTGTTTCACACATACATTCTCAATGATTCTTTCTCTCACGCTGGGTACTTGAATCTAAATGAGTGACTTGTATACAATGATGAACACCCTTAATAACTTCGTGAACACCTAGTATTTATACTAAAAAAACCTAAATAACTGCTGGGCAGTCACACCGCTTCGTGATGACACCATATGGCACGCTCACAACCTTCGACGCCTACGTTCACGACACGTTGCGCTTGGTAACTGCTGGGAACCGTTTTCCCTCCAACAATTCAAAATTCAAACCGTTCGATCTTGGGCATCAGGGACCCTGGTCGAGAAGTTGCTCCTTCGACATCGAAGACAACATGATTCCAACTTAGAGGAATTTCTCTAAGTATGTTGTCATTTTTTTTATGGGCCTTCGATGTGATCAGCTGATCGAAGCCTTCTTGTGTAGGAAACTCTTCTGACTCATAATTAATGATCTATATGATAATAGAACATGGGTGTCGAATTTAGGAGCCAACAAATTACCCCCCAAGAATGTCTTATTTCGACGCTTAGAAGAAAGAGGCATTCTTTGATATTCCATTCGACACCTGTCCTTCACTCTCAGCCACAAATTAGTTTGTGTGCTTTTCGTCTCCTACCAACCATCTGACAATCTCAAAAAATCATCATTTCAATTTTTCCCAAGACGTCACTTCAGTAAGGCACCTCGCACGCACGATGGCCTTTCACACACTGTCATTATGACCATTCTCTGAAATCGAGGAAGCATGCTGCAACGTTTCCGTTTTTCAGAACGGTTACAGCGCCAAATACGTGCCACGTGCCCCACTCCCGTCTGTGGCATTAAATGACCTCGGGCCCTGTGATTTTTTTCAATCACTATAAATAGCACTAAGTGCCTCAGTTGGACTCTTTACACTTTCTTGCATCCAAACCTTCGATCGAACGAAATTTTCTGCAAACAACCCTTTGCTTCTTCCTCTCCAAACCCAGTAATCTTTATTCTTCATCCACCCTCATCTCAAACTAAAAAATTGGCATAGAACATTAGACCAGATCTTGTGGGCCTGTCGAACGTCCCCAAAGGAAGCCACAGGTACAACACCATATTGGCTAACTTATGGTCATGACGCAGTACTGCCAGCAGAAATTTGTCTTCAATCAGCAAGGGTTCAAAGACATCAAGATATTCCCTCTGAGGTTTATTGGGATATGATGTTAGACGAATTGGTAGATTTAGATGAAGAAAGGCTACGAGCTCTCGACCTATTGAGAATTCAGAAGAAAAGAGTGGAAGACTCTTACAATAAGAAAGTAAAACCTAAGGCATTCTCGCCTGAAGAACTAGTTTGGAAGGTAATTCTTCCTATGGATAGAAAAGATCGAAGCATGGGAAAATGGTCACCCAAGTGGGAAGGACCCTTCAAAATTATTCAAACTTTTTCTGGTGGAGCATATGAGGTCGAAGAGTTAAGAGAAGATAAAAGACTCTTGAGAGTAAACGACAAATATTTGAAAAAATATAAACCTATGCTCCAAGAGATCAAAATAAATAATAATTAATGATTAAGTTAACCATAAAGCCAAAATGGAAAATAACATTGATAAACCAAAATGGCTACAAAAATTACAAAAATTATAGTACATGGTCAATGAAGTACAAAGCAAATTAAAAAGGGACGGAAGCTTTGAGATGAAGATATTTTGCTCGCTGTAACTCCAGTCGTTTGTTGCACAAGGCATTCGCCTGAGAGATTTTGGAAATCTGGTCATCTAGAGCCTGGGCCCTTTCGGCGAACTCTAGGCCTCGAGCAACTTCATCTTGGCTCTCTGCGTCTGAAACAGTCGAAAGAAGTTATTCCTTGCGCTTAGTATTAGCGTTTAACCTGGCTTCCAACTCCTCGATCCGCGCCCGTATAGAGGCATTATCCTGATCGATGGCTTCGATTTCCTGTTCCTTGGACGTTCTCTGTTTCGACAATTCTGCAATTCGAGAAGTCGATTCAGCTACTTCAGTCCAAGCAGAAGAACTCTTGCCATGCTGCGTTTCGAGTTGGCTGTTGAACCCCCTTCGACGATTGTAGTCCGCAGAGACTTGGTCAATAATGGAGTATAACTCCAAGATGAAGCTGGAAATCTCTGGAGAAACAGCAAGCAAATCAACTGCACCCAAGACAACCCCCAAACAAGATTGGGCAGTAGGATCCCCCTCCAAAGCTTTCATTAGGTCCCTCTTGAAGAATTGAGCCTTAACTTTCTTCAAGACCTCATCGAGAGGAGAAGTCGAAGTAGACTTCCCTGATGCAGTAGAAGCATCATGACTAGGGTCAGATGAATTTTCCCTGCTCTCGACGATGGCGTTCAGGTAGCCAATTGGATCATTTTGCTTCAAGAGGGCCAAGTCCTCTTTAGACCTGGGCTTTGTCGAGGTAACCTTTTCTGCGGCAATGGTGGCTTGGGGCTGAGCATTTTCAGCAGCATCAGCGTCAACATGACCCTCTTCATCATGTTGCTCTTCTGTCTCGTTGACCACTTGGACTTCCTCCTGGTGGTGCTTCTCAAGGGCACCCTCTGTCTCAGCAAGAAACTCACCATCCACCAGTTCCTCTTCACGTTGTTTGCTATGGTCAGCAGAGTCCTGCGACTCTGAAGTTTGATTCACTTTGTTAGCAAAACTGACGAAAGAAGAAGGATTGTAGGTAGGTTCCCCTGCGCTGTTTACGAAGGTACCGGAACCTTCGACAGGATGCCCAGCTGGCGCTGAAGTTCCAGCTGTTTCCTAAAAATAGAAAGGGAAACATATTCTGATTAGAGAGATGTACAATCGAAGGTGATCATCGACACTTAAGTTAAAAGTGGTCGGAGGCATTACATGTACAGGAACCTCAGCCCCAGGGCTGGAGTTGTCGCTCTCAACAGGATTACTGAGCAAGACATTTAGCTCCTCCTCCGTGGGTTCTTTGATGATCACAGGGGGTGGCCTGGGTTTGTTCCCTGTGACTTTAGTTCTTATCACAGGTCGAGGTTCAGGGGCAGGGGCAGCCTTTTTCAGCCTTTTTCGTTTGAGAGGAACAGGAGGAGATTCCTCCTCTTCGCCACTCGAAGTTTCAACCGTTAATATGGGTCGCTTCTTTGGCGCAGGTTCCTGAAAATCCCAAACGGAGTCGATTTAAAACACAACATCGGAGACCAGGATGTTTAAAAACAAAGAGGGAAACAAGGAAAAAATTGTTTCTTTTACTGGAGGTTTTGCAGAGGAACCTCCACCCTGATTGCTGTCTGTGGCCTTCTTAGCCACCGGTTTTCGAACAACTGAAAGAAAAACGTTCACAAGTTATATTTGACAGATATAAGTTGAAATGGAAAGACAAATATAATTTGAAGAGGGAACGTACATTTCTTTATTTTATCAAGGACCATGACGAAGGACTTCTTGAGTTCGTCTGCAAAGTCCTTCTCGTCGAGGAACTCTTCAACGTAATATCTCTTCCACCAGTCTTCAAAAGCTGGTGAACAGAGGAAGTTGAGTTAGTAGTCGAACAATGATAGTACGATCCGACCAACGTACCTACTAATATGCCTAGTAGCGGCATCTTTAGAGTAGTCATTAGAAAAGAACAACAATGATTTCTCCCGAGGATAAATTGGAGAAGGAAGCGATTGGATAATGCCAAATTGTCGAGAGACAAGATTCGGCTGGTAGGCAATCAGGCTCAGCTGATTTTTTGAACTCTTAAAACGCAACGGCATTATCCTTGGAGTGAGAAACGCTTCCCACATTGTTGTATGCTCTTTGAAGTGAGGATCCTCTGGTGACTTAGGATGGGGGCTGGTAAACCATCCTGGACCACACTTTCGACCAGCGAAAGGGGCCATGGTCGAAGTAAATTCCTTCCTCCCCGCAAACATCTGAACGAAGTTTGCGAAGGTCTTTTGTAGTTCCAACCCATCCTCAGCAGGAGTCAATAAGGCAAGCCTGGTGCCTTCGACGCGCCTTCTAGCTATCTCAGGAGCCTGTTCATTTATTTAAGTCTTCTGGGGTAGAAAAGACTCAAAAGTGGCATTCAACCAGAGTTGAAGTAGCCAGAAGGGACCAGCAAGCAGCATGCTGGCTCTATTTTCGATTACTTTTAATTGAGCCGCTCCACTGCTTATCGACTCATACAAGTTCGCCAATTTGTTGGCTCCTAAATTCGACACCCATGTTCTATTATCATATAGATCATTAATTATGAGTCAGAAGAGTTTCCTACACAAGAAGGCTTCGATCAGCTGGTCACATCGAAGGCTCATCAAAGAATGATAACATACTTAGAGAAATTCCTCTAAGTTGGAATCATGTTGTCTTTGATGTCGAAGGAGCAACCTCTCGACTAGGGTCCTTGATGCCCAAGATCGAACGGTTTGAATTTTGAATTGTTGGAGGGAAAACGGTTCCCAGCAGTTACCAAGCGCAACGTGTCGTGAACGTAGGCGTCGAAGGTTGTGAGCGTGCCATGTGGTGTCATCACGAAGCGGTGTGACTGCCCAACAGTTACTTAGGTTTTTTTTAGTATAAATACTAAGTGTTTATGAAGTTATTAGGGGTGTTCATCATTGTATACAAGTCACTCATTTAGATTCAAGTACCCAACGTGAGAGAAAGAATCATTGAGAATGTATGTGTGAAACATCATTTACCTTAATCAAAGTCTTTTACATTCAAAGCAATTTATTGCTTTCGTTTATTTACCTCAGTCGAAGTCATTTATTTAACAACCCTTTAATGCTTTTATTTACTTTATCAAGCTTTTCTCCATGCAATTTATTTAAAGTGTCTCTACTTTACTTGCATTAATCACCATTAGGATTAGTCAAAACTCTTTATTTCAAAGCCTTTAAACTACAAAAATCAACCATGTCTTAGGATCAATCTGATTGATCCTGCGAGTCACCAAATAAGTAACCTTTTGGAAGATCAGCGGTTGTTTACCATTTTTCACGGCAAACAAATTGGCACATAATGTTCTTTTGAATAAATTCAATGACATTTTCTTGGTCTGCATTGACTAAAGGGATAGCTTTGATCCATTTAGTGAAATAATCAATGCCTACCAGTATATACTTCTGGTTCTTCGATGATGCTGGTCGAATCTCTCCAATAAGATCCAATGCCCATCCTCTAAAAGGCCAAGGTTTCACTATTAAGTGAAGCTCGCTTGCTGGTACATGTTGGATACCAGTATGGACTTGGCATTCCTGGCAACCCTGCGGTTGTTTACCATTTTTCAAGGCAAACACCAAGTTGGTCGATTAAAGGTTCTAAGGTCAGTTGATGCTTAACGACACACATAGCGGCCCCATATTTTTCTCCTCGTTTCTCCACAAGGGATACTGGTACCAACCAATGTGCCACATCAACGTAGATATTGCTTCAACCGTATCGGTCTACGCCGTACAGTTCCCTCACAGTTTATTGCTACTTACCTAAAAGGTGTCCCCCAGATCTGAGTTAGGATCTATAGTAACTCCCAAACAAAACCCTTAAAAGTAAAGCAACCAAAACAAACAAGAGAAGCAATTTATGATGAACTATATCCTAAGGTACACCTCACTTATTAACATTCCCCAACAGAGTCACCAGTTCTGTGATACGGTGGCAGAACCGACTGTTTTTGGAAAAATGCTAGTTTGCATTTTGCGTTTGTGTTTGCAAAATGTCGCGGTAAGCAAGAGTCGCCACCAGCTTTTATTTTATCCAACTGGAAAGGAAAAAAGCACAGAAAAATTCCTTTTTCAAGATTTTGAGTACGAGGGGTAGATTATAGAAAGGTAAGGTATTAGCACCCTTTCTGTCCGTGGTTTTCCACGGGCTCTTAGGTACTTGCTCATCTTTTAAAATTGCTTGTGTGTGTTTGTTTTGAAAAGTTTTGTTTTAATTCGTTTTAACCCTTGTATCAGTCCTCAAGAGTGTTATGAAGTTTGTTTTGAAAACTTTAGTTTGAAAAAAGTGTTTGGTGTAAAAAAGTTTGTCTTGAGCAAGTACCTACTAGCATCTACCTACTCGAAAAAAGATTGTTTATGTTCTCGTTTCCTTTAGACAATGATACCCTACTATTGAGAAATAGGAAGCACTGTCATTGGAGTTGTAAAAGGGTCAATTCGTAAGGGACGTACGATCACTAAAGCAATGTTAAGACGTCTTAGTAATAACCCTAGTGTCTTAAGATCATATTTGAGGCAACATTTCCGAGGCAACATTTCTGAACGGAACTTTTGATCTTTGTTTAGACAAAAGGGAAACCATGAAGACATCCTATACTTAATGATCGTTTACCGAAGGCAACCGAAGTGAGAGTATACCATAAGAGTGCGCATGTGTGAGTGATTTGATTTCAGTTATTATCTTTGCACATTAGGGTTTTCTAGCCATTTTAAATTATCAGGCAATCTTGTCAAACAATCCTATTAACATACATCTAATAGTTAATATTTGCGAGAATTAAAATGCGAGAAAATAAAACCTACGCTATTACAAGGCTTCGGGGTAGGGATTAATTACATAGCCAAAAACCCCCCGTAAAAACGATAAAGAAAGAAAATCCTAATTTAAACTATTACATACTGTAAGCAGTTACATTAATATTGCAAAAATAATAAAGCGCGCGCGATGAAACGAAAACGAGAGATTTAGGGTTTTGACCCCAACTATTTAATTGCAATTTAAAAGAAAAAAGTCATTTTTTTGTGGTTTTTGATTATTTTGAGAAAATAAGGTTTAATTGAATTAAAAAAAAACTAATTACCAATTAATTTAAATTTGGAAAAATAATTAAATTGACCTATTTTGTATTTTTGTATTTTGAGAAAGAAATAAAAATTAAGTCAAAAGCAAAACCCTAATTTTTTCTAATTGATTTAAAATATATAAAAAAGTTAGAATTAACCTAAATTAGATTTAAACTAATATTAAATTAAATTTGATAAAATAATAAAAACCTAATTCTAAATTTTTAAAACTTGATTTTATGATTTTTTGTAAAAAAGGAGATTAATTTGTGTTAGAAAATAATTAAATAAAAGAAATTAAATAAAAGAAAAATTAGAAAAGAAAAGGAATGGGCCTGAGGTAAATAGAAAAAGGAAGGGGTGTTGATGGCAGATCTGAGCCCAATAACTCTAGCCCTGTTTGACTTTGCCAGATCCCATGCGTACGCTTGACTCCAACGCATGGTGGACCCTCACGTGGGAAGCCTTGGATCTGGCATGCTGGGGATCTGATGGTTGAATTCTGATGACGCGTGGTAGTTACATGGGAGACTCGTGTACCTGATTATGCAAGGAAAAAATATATGAAGCAATATGGGGACCTGGGGATCGAACCCAGGTCCTTGAGCATTCTCACGCTGCAGGCTACCATATGAGCTGGCTTGGTTATTTGTACATGTAATAATAAACAAGCGTTATATGGTAAAAATAAAATAATAATTATCAAACGCGCGAAATTTGAATGGGCGAGTCATAGAGCGCCACGTTATCCTTCTTCTTCCCTGCCTTTGTCGTTTTAGACAAACCACTTTTACTTATGGACACTGGGCGTAAGTACAACCCTTGTCTACTCCAAAATCTTGTCCCTGCATGATAAATCACAACCAGTGGTACCAATTAACTCGTTGCAACCTCACGAGCATCATGGTACCACTATCCACGCCTAATTGTTCCTGTACACAAAACCCCTAAAAAGGAAACTAGAACCCTAGCCATGACAACTTGTTGTTTAGTCAATAAAAATTCAATTAAGTACAACCATTAGCTTGCAAATAACTCATGGATTAAGAATATGCTAATAAATCACGTTAAAGATGCCTGAATGATGGTATTCGATTTCAAGAAAATACGAAAACTGTGTGGTACTTACAGTGCAATTCTGAACATGGGAAAGCTTGTTAATGGTTGAAACACGTTCCTGGGATGTCCAGCAAACGTTTGGGATGGTTAGAATGCTTTGAATTAATCTGAAACATGGAAATCAGTTTGCCACTTTTCTTCAATTTTTTGAAACTTGCTTTCTCTTTTACACGCCTCCAATCCCTTTGTTTTTGATCTGCAAATGTTCCTTATGTACCCTAGAATGAATTAGGGTTGCAAACTTGTATCAAGTCTCCTTCAATTATGATTGTTGATTCATGATTTGATCATTGTAAAAAATCTTTCCAAATCAAGCAAATCCAATCTTTTTGTGTCCAAATGAACCTTACACGATTTGATCTCACTTCTAGCTGTATAATGAACCTAGACATGCACAAAATCTCAAGATTTGATTAGTTTTTGATATTTTCATTATTTTATTTTGATTTTATTTGATTTAATTGAAATAAAATCAAAATAAATGACAAAAATAAAACAATGACAAATGGAAAGGCTCATGGGTCGTGGGTCATATTACAAACCCAGTGCAAGCATAAAAAGTTGGGCCCATTTAGCAAAAAATGCAATTTTGGACACTTTTGACTTTTGGCAATTTTGCAAAAAGGGTCAACTTGGCCAATGCATAACTCCTTCAATTTTGACCCTAGGGAGGTGTTATTGGACTTTTTAGAAATCTTAAGATGTACTCTAAGCAACCCTTTTGGTCTCATCTCAATTGAGTCTTCCATGTTCATGTATGAAGCTTTGACCCAATTGGTAGCTGAAGATGAATTGTAGGGAATTGCATCCTATTCAAAATGAGCTTTGGGTGGGTCATTTTTGATAAAGTATGAGAAAGTTATGCTTGGTCAAAGTTGAGTTGACTTTTCCTGCAAAACCCTAATTTAGCAACTTTTGGGTTTTGATGAATTGTGAGCAATCCTTGAGGAATCATGATCGACCCTTGATCAAATGATGAATAATACTTTAAAATGAGGATGTTGACCAAAAATCTTGAAGTTTGACTGTATGTGGGCCACAGTTGACTTTTGCCCTAGCACAGACGATTTTCAGGCCTTTGAGCAATTGACTGAGCAAACTTCCTCTGCAAGGCTTGAAACTTGACATGGATGATCTTGAGAACATTTTAGGACAATGGTGAGCATTTTGGATCCTTTGGACTCAAGTACCTTGGTGCAAAATGAAACCCTAATTTGGGGTAGACTACCTTAGGAGAGAGTTTGTCTGGTCAACTCTTGGACTTCCTTGAGCAATTTGAGGACCTCACTTGAAATGTATAGAGAAATATGGGAGGGCAAATTTTAGGGTACAACACCCCCCTTTTGATTACTTTCAGGCCCATTCTTTTTTTGTTTTGATATTTATTTTGTTTTGAATAATTAACTTTTTTAAATAATTAATTAAATCATTTTTTTAATCAGAAAAATCTCAAAATTCACTAAAAATTTGATTTAGGTTTTGATTAAATAATTTAATTTTTGATAAATAAAAATTGATTTAATTTAATCACATTTTGAGTTTATTTCATAACTAATTTGTAAACTAATTGGAATTAGGGTTAATTACTATTTCACACTATAAATATATTTTTCTAAAACAAAACACCAAAAATATTTTTCT
This sequence comes from Vicia faba, assembly GCA_948472305.1. Classification (NCBI taxonomy): domain Eukaryota; kingdom Viridiplantae; phylum Streptophyta; class Magnoliopsida; order Fabales; family Fabaceae; genus Vicia; species Vicia faba. The sequence continues at coordinate 163,446 of CATIWC010002180.1, forward strand.
AACATTTAAAATTTTTTAGTTTTAATATCTTTCTGTTTTTCACAATCTTCGCACGCTTATTTATTTTTGCATTATTATTTTCATAATTATGTAACTGTTAAGGGATATAATAGATAAATTAGGGCTTTACTTTACGTTTTCCCCTGTTTTGTGGTTTGTAACCCCCATCCCCGAAGCATTGTAATAGTGTAGGATATTTATTTTTTTGTCCTTACTGTTTTTCCTTATTACTGCTAGTTTAATAGGCGTGTACGATAAGATCTAAAATCAAATGATAGCTAACCCTAATCCCCTAGATTAAAATAACTGAATCACAACACACTTCACACACTCGCACCTCTAGGGTAACTCCATTTGTTGCCTCGGATGAAAACAGTCATGTCCCTCGAACGTGGGACACTTTAGCAAAGACCCTCGGTTAAAAGATCGTAGTCCCTTGATGACCCTTCGAATGTTGCCTTCGGTAAACGATCTTAGTCCCTTACGACAAATTGCTAAAGCGTCTCACAAGTTGCCTTTATAACTGTACGATGACCCACGCCTGTCCCTCAAACATCCAATGATATGTCTTCCTACTAACTAATGGAAAGATAACACTATCTAAAGGAAGAGAAAAAAATGCGAAAGAGTTTTGAGTAGGTAGATAGCTCGTAGTCGCTTGCTCACAAACAAAAACATTTTTTCACACCAAACACTTCGTTTATAAATTATTTTCAAAACAAACACTTTGTATGTGTTCTCAACGATAGGAGAATCATTACAAAGTTTTCCGAACTTAGGCACTTTCAAAATATTTTCAAACTTACACATTCACAAAGCATTTTCAAAAGTGAGCTAGCGATTAAGAGCCTGTAGATAACTACAGATGAAAAGGGTTCTAATACCTTCCCTTTTCATAACCTACCCCCAAACTCAAAAATATTCTCAAAGGTGTTTTCTGTTCTTTTCACCCTTTCCTTTATTGGATAAAAGAATAGTCGGTGGTGACTCTTGCTATCCGCAACATTTGCGACTAAACACAAAACCAAAAGTTGGTTCTCCCACCATATTACAATATGCAACACATGCATCACCACCATTAGCACCCGCATCTATAGACAAGTGTTTTTCATACAAATACATCAAGAATCAAATTTAGCATGACATCCTTTGGTGTCATCTATCTCCTAATGGACTTTTCTCGGGTCAACTCCTAAATAAGTCACAATCATGTCAAGTGCATTAGGTCTACTGGTTCTGGAGTAGGTTAATAGTCTTCCCTTGGTTGAAAGATGTAAGAGACATGATATATTATCAAGTGTGATGGAAATTTTACCAATCATAAGATGAAATGAGGACGTCTATGTACGATCCCTCCACAAAAGTAGAAAATAAATCATAGTTATAACCATATTCAATCTTACATAAATTATGCAGCCCATATAGCTACAAGACATCCTAAAATCATGTTTCATTAGATTGTGTCATATTTCTAACCTTTCTATCATGGTTGATACATTTCAACTATCATAGTATTGAAATAAATACATCATTGTCAGGAAGTTCAAATATTATAACACATATATTTAAAATAATAATTAAATATTTATGTTACATGTGTCTAACAACTTGGTCTGGATACAAAGAAAGTAGTGAAAGGTCTAAGGGGCCTCTTGGAAAACCATTAGGCATAACAACATCTAGGGAAGTAGGGGCACATGAATCCGAGAAGATGATAATGGAGACAGATAAATCCGAGAAACCAATGCTTCATTATTGAATTAAGTTTCTCCGACAACGGACCACGAGGGTCTAGCTTTCTCCATGTGAATAGAGGCATGTTAGGCCACTCTACCATGTCTCATTCTTTCTTAGTTCTCAGATGTTTTTCCTATAATTAAACAAGAAAAATCCCATCATAAACCAAAAAGGCATTGCCAAGCTAAATCAAAAAACAAAAAGCAATTAAATCTGAATTTTGTTATCTGGACTAAGGGTCCGAATTCCAAAATACAGATTGCAAATAACCAACAAAGATGAAGTTGAGAAACATAGCACAAATCCTAAGTTATTACGTTCAAAATTTCAAAGTAAGGAATTTCAAGACAAATAAATATGACAAACATTTCATTTAACATAATGTATCATATCTATAAACTATTTAAGTAATGCATGCATGTCAAATTAAAAAGGAAAGGAAATTATTAACTTACCAAATATTTGTTCTGTTTGATCTTGGATTGGAAGTAGTGTGGTTGATTAGAACTTCAAAGACATTCTAAGCTTCAATACAATGAAGTAGAAGTTTTGAGAATGCTTGAAAAATGATGGAACAAGAATATGCTATGGCTTGCTCTAGTTTTGCTCTGTTTACTAAAATGAAAAAAAGGAAGGGAGAGGTAAAGGCCCGATAGAAGCGCTCAGATGCCAATATCTATAGGAATTTAGAACATTAGTGTTGTACCCAAAAATTTGCCCTCCCATTTTCTTCAAGGTTTGCTAAGATCATGCTTCAAAATCTCCCAAGAGTTGCACAGTCCAATGGCCTCCTAACAGTCAAAAATTAGGGTTTTGGTTCTGGCAAAGAAATTGAAGTTTCCAAGGGTCCAATCAAGTCCCACATGCCTACAAACATTGTCAAGCATCCTCATGCCAAGTTTCAAGACTCACAGCACAAAATTGCACAGTCAAAAAACCCTAATTGCTCAACAGTCAACTGCAGGGGCAAAATGGTCATTTGACAGTCAAAAGTCAAAATTTTTGGTCAACATCTTATTTTGAAGCCACAAACATCATTTGATCAATTCTTGATCATGATTTTCAAGGCATGGCTCAAAAAGTCTCAAGATGCAAAAGTTTCTATTTTTGGACAGTTGGAAAAGTCAACTGCAAATTGACCAGGGCATAACTTCCACATGGTTTATCATAAAAATTCCATCCAAATCTCATTTTGAATAGAATGACATTTCCTACAACTAATCTTCACACTTCAAGTCCAAGAAATGCTCTCACAAAAAGTTATCAATCTCAACATTATAGGTCATTTTCAAAAGTCAACAAAAAGGCACTTCAAGTCAAAGACCATAACTTGAGATTGGTAAATCAAAATGACATGGGACCAAAGGCATTGGTTAGAGGACTTCAAGACCTTTCCAAAATGTCCAAGAACATGATCAAAGCTTAAAAATTGAGCAAGATATGCCTTGTGGAAGTTGGGAAATTTTTGGGAATTTTGAAAAGTCAACTTTGCTTCAAATGCCTCAAAATTGCTAATGGGCCACAATTTCTTCCAAGAATCATCACCCAAAAGCTATGCACGACCCATTGACCCAAAGGGGAGTTATTTTCTTTTTTTTAATTAATTAATTGAGTTTATAAACCTATTAATTCATTTAATTAAAATTAAATATGAGAAAAATACTAAACAAATGTTTTGGAATCTTTTTGTGCAGCATTTTCACTCTTTATTCACTCAAGATTTCGTGCACATCCAAAAGGGAAAGAATCCCCCATGATTGGCAATGTTTTGATGGAGAAAAGATTGAAAAAGATCATGGAAGATCACAAATTTGAAAGGCATTAAAACAAGGCTTTGGGCTTGATCTTTTTACCCTAATTCATTGACATATATGTGCACATCACAACCCTAATCAGAAAAACAAGCAAGCTGCGCCCAAACTCAAAGAACAAAACTTGTATTTTTTCATAAAAATCTCAAATCTGTTTTCATAGTTTCAGTGTGTTGCAAGGCCTAAAAACTATTCCATCAGTTTGCCAAGGCGACCAGGAATCTTTTCCAATCGAAATCAGGTCTTCATACATCCAGAACTGGTAGAACCACGTTGCCCTGTTCATGAAAATTTTCTCAATCGTATTTGAATTTGCATACCTTTTCCATATGTTTTAAGCATTGATTTATACTAACATGAGTATTCTAAAGCTGTTGGCATTCTTTGATTGAACTTTTAAGCCTTGTACACGAATCCACCATGGAAGATGCCTAGGGTTTCAGAGGTTTGAAATTGGGGTTTCTTTCCTGGGAAAAAATTGGACCATAAGACCAACGCCATTGGAATCATGACAACAAGACGGATTGAACCCACACCTCGCGCCCAATTTATCATTGCCCATTGCTTAATCGCTATTTTTCATGGTCTTGTTTAGTGGGGGTTTAAAACCCCCGCTATTTACTTTTGTTTGCAGGTACAAAACGAGGAAGAAGCCTGCGTGTCATAGCATGATTGGGACATTCAAATTTCCAGCGTGTTTTTTTGTTGAATATCATTAACCTTTATTTTTTGTTATAATATTTGATATCCAGAATTATTACAAACGCGTTGAATGGTGTAGTGGTTGGGAATATGATTGGTAAGTCTTGGGACCTGGGTTCGATTCCCAGGTCCCCCACCTCTTCAATATTATTTTTCTCAAAGTGTTTCCATGCAGCATGTTCTCAAGGGAGTACCATATGCCTTCACTATCTGGCTTACCACATGTCTTCAGAGACCAATCCAATGGTCAGAACTTGCAGATCACCATATGCATCAGTCAACCACACGCGCACAAGCATTGGAAAGTCAAAAAAGGCCAGATTTCTTGGGCCAAACTACTTCAATAAGCCTCTAAATTGGGCAGACACACCCCAATGTTTGTATATCTTTTAATCTCTTTTCTTTTCTTTTCTATTTTTTTAATTCTTTTGATAATTTATTTTATTTTATTTAATTTACTTCAAATGATTAATTTTCATATAAAAATACAAAAAAATCAGAAATCATTAAAAATAAAAATATGTCTCATTTAATATTTAATTCACTAATTATTTTTGTAAATAATTTTAATGATCATTTTAGTTTTAATTTAGGGTTTTAATTTTTATTTACTTCTTAATAACTAAAAAATATAAAAATAGGTTTTTAGTACATTTTGATCCTCTTTTTTTAATAAAAATTCTTTTCTTATTATAATTATTATTAACCATTAATTATTTTTGTAAATACTTGTAATTAATTAATTAGGGTTAAATTAGGTTAAACTTAAACAATTTTCTTTAATAATTAAAAACAAACTAGAATTAGGGTTTTTATTTAAATTTCTAATTTCAATTAATCTTCCTTTTTTTTTATAAATACAAAAACTCCAAAAATAACTTCTTTTTTCTTATTGAATAATTTAATTAATTTGTAATTTTAATTTAATTTCTTTAAAGGGTCCAACGCCCTCGCACTCGATTCTAATTTCTTTTCGCATTTATTTTTATTTCTTTTATGAATGTAATGTATTTGCCCCAAAGCCTTGTAATAGATAATTAGGACATTTACCTTCCGCATTTTATTTATTCAAATCGGGTCTTTGTTTAATTTGGCGATGTAGACCCGCGCCTTGTAATAGCGTAGGACCTTTCTTTTCCCGCATTTTAATTTCTGTACCCTTTAAACTGTTAATCACATGAAAGAATGTATGCCCAAATAAAATCAAGCGTAGAACACCCAATGCATGATCAAGACAAAAACTGAAAATGACACACAATTCACACACCACTCCTAGGGTACGCCTCGCTGTTGCCTTGACCCTCGAAACGTGGTCGTCGAGTAGAGGACGTTTTAGTAAGTCCTCATGTCCATGAACATGGCATGGGGGTAGCTTCTAAGGTGTCCTCCTATTGCTCTGGTGACCACACTGTCCCTAAACTCGAATTGACCCGAACACCTCCAACGGTGGTGCTACCTACCTCTCAATGGTGGGATGGAACTACCTTAAGGATATTTACACAGACTAATTCCTTAGGGTAGGTAGATGACTCGTAGATACTTGCTCTAATTCAAAACAAATCAAAAACTTCTTTCCACACCGACACTTTGCAAAAAGCTTTCAAAAACAACTTTTCAAACACTCTTGAGGACTAATACAAGAGTCGATCTGAAACTTTCAAAGAAACTTTTTCAAACTCACTCACTCTGAAAAGCAAACAAACATTTTGAAAACACAAATGAGCAAGTATCTAAGAGCCCATGGATAACCATGGATAGAAAGGGTGCTAACACCTTCCCTTTCTATAAATCTACCTCCCGAACCGAGAGCTAATCTCAATAAGGAATTTTTCTGTGCTTTTGTCCTTTCCATGTTGGAGAAAATAAAAGACGGTGGCGACTCTTGCTTACCGCGACATTTCGCGAACCAACGTTAAAACAGTCAGTTCCAGATCCACCGATCACAGAACTGGCGACTCTGCTGGGGATTTTGATAAAGTGAGGTGTACCTTAAGACTAAGATCACTTGTGTTTTCAATTGTTGTGCTTGTTTGCTTTATTATTGTGGGCTGCATCGGAGTTACATAGATCCTAACTCGGATCTGGGGATACCCTGTTAGGTAGCATAAGCTGTGAGGGACCTGTCCGGCGTAGACCGACACGGGTGAAGCAGTGGCTACGTTGGTGTGGCACCTTGGTCTGCACCAATATCCCTTGTGTTGCAACGAGGAGAATGTGGGTCTTCTGAGGAGTCATTAAGCACCAACAGACCTTAGAACCTTAAAAGACACAACTTGGCCAATAGAACAGTAGCAGTATGCTACGCCCATTGAGGCTAAACTCTCGTGATGGTTCTGGCCGCAAGAAAAGATTGCGATGCTGGAGTTATGACCGATTGAGGGTAGTCAGTGATATTGGGATCCTCTAAGAACCCGGTTACTTTTGATAGGACAGGTATGAACCAACAAACTGAAAGAGGGTAATACCTAGACCTCATGCTGGCCTAAAACTTTAAGGGCTTGTCTTGTGTGACTTGTGTGCCTTATCATGTTTGCCTTTGTAAATATTTGTGGTGTGCTTTATCATAACATCATAACATCATGAGCATTGCATGCATCCTGCATAAGGACTGACCATTTCAAAGACGAGAGGGTTTCACCTTTGCTCTGTTTTGTAGGATATCATGATGCCTATGCGAAGGAATACTATCCGGTTCAACTTTGTTCACCCACCTGAGTTACTTGAAGAATTGGTTAGCAGAATTCCAAACACCACATCTTTCATCCAGAGGCATGGTTCTCTTCTCAGTTTAGTCACTACAAAGCGGGATCAATAGTTGATGAGTGTCCTGACTCAGTTCTATAACCCTCTGTACCAGTGCTTCACCTTTCAAGACTTCCAGCTGGTCCCTACCCTGGAAGAGTTCTCTGATTTGCTTGGCATCCCTATCTTGGATCAGACTCCCTACACTGGTTGGGAAAAGACCCTCAGGCTTGAGGAGGTTGCTGCAGCTCTCCCCTTGACCCACCAAGAAGTAATGGACAACTGGGTGACTAGAAGCGGAGTTAAGGGTTTCTTGGCCAAGTTTCTGGTTGGTAAAGCTAATAGTTTCTGGAATGACTTGGACTTTAGGGCATATGAAGACATCCTGGATCTCTTAATCCATGGTCTAGTCTTGTTCCCTAATCCTGACAACTTCATCAATGTCACTGCCATAAGGATCTTTATGTCTCGGAACCCTGTGCCCACTCTCTTGGGTGACATCCTGCAATAACTTTATGCTCGTACTGCCCGAAGACGAGGAACTCTGTGGTGTTGTATCCCTTTGTTGGTGAGGTGGTTTATTTCTCACCTCCCTAAGTTCGTGCTGAAGAACCAAGAAGGAAGAGGTTGGGCTCATAGGTTAATGTCTCTCACTGATAAGGACATCATTTGGACTTTCATAGGTTTGGATGAGATAGTTGTTATTGATCGTTGCGGAGAATACCCTAATGTTCCTTTGATTGGTACTCAAGGAGGAATCTCTTACAATTCATGTCTAGCGCTCCGTTAGTTTGGAAGGGCCAGAAGAGCAGGGCCTCATGAGATGTTGGTGCCTCACATCAGTTTTGAGTTTTAGGTGGATAGTGACGAGCTGCATCGGAGGTTCATCAAGGCTTGGGACAGAGTTCATAAAGCTGACCCACAAGAGTTGGGGCCAAAGACTTCTCTACCTATGGAAGCCTACTACAAATGGGTTCGCATCCGTGCTCAGAAGTTAGGTATGCCATACGAAGCTGTCAGACCCGTCATTCTTGAGTATTCTGACAAGGATGGGGCTCCTCCAACTATCCTCCCTCCTCAGATACCTACTGATTATGAGACATTAAAGAGGTCTTGGTCGCAACTGCGAGAAGAACGGGATTCGTATCAGGAAAAGTTCAACGAGCAGGAATTGAAGATCCAGAAGCTGACAAAGCAGTTGGAGAATGAGCGAGCTCTGAATGACTACATCCGTACTGAGAAGAGGAGACCCTGGGATCAATGATGAGCTTTGGATGTCCTTTTACAGTTTTATTTCCCTTTTCAGTATCTCCATTTTTGTAACGCCTAAGGGCAACCTGTTGAACAATTTAAATTTCAAAGTTGAATCTAATGAAGTGTGTTCCTTTTTGTTTACAAAGTTGATTCCCGATTGTCTTTGAAAACATAAATCATACGCATTCCATTCATCATGTGCATAGCAGGTACTCTTCTTTTCAGGTTTCTTACTGTTCTTCGTTGTTTATTTCAGCATCATGAACCCTGAATCATCAACCGAGATGTCTATCAAGGCCCTTCAGGCGCAGAACGCACAATTTCAAGAGCTGATCATGGGTTTGGCTCAAGGCCAAGAAGAGCTGAAGGCTTTGCTCCTGAAGAAGGAGAAGAAGAAGAAGAGAACCGTTCTTTTCAACTCGGGCCGGAGATTTGGTAACACTCTGCAGAATGAGGAAGCTGGTTCTTCTGTAGGCAAGGACAGTCCCTAGGGGGGAAAGGCTCCAAGTCCAGTAGTCTCTGACAACGAGACTAATTTTAATGAGGAACATTATCCTCCTGCTGAAGACAGATACAAGCAGTTGGAAGACCGTCTGAACGCCATGGAGATCCAACAAGTGCCTGGGCTGGATTTTGGAGACTTGGGCTTATCTACTGGTGTGATCATTCCTCACAAGTTTAAGGCACCATCTTTCACCAAGTATGACGGGGCGTCTTGCCCTAAGCTACACCTCAGATCTTATGTGCGGAAGATTCATCCGTACACTGTGAATAAGAACTTGTGGATCCACTTCTTCCAGGAGAGTCTTTCAGGGACTCATCTCGAATGGTTCTATCAGCTGGATGGGACCAAGGTTCGTAACTGGGAGGAGTTGGCTACTGCTTTTTATAAGCAGTATCAATATAATGCCGACCTTGCTCCTCACGTACCCAACTCCAGGGTATGTCGTTAGGATCAGGCGAAGGTTTTAAAGAGTATGCACAGAAGTGGAGGGATCTGGCTGGCAGGGTGCAGCCTCCATTAACTGACCGTGAGCTGGTAGATATGTTCTTGGGGACCCTCTCTGGGCCATTTTTCAATCATCTTATTGGTAATTCGTCTGCAGGGTTTACTGACCTCATTCTGATTAGGGAGAGGATAGAGGCTGGAATGAAGTCCGGTAGAATTCAGAAGGGTGCATCTTCAAATTCTGAGAAGAAGCCTTTTAAGAAGGAGACCAGTGCTGTGTATGGGCCTAGAAGACATGATAAACCAGAACGCCGCCAATCTGTCAACGCGGTGGTGATTGCTAAGCCTGCTGTCGCTCCTCGGCAAACCAATCAACAAAGGGCTGAAAGACCCAAAAGAGAGTTTACCCGGCTGAGTATGACCCTATCACAAATCTTGCCGCAGCTGTTATCCACCAACTTGGTGACTGTCAGGGAGGCCCAGAAGGTTGTGAATACTGCCTCTCTAAAGTATAATCCAAATGCCCGCTGTGCTTATCATTCCGATATCCCGGGGCATTCCACTGATGACTGCTGGGCCTTGAGGAATAAGGTGCAAGACCTTATTGATGCGAAGGAGATACAATTTGAGGCGCCTGAGAGGCCAAATGTGGTGACTGCTCCTATGCCCCAGCATGGAGTGAATGTCGTCGATGAAGATTTGTATGCCGTTTCTGTGAATGATGTAGCCACCCCTCTTATGACTGTTAAGAGGAACCTACTGCTGGCCGGTTTATTTCCGGGTTGTAGTGAAGGTTGCCTTTTGTGTGCTGTTTCCCTTTCTGGTTGTCCTTTGCTGAAGTTAGGCATCCAAAGCCTGATGGACAACAAAGAGATTCTGTTCAAGAAGACCGCTGTTCCGTTTGTTCCTGTGGAAGAAGTATCTGTTGTTACAATTTTCAATAATCCAATCAAGGCTCCCCCGAGGAAGCCAGTTAAAATCATGACTGTCGCACCCGTTGTTATTACTGTTCCGGGGCCTCTCCCCTATGAATCTGATAAGGCTGTCCCATGGCACTATGGGGCAGATGTATATGTACATGGTATAAAGCAAGAGTTCAACACTGGCACCAGCATCAGCAATATCACTGGTCCAGCCAAAGTTACCCGCAGTGGCAGGCTCTTCTCGCCTGACATTGCGCCACCAGCTATTCGAAGACCTCTCATTATAACACCTGCAGGTGCACCTGTTTCCACTTCTGATCAAGTTGCTTCCCCTGCTGCCGAGTCATCTAATGCTCGGGGCAAAGGGATTGAAGATGAGCCTGCCCGGATGGAAGCACCAAAATCTGTGAATGTTGAAGCCTCCCAGCAAGAGATGGAGGAAATTCTTAAGATAATCAAGAAGAGCGACTTCAATGTCGTTGAACAGCTGGGGCATACACCCTCAAAGATCTCTATGCTCTCATTACTACTATGCTCAGAGGCCCATGCTAAGGCCCTGATTTCATTTATAAAGACGGCCCATGTGCCACAAGAGACCTCTGCAGACCAGTTTACTGATTGCGTAGCCAATTTGACAGCTGACAATGGCTTGGGTTTCTCGGATGCTGACCTTACTGCTAAGGGAAAGAACCACAATGATGCCCTGCATGTCTCTATAGAATGCAGGGGCACTACTCTTGCTCACGTGTTGGTGGACACCGGTTCTTCCCTGAATGTGTTGCCCAAAAAGGCCTTAGACCGGTTGGATTGTGAGGGCCTGGAGCTGAAACCTAGCAACATCATTGTCAGAGCCTTTGACGCTTCTAAAAGGATGGTTCCTGGAGAGGTAGACATTCCTATTCGTGTGGGTTCTCAAGTATTCGAATCAACTTTCTATGTGATGGACATTCGTCCATCTTATTCCTGTTTACTGGGTCGACCTTGGATTCACAAAGCTGGGGCAGTAACCTCTACCCTACACCAGAAGCTCAAGTACCCCGTCAGAGGGAAGATTGTCACTGTGCAGGGAGAGGAGGAGTATATGGTTAGCCATTTGAATTCCTTCCGGTATATTGAGATGGACGGGGAGTTTATTGAAACCCCCTTTCAGCATTTTGAAGAGGTACCTCCAACATTGACAGCAGTAGAAACAGTGGTTGAAGAGGATGTTCCTTTAAAGATGGCTTCCTTGAAGGACGCCCGGGCTGTAATCAAGAAAGGTGAATGTGCTAACTGGGGCAGGCTCCCTGATTTTACACCTAAAACTGACAAGTTTGGACTGGGTTTTACTGCAGAGGCTCAGAGGGCTGTGCGCAAAGCTAAGACCGGAAGACCTCTTGTGCTCATCACCAATCCTAGGGTGAATGCTATTGGGGATGAAGACGAAGTGGAAGAATCGGAGTTCGATAGCTGGATCTACCCGACGACTGATGGTGGATTGACCAATTAGACTGCTAAAGATCATACTCCTGTTACTTTTGTTACGCAGTAATAAACTCCTTTGTTTTTGTTATTTGTAATAAACAATGAATTGAAACTCTATGGCCCGGTGTCTTACCCGGGGCACCATGGCTTCATTTGTGAGGGCATATTAATTGTCATTTCATATATCATGAATAAAGACCTTGGACGTTTTCTCGCACTTCAAATCTTATGCTCCTTTTATTTCTTTCCTTTATTTATATATTGCAAAACAGCTGTATTTACACACACTCACCCATACAGGTTTCAATCCACTCTGGATCTCACTGGTAACGACTCTGCTACTGCCAGTTATGACTTCGAAAATCCGATCAACTTAGCCGAAGACGAAGGTGAAGATGATTGCGAAGTGCCTGGCGAGCTTGCAAGACTGTTACTCCAGGAAGAGAGGGCAATTCAACCACCCGAAGAGCCGGTGGAAACAATAAATCTGGGTACTGATACAGATAGGAAGGAAGTCAAGATTGGTGCCAACCTAGAGCTCAGCGTGAAGCAACGGTTGACTCAGATGTTACATGATTATGTGGAGATCTTTTCCTGGTCCTACGAAGACATGCCCGGGTTGGATACCGACATCGTGGTCCATCACTTGCCTACCAAGGAAGACTGCCCTCCGGTTAAGCAAAAGGTCCGCCATATGCGTCCAGAGATGTCTGAGAAGATCAAAGCTGAGGTTATGAAGCAATTCGATGCCGGGTTTCTTGCAGTGACTTCTTACCCTCAGTGGGTTGCTAATGTGGTGCCGGTACCAAAGAAAGATGGTAAGGTCAGAATGTGTGTTGACTATAGGGATCTGAACAGGGCCAGCCCCAAGGATGACTTTCCCCTACCTCACATTGATGTTCTGGTTGACAATACTGCTCAGCACAAGGTGTTCTCTTTCATGGATGGTTTTTCAGGGTATAATCAGATCAAGATGGCTCCTGAAGACATGGAAAAGACTACCTTTGTTACTCAGTGGGGCACCTTCTGCTACAAGGTCATGCCATTCGGGCTGAAAAATGTTGGGGCAACCTACCAACGTGCCATGGTTGCTTTATTCCATGACATGATCCACCATGAGATTGAAGTATATGTCGACGACATGATTGCAAGGTCCCAAACTGAGGAGGAACACCTTGACCATCTGCAGAAGCTATTTGACCGTCTGAAACTGTACAAGCTGAGGTTGAACCCGAACAAGTGCACCTTCGGAGTAAGATCTGGAAAGTTGCTAGGCTTCGTCGTAAGTGATAAGGGTATTCAAGTGGACCCTGCCAAGGTTAAAGCCATTCAAGAGATGCCAGTTCCTAAGACAGAGAAAGAGGTCAGAGGCTTTTTAGGACGCCTGAATTACATTGCTCGATTCATCTCCCACCTAACCGCTAACTGTGAGCCAATCTTCAAGCTGCTGAAGAAAGATCAGGTAGTACGTTGGAACGATGAATGTCAGGCCGCTTTTGACAGAATCAAAGAGTATCTCCAAGAACCACCCATTCTCATGCCACCGGTTGAAGGGAGACCTCTGATACTATACCTGACAGTACTTGACAACTCAATGGGGTGTGTGCTGGGGCAGCATGACGAGTCTGGCCGAAAAGAGCATGCCATTTATTACCTTAGCAAAAAGTTTACCGACTGTGAGACCCGATACTCACTGCTCGAGAAAACTTGCTGCGCTTTGGTATGGGCTGCTCGCCGGCTGAGACAGTATATGCTGACTCACACTACTTTGTTGATTTCTAAGATGGATCCAATAAAGTACATATTTGAAAAGCCTGCTCTGTCTGGGAGAATAGCAAGATGGCAGATGATCTTGACGGAATACGACATCCAATACACGACTCAGAAAGCCATCAAAGGAAGTGTATTAGCAGACCACTTGGCACACCAAGCAGTAGATGACTATTAGTCAATGAACTTCGAGTTTCCAGACGAGAGTATCATGATAGTGACTGATTGTGAAGTACCTGGACCGGATGAAGGACCTGAGGAAGGATCCCGATGGTCTATGCACTTTGACGGAGCCTCCAACGCTTTAGGTAACGGTATCGGCGCAGTAATCATATCCCCTCAAGGCACTCATACTCCACTCACTGCCCGGCTATGTTTCAACTGCACCAACAACATGGCGGAGTATGAGGCGTGCATCATGGGACTCCAAGCTGCAATTGACTTAAGGATCAAGTTTCTGAGTGTCTTCGGAGATTCCGCTCTCGTGATCAACCAGATCAAAGGCGAGTGGGATACGAAACATCCGAATCTTATTCCTTACAGAGAATGTGTGTTGGCATTGATCCCCCATTTCATAGAGATAACTTTTGAACATTTCCCAAGAGAGGAGAATCAGTTGGCGGACGCGTTGGCTACGATGTATTCCATGTTCAAAGTCAAATGGGACAATGAGGCTCCCCGGGTCATCATCTGGAAACTGGATGAACCGGCATACTGTTGTGATCTTGAGACTGAGTTGGTGACTGAGAAACCTTGGTACCACGAGGTGAAGAGATATTTGGAAGCTCAGGAATACCCTGAAGGTGCATCTGTCAATGATAAGAAGTTTCTGAGAAGGTTCGCAGCGAAGTTCTTCCTTAGCAACGACATCCTGTACAAGCGAAACCATGATTCGACCTTACTGCGTTGTGTGGATAAGATTGAAGCAGAAAGGATCATGGCAGAGCTGCATGAGGGTACCTTCGGAACACATTCCAGTGGACACACTATGGAAAAGAAGATCCTTCGGGCAGGATATTTCTGGTCCACAATGGAAGCTGACTGCTACCAACATTCTCGGACATGTCACAAATGCCAGATTTATGCAGACAAGGTGCATGTTCCTCCAGTCCCTCTAAATGTTCTGACTGCACCTTGGCCTTTTGCAATGTGGGGCATAGATATGATCGGTGAGATTAAACCTACGGCATCCAATGGGCATCGCTTCATCCTAGTAGTGATTGATTACTTCACAAAGTGGGTTGAGGCAGCTTCCTACGCCACTGTAACTAAGAATGTCGTTGCACGGTTCATTCGGCATAACCTGATCTGTCGATACGGCATCCCAGAAAGGATCATTACAGACAACGGTACCAATCTCAATAACAAGATGATCACTGAGCTCTGCGAGTAATTTAAGATACAGCACCACAACTCTTCTCCTTACCGGCCGAAGATGAATGGGGCTGTAGAAGCAGCGAATAAGAATATCAAGAAAATTGTGCAGAAGATGACAATGACTTATAAAGATTGGCATGAGATGTTACCGTTTGCTCTACATGGGTACCGTACCTCAGCCAGGACGTCAACCGGGGCAACTCCTTTCTCCTTGGTCTACGGTATGGAGGCAGTCTTACCGATCGAAGTGCAAATACCCTCCCTCCGGATAATGAAGGATGCAGACCTGAATGAAGATGATTGGATCCAGACACAACTTGATCAGCTAAACTTAATTGACGAAAAGAGACTTGCTGCTATTTGTCATGGTCAGACGTATCAAAAACGGATGATCAGGGCATTTAACAAAAAAGTCAGACCACAAGAGTATCAAGTTGGGGATCTGGTAATCAAGCATATCATCCTTCCTCAGAGTGATCCCAGGGGCAAATGGACCCCTACGTACGAAGGGCCATTTGTGGTTAAACATGTGTTCTCAGGAGGAGCCATGATCCTAACCACCATGGATGGTGACGACCTTCCTCACCCCGCTAATGCAGACATAGTAAAAAGATACTACGCATAATAAAGACCCGCTAGGTTGACATACCTAGGCAAAAATTAGGGCTTCCCGGAGAACCAAAAGGGTTCGGGCAAAATGAAGGGATGAAATGAAAAAAATCTGTACACCCGGCAAGTCGAAAACCTGAAAAGGCGGCTTGGGCAAAAATGGGTATCCCGGTGGACCGAAAACCCGAAAGGGCGGTCCAGGCAAAAGTTAGGGATAAAGCGTAATACTATGTCTCATTGGATCACTTTGCATCCAGAATCCGGTATCAATATCAAGTTCAAAACGGCATCAATCAATCAGCTTCATCTTCAGCTAGGTCATCAAGTGATGAGACGCTCGAGGATATAAAGGCAATAGCAGAATTGGAACCCAGTGGGATTATTCTTTTCACACAGCTGTTTTGTTTTCCCTTTGTACAAATTGTATAAATTCTTTTGTTCGGCAGCGTTCTCTTACTAGGACGTCAGCCTCTTGTACATAAACGCCTATTTACAGGCAAATTCAAAATCAATACAAAAATCACTTTTTCAGTTAAAATTGCCAATTGTTTTTCCTTTTCTGTTTTGTTTTGCGAAGAACGTCCGAGGTTCAATTTGTGATATATGCATTTGACAATAATTGCTAACTCATAAATATTTGCATACGAAACAAAGGATTAATTATAGGTAACATTAGAAGCAGGGGCAATAATGAGTGGTCTAAGCGATCTAATTGTTCTGTCCACTAAGGTATCAAGATAAGTTCAGCTGAAGAACATAACCAGTATATCTTAATTCCCCAGAGAGTGAGTCAGCAAGTCCATGCACTCTCCCCAAGCAAATTTATACAAACAGCCTTAAGGAAGTTGGGTATCCCTAGCAGATCTCAACATTCCCCAGCACAATATACGGACATTCTTAATAAGCATCCCCGACAGTCTTGATCTAAGATTGTTCCCCGGCGGCATACCAGACATTCAGCGGAGCCACTTCCCTAGTACATCTCAAAATTTCCCCAGGAGAGTCCAGTATAGTTCAAGATTTCCCCAGGAAAGGTTGAATCATCTCCCCAGCAGGAAGCTTATCCCCAGTAGATTCTGGAAGCTTCCCCCCCTGCAGAGCACGAACGCGTCCCCCGGCTTTATTCAAAGGTTATTTCCCTACCGGGATATAACTGGGTTATCCTCAGCCAAAAGCCACGGAAAGATCGTCCTCGACGAAGTCTTCTCACCCCCAGCGGAGTCTATCAAAACTTCCAACATAATAACGGTATCCCCAGCGAAGTTATCATCAACATCTCAACAAAGTACCTCTCCTCCCACAGAGTACTGTTCCCCAGCAAGGTAGCTAGAGTAATTTCTCCCCGCAGAGTAATCTATTCGTCAAGTCTATCCCCCAACGGAGTTATCCTCTCCTACCGGTATTCTTGCAACTATCATCCCCAGCGGATACAACAAAGCACTATTCCCCAACATCAGCCCAGGATGTGACTTCCTGGCACCCGTCAAGGATTTATTTTCCTAAGACGAAAACATACATTCAAAAACATCACATACATCATGATACATGCATGAACGCAACATATCTTACAATCTCATTTATGTTGAGAACATCATTGCTTGATCCATATCATGCATTGCATATGACTGACCTTTACCTTTCAGGAAAGATCCAGTTAAGTTCTCAGTTATGTCCAAGACCTCCTCTGGTTCAGTTAAATCGATTTCTAAAGATTTTTCTGATTCTTATCCAGTTGAAGTTATTTCAAGACTTTCGTCTGGTTCAGTTAAAATCGACCCTAAGATTTTCCTGATTCTTATCCAGTTGAAGTTATTTCAAGACTTTTGCCTGGTTCAGTTAAATCGATTCCTAAAGATTTTTCTGATTCTTATCCAGTTGAAGTTATTTCAAGACCTTCTCTGGTTCAGTCAGATCGACCCTAAGATCTCCCTGATTCTTATCCAGTTGAAGATTCCAAGACCTTGCCTGGTTCAGTTAAATCGACTCCTAAAGATTTTTCTGATTCTTATCCATTCAAAGGCCTTCCCTGGTTCAGTCAGATCGACCCTAAGATCTCCCTGATTCTTATTCCAGTTGAAGATTCCAAGACCTTGCCTGGTTCAGTTAAATCGATTCCTAAAGATTTTTCTGATGCCGATCCAGTCAAGGGCCTTCTCTGGTCTAGTTAAATCGATTCCTAAAGATTTTCCCGATGAAGACTCAGTAGAAGACATCCAATATTCTCTCATCGTTACTGTTGAGGTAGTAATCACCCCAGATTCTCTCATCGTTGCTGTTGAGGTAGTAATCACCCCAGATTCTCTCATCGTTACTGTTGAGGTAGTAATCGCCCAAGGTTCTCTCATCGTTACTGTTGAGGTAGTAATCTCCCCAGGTTCTCTCATCGTTACTGTTGAGGTAGTAATCGCCCCAGGTTCTCTCATCGTTACTGTTGAGGTAGTAATCGCCCCAGGTTCTCTCATCGTTACTGTTGAGGTAGTAATCGCCCCAGATTCTCTCATCGTTACTGTTGAGGTAGTAATCGCCCCAGGTTCTCTCATTGTTACTGTTGAGGTAGTAATCGCCACAGGTTCTCTCATCGTTACTGTTGAGGTAGTAATCACCCAAGGTTCTCTCATCATTACTATTGAGGTAGTAATCGTCCCTGATCCATTCATCATCCTGCTGAGGGTGCGTCTGAAGAGTTTAAAGATTCAATTCCTGTAACTAGCCAGAACGTATCTACACAAAGAGTTTGAAGACCAGCTCCTGTAACAGGCCAGGTAATCATTTTCTTTTTCAGGTACGCAAGTTCTCGCTAAGGAATCTCTTACGCGATCGACACCCAGATGGAATCTATAAGCCCATCCATCTATCCATCACCTCTCAACATGGCATCTATAAGCCCATCTTCCTATCCATCAATCTCCAAATGGCATCTGTAAGCCCATTCCCACCATCACACTACTATGTGAGCGCAAATTCCTAGGCACTCTAGTGTTCAATCATCTTCCACCTTCGGATTACGAAAGGCACGTCAGCCAATCTACATCCTCAGGTCTAAGAGGATTGAACAGGGGCAACTGTTGTACCCCAAAATTTGCCCTCCCATTTTCTTCAAGGTTTGCTAAGATCATGCTTCAAAATCTCCCAAGAGTTGCACAGTCCAATGGCCTACTAACAGTCAAAAATTAGGGTTTTGGTTCTGGCAAAGAAATTGAAGTTTCCAAGGGTCCAATCAAGTCCCACATGCCTACAAACATTGTCAAGCATCCTCATGCCAAGTTTCAAGACTCACAGCACAAAATTGCACAGTCAAAAAACCCTAATTGCTCAACAGTCAACTGCAGGGGCAAAATGGTCATTTGACAGTCAAAAGTCAAAATTTTTGGTCAACATCTTATTTTGAAGCCACAAACATCATTTTATCAATTCTTGATCATGATTTTCAAGGCATGGCTCAAAAAGTCTCAAGATGCAAAAGTTTCTATTTTTGGACAGTTGGAAAAGTCAACTGCAAATTGACCAGGGCATAACTTCCACATGGTTTATCAGAAAAATTCCATCCAAAGCTCATTTTGAATATAATGACATTTCCTACAACTAATCTTCACACTTCAAGTCCAATAAATGCTCTCACAAAAAGTTATCAATCTCAACATTATAGGTTATTTTCAAAAGTCAACAAAAAGGCACTTCAAGTCAAAGACCATAACTTGAGATTGATAAATAAAAATGACATGGGACCAAAGGCATTGGTTAGAGGACTTCAAGACCTTTCCAAAATGTCCAAGAACATGATCAAAGCTTAAAAATTGAGCAAGATATGCCTTGTGGAAGTTGGGAAATTTTTGGGAATTTTGAAAAGTCAACTTTGCTTCAAATGCCTCAAAATTGCTAATGGGCCACAATTTCTTCCAAGAATCATCACCCGAAAGCTATGCACGACCCATTGACCCAAAGGGGAGTTATTTTCTTATTTTTAATTAATTAATTGAGTTTATAAACCTATTAATTCATTTAATTAAAATTAAATATGAGAAAAATACTAAACAAATGTTTTGGAATCTTTTTGTGCAGCATTTTCACTCTTTATTCACTCAAGATTTCGTGCACATCCAAAAGGGAAAGAATCCCCCATGATTGGCAATGTTTTGATGGAGAAAAGATTGAAAAAGATCATGGAAGATCACAAATTTGAAAGGCATTAAAACAAGGCTTTGGGCTTGATCTTTTTACCCTAATTCATTGACATATATGTGCACATCACAACCCTAATCAGAAAAACAAGCAAGCTGCGCCCAAACTCAAAGAACAAAACTTGTATTTTTTCATAAAAATCTCAAATCTGTTTTCATAGTTTCAGTGTGTTGCAAGGCCTAAAAACTATTCCATCAGTTTGCCAAGGCGACCAGGAATCTTTTCCAATCGAAATCAGGTCTTCATACATCCATAACTGGTAGAACCACGTTGCCCTGTTCATGAAAATTTTCTCAATCGTATTTGAATTTGCATACCTTTTCCATATGTTTTAAGCATTGATTTATACTAACATGAGTATTCTAAAGCTGTTGGCATTCTTTGATTGAACTTTTAAGCCTTGTACACGAATCCACCATGGAAGCTGCCTAGGGTTTCAGAGGTTTGAAATTGGGGTTTCTTTCCTGGGAAAAAATTGGACCATAAGACCAACGCCATTGGAATCGTGACAACAAGACGGATTGAACCCACACCTCGCGCCCAATTTATCATTGCCCATTGCTTAATCGCTATTTTTCCTGGTCTTGTTTAGTGGGGGTTTAAAACCCCCGCTATTTACTTTTGTTTGCAGGTACAAAACGAGGAAGAAGCCTGCGTGTCATAGCATGATTGGGACATTCAAATTTCCAGTGCGTTTTTTTGTTGAATATCATTAACCTTTATTTTTTGTTATAATATTTAATATCCAGAATTATTACAAACGCATTGAATGGTGTAGTGGTTGGGAATATGATTGGTAAGTCTTGGGACCTGGGTTTGATTCCCAGGTCCCCCACCTCTTCAATATTATTTTTCTCAAAGTGTTTCCATGCAGCATGTTCTCAAGGGAGTACCATATGCCTTCACTATCTGGCTTGCCACATGTCTTCAGAGACCAATCCAATGGTTAGAACTTGCAGATCACCATATGCATCAGTCAACCACACGCGCACAAGCATTGGAAAGTCAAAAAGGCCAGATTTCTTGGGCCAAACTACTTCAACAAGCCTCCAAATTGGGCAGACACCCCCCAATGTTTGTATATCTTTTAATCTCTTTTCTTTTCTTTTCTATTTTTTTTTTTAATTCTTTTGATCATTTATTTTATTTTATTTAATTTACTTCAAATGATTAATTTTCATATAAAAATACAAAAAAATCAGAAATCATTAAAAATAAAAATATGTCTCATTTAATATTTAATTCACTAATTATTTTTGTAAATAATTTTAATGATCATTTTAGTTTTAATTTAGGGTTTTAATTTTTATTTACTTCTTAATAACTAAAAAATATAAAAATAGGTTTTTAGTACATTTTGATCCTCTTTTTTTAATAAATATTCTTTTCTTATTATAATTATTATTAACCATTAATTATTTTTGTAAATACTTGTAATTAATTAATTAGGGTTAAATTAGGTTAAACTTAAACAATTTTCTTTAATAATTAAAAACAAACTAGAATTAGGGTTTTTATTTAAATTTCTAATTTCAATTAATCTTCCTTTTTTTTTATAAATACAAAAACTCCAAAAATAACTTCTTTTTCTTATTGAATAATTTAATTAATTTGTAATTTTAATTTAATTTCTTTAAAGGGTCCAACACCCTCGCACTCGATTCTAATTTCTTTTTGCATTTATTTTTATTTCTTTTATGAATGTAATGTATTTGCCCCAAAGCCTTGTAATAGATAATTAGGACATTTACCTTCCGCATTTTATTTATTCAAATCGGGTCTTTGTTTAATTTGGCGATGTAGACCCGCGCCTTGTAATAGCGTAGGACCTTTCTTTTTCCGCATTTTAATTTCTGTACCCTTTAAACTGTTAATCACATGAAAGAATGTATGCCCAAATAAAATCAAGCGTAGAACACCCAATGCATGATCAAGACAAAAACTGAAAATGACACACAATTCACACACCACTCCTAGGGTACGCCTCGCTGTTGCCTTGACCCTCGAAATGTGGTCGTCGAGTAGAGGACGTTTTAGTAAGTCCTCATGTCCATGAACATGTCATGGGGGTAGCTTCTAAGGTGTCCTCCTATTGCTCTGGTGACCACACTGTCCCTAAACTCGAATTGACCCGAACACCTCCAACGGTGGTGCTACCTACCTCTCAATGGTGGGATGGAACTACCTTAAGGACATTTACACAGACTAATTCCTTAGGGTAGGTAGATGACTCGTAGATACTTGCTCTAATTCAAAACAAATCAAAAACTTATTTCCACACCGACACTTTGCAAAAAGCTTTCAAAAACAACTTTTCAAACACTCTTGAGGACTGATACAAGAGTCGATCTGAAACTTTCAAAGAAACTTTTTCAAACTCACTCACTCTGAAAAGCAAACAAACATTTTGAAAACAGAAATGAGCAAGTATCTAAGAGCCCATGGATAACCATGGATAGAAAGGGTCCTAACACCTTCCCTTTCTATAAATCTACCTCCCGAACCGAGAGCTAATCTCAATAAGGAATTTTTCTGTGCTTTTGTCCTTTCCATGTTGGAGAAAATAAAAGACGGTGGCGACTCTTGCTTACCGCGACATTTCGCGAACCAGCGTTAAAACAGTCAGTTCCAGATCCACCGATCACAATTAGAATTCAAATTGGTTTTTGTTAATTCTTTATTTTACGTTTGGAATTAATTTTAGTAAAATAAATTAGGCAGCAACATGTTAAGTAAGATGTTCTAACTTGCAGAGAAAACATATTGAATAAGATGTCCTATGCAGAATCATTCGACATCGTGTTTATTATAGCTAGACTTTTAGATTATGTTAGTTTGTTACAACTAATGAATATTCTGGGAATATTATGTAATCACACGTGGCATCCAAGGGTGAGAAATCAGGGATTTATGTTGGTTTTCAAGTTATCCAAGGTTTCTAAATGTTGAGGCATTTTAGGAAAGTTATGATTGAAGACCTATTTTTAAGGAGAAGATTTTGCAGACTTTATGCAGTCTCTTTGTTGCGTTTGTTGCATTTTTGAAGCCCAATCCAGTTCAGAAAAGGGTTATAAAAATAAGTGTCTATACCTAAATAAGTCACGAGCCAGAGTTGTAAAAGTATTATTCTTCAGGGCTTCGTCTATTTATTATCTGTTGTGAGCCACTCTTGTATTGTTTGTTACTTGAGTTAGACTGTTAGTTGAGTTTTAATTATGAATCACTCATAATATTTTAAGCAAGAGTGAATTCTGTTTGTTGAAGAATGTTTTCTTCTTAATTGTCAATCACTCTTAATATTCTAAGTATAGAGTGATTGTGTGTGTGTGAGGTTTGTATTCTAACTCGTTTGGATTGTATTCTTATCACCGGTGGTGACTGTCAGGGAAGTGAGAGGGGTCTCATACCTAGGTGAGTCTTATGTAGAAATATAGCATGGGTAGTGATTAAGTGAGAAGTTGTAAACGTGGGAGTTTAGCTTTGAATTAATACTATTTAGTGGATTTCCTTCTTGGCTTGGTAGCCCCCAGAGTAGGTGTTGTTGTACACCAAACTGGGTTAACAATTATGCGTTTTGTTTACTTACTGCACTATTAATTTTGTTATTTATGTTCATTATGTTGAAGTCATATTACAGTGTCTCAACATCTCTTAGGACATCTGTGATCCAAATACTAGAATTTTAATTGGTATTAGAGCATGCATCCTGTTCTGTTTTGGGTGAGATATGGGGAAGATACTTTCTGGTACAATGGACATTGAAAGTGGACTTGTGAACGAAAGCTCTCTACAAAGGGATGTTTAAAAGATTACATTTTCTAAGGTAATAGCAAGGAGTTTCAGTGGTAACACTCATAAAACATGTGACAAAATCAAGGAGTGCAGGAGATTATTTGATAGGTGCAAGAGGTGGAAGACCACCTGAAGATGATCAAGATTGTCTTGTTTCTAGGGCTATAGTATACTTATGTTGCTACTGGTGGTGGTGTAATTTGTGTATGGTGTGATGATATCTTGCATGATTAGTGATCTTGGACAATTCATATTGTTGTTTGGTTGATCCCTTGAGGGCGAGTTTTGGTTATGTGTGACAGGGTGAGAAATGGTCCCGTCTGATGGTGTCGAGCATATTGCTTTGGTGGTGAGGTGTTGTGATTCTGACTTATGTGTTTGATTTATTTTCAAACCTATGTTGCTCTGTTGTCACCTGGATTGTTGTGCTTGCTTTCCAAGTTTCTCTTGTGCCTCTGGTGTTGAGGCTTTAGAAAGGGTTGTTCATGGAATACCATTAAGGGAAAAGCATTAAGATTTGGTCTCCTATGAAGGTTTGTCCCATGATGCTGTAACAGAGGTTCAACCAATGTATTAAAGCTGTCAAATATACTTTAGGTTTATCTCAAGTCCACTTATAAAGGCACTCCCAAAGGAGGTTGATGAAGAGTGTTCTAAAGGAAAATTGTTCAAGGATTGTTCTAATTTTTGGGAGTAGTAGTGGCTTCAGAATCAAGCTCAATAATACGTTGGAACTCCATACCAATAAAGTGTACATAACTCTGTTGGACAAAGGGATGACATAGCATATGCTCTGGGAGATAAATAGATGTGTGTTAATCACATATGTTTGAAAACCTTCTCCTAAATTTGAAGAGGCATCTGGATTGTATGTCTAAGAGGTTTCTATCCAAGAAACATTTCTTAGATAAGTGGGCTGGTCAATATATGACTAATTGATTACTCTTTGGGCCAGTTTATTTCTAATCCAAGTAAGTAGGAATACAGAGGCTGAGCTATAACTTATAGTGGAGATTCGTTATCTCAACCAGGTTCTTTTTATATGGAGGTCAAGTTCAAATGTTAAGGAAGTTCTCTCCGAATATCTGGAAGTTTCTTTTGGTAAAAAGAAGCCATATTTGTGTGATCCTGCCTGCGGCTACTCTAACTGAGTTGATGAAGCAGGCTTGAAGCCGAAATTGATCAAGATGGCTGGATGGTGTTTTCCATAAACCAGATGGAAGTTGAGAACGTGGAACCTTTGTTCTGTTGTAGTTATGAAAGTCTAAAGGATAGATCTTTGAGACTGTATCAGGCTGAGTTGTTGTCTAGTGATGTCATTGGTGTCAATCAAATGTCTTATAGGGTGTTAGATCTGAAGGAGTTGTTTTTATTGGAGTTGTATCATCTGGAGATAAGTTAATTTTGAAAGATTAACTCTCAGGTGTGTAGAATATAGATTGCTGCATTTATCTATGATCTGGCCTTGAAGGGTGACTTTTTTCAAAACCATAGTAAATGATAAAATCCTGTAATTTAAGTTGATGTATGATGATGGAACATCACCTCAGTGATTACATCTCTAGAAAAGGAAGGTGTTCTTGAAGTTCATGTTGTGAGAAATGCTGATCACCATTAGATTGGAATGTATAACCATGATGGATTAGTTGTTTGAATCCATGTGTACTAATGGATTACAGAAGAAGAATGTCAGATAAAATGGGCTACCATCTGTGAGGAGGTAATCTTATCTGCTGATTGTACCCCAATGAGAAACTGTGAAGGAAGGGAAGTGACGAAATGGTCCTCTCATATGGTTGTACATGTGACTGATGTCAATTCAATTGTGTTTGGCATCTTTCCCAACTGAAGAAGAGAATTGTGTTTTTGTCTAATGTATTGATGCAAGATTGCAGTCTAAACATTATTCTTTAGAAATTATATGAGTTTATTTCTCTTCATTGTTTCTAGTGACCTGAACAAGCTGCAGAGGATGTGTCCTATGAATATCTCTTTGTACAAGCTTGAAAAAAAGATTTCTGAGTATATAAAGTTCTACAGATGGTGGATCAAGAACCAAAGTGAATGATTCGTGTTGTACCCCAAAATTTTCCCTCCCATTTTCACACAAGACATACTCCTAGAGGTTCTCAAAGTGCTCAAGGTTGACCAAGAATTGACCAGACAATTCTCCTCATAAGGCAATGAACCCTCAACTAGGGTTTCCATTTTCATCAAGATGGTAGAGATCCAAAAGTCTCAAATGCTTTCCATGGTCCTAATATGTCTTCAAGATCATCCAGGCCAAGATTCATTCCTTTCTCAACAAGTTTGCTCAGTCAATTGCTCAAGTATTGGAAAATCAACTGTGCTAGGTCAAAAGTCAATTGTGGCCCATGTACAGTCAAACTTAAAGATTTTTGGTCAACATCAACATTTTAAAGTGATATCCATCATTTTATCAAGGTTTGATCATGATTCCTCAAGAAATGCCCCTAAATCATCAAAAGTCAAAAATGGCAAATAAAGGTTTCTATAGGAAAAGTCAACCAAACTTTGACCAATCATAACATTCTCATACTTTATCAGAAATTTTCCAACCAAAGCTCATTTGGAAGAGAATCCAATTACCTACCACTTCTCTTCAGCCCTCAAGTTCAATAAATACATCATTTGAAAGATACAAGTTCATACATTACAAGTCATTTTTAGAAAGTCAACAAAAGACACTTTTTTTTAAGACAACTTACATCAATATAAATATTCAAAAGAAAAAAATGATCAACATAGAGATTGTAGAGGACATCTTGGGCTTTCCAAAAAGTCCAAGATCATCTTAAAAAGATGAATATTGAGCAAGTTATGGTTTGCACAATTTGGGCAAATTTGTGAAAAATGCATGAAGTCAACTTTGAGCAAAATTGTGTTTTTAGGTTAATGGACCTAACTTTTAGGGTTCAAACATGTTTATGACATACCCAAGGACCTCTAAACCTAACCATGCACTATTTTTATTTCTATTTATTTGAATTTTTATTCATTTAAATATGAATTAAATCAAATAAATTAAATAAAAATACAAAGAATAATGGTCCATGACATTTGGGTTTGATTTGATCTATTAGAAGGCCCATATTTTTGTGCAAGATACATCCGATGGGACCAGGTTCATGCAAGTGACAAAAGAGGCAAAGATATCACAAATATGGACATTTTTCAATGTGTTTTATCCTTGTCTCCAAGGCCATGAATGCATTGATTCTTTACCATGTTTGTTCACTCCTATCTTCCCTCTATAAATACATAACATTACAAGCCAAAGGGAGCACGGAATTTCTCTCCAAAAAGCTCTCCAAAATCTCTTCAAAAAGCTCTCCAAAAATCAAAGAATCGGTGCAAGTCATATATCAAGATTCCAGTGTCTCTCGATTGACACCAAGCCTCAAACCATCCTCCTGAAGTCTCCATGAGTCTTACAAGGCCCAAGAGCAGTCCATCACATACCCCTATTTGACAACACCAGTTTGGTAAAATTTTAAACTTCGAATCTTTTATTTTAATCATATTTCATGGTATGCTAACGTTTGTTTGAGTTCACATTCCACCCAAGAATATGAAAATACCATGGTTAGGGCATGAAGCTTTCAAAGATTCGAGCCTAGGGATTTTTGATGATTGCACCCCCTGTTTATTATTTAACCCCCAGGCCCATTCATTTGTTTTAATTTTTCTTCTTTTTATATTTTTACTTTCATTTAATAATTAACCATAAAAATCAGAAAAAAATCACCAAAATATTAGATTAGTATTTTTTAATTAAACTAATTTTGTAAATAATTTAGATAAATATTTTAACTACCTTCTTTAATTAAAAATGAAGTAGAATTTAGGATTTAATTAGATTTAATTATTTTCTTTTCACAATAAAAAATAAACTTAGACTATTTTTCTTAATTAATTTTTATTTTTTAAATAGACTTTAGGATGTTTAATTTAATTATTTTTCTTAATTAAAACAAAAATCAAACAAATAAGTTTTTTTACTTAGACTTTTTTTTAGGTTGTTAGACGCTTCTTTCCATTTTCACGCGCGTTTATCTTATTCTCGCATCTTTTATAATATTGTAACTTCTTACAGTTGTAATAGTTTAGGACTTAAATTTCCGCACTTTTAATTCCACACTTTAATTTTCGTCCATTATTATTTATCTACATCAAAGCCCTGTAATAGCGTAGGAACCTTTATTTCTCGCTTTTTATATTTTTGTATGCTTGTATATAATTGCTAGTAAGTAGGAGTGCATGACAAGATTAATTAAATTAATCGTAGATCACTAACTTCAAGATAATATAACTGAAAAAACACACTTCTCACACTTACATCCTTAGGGTATTCCTCACTCGGTTGCCTCAGAAATGGTCATCTCCCTAAAACATAGGGATATCTTAGCAAAGACACTCGGTATAAAAGTCATCATAAAAGATCATGGTCCCTAAACGTCCCTCGAGTTGCCTTTCGGTAAATGATCTTGTCCCTCGATGTTGCCTATATGATGACAGTCCCTTCGAACGCTAAGATATCCATACATGTTGCCTTCGATGACTATAACGTCTCTTTCAATAGTCCCTCAACTTCCAATGATAGGGCTACCTAATAACTAATGATAGGATAACATTATCTAAAGGATAATAGGAAAAGAACATCCTTTTTCGACTAGGTAGACTATTCTTAAGTACTTGCTCAAAAACAAATTTACACACTTTCAAAAATCTTTTCAAAAATACTTTATCACACTCTTGAGTAGTGATACAAGAGTTACCATAAAACAAACAAAAACTTTCAAAACCAAAAACAAACAAACAATTTTAAAAAATGAGAAAGTACCTAAGAGCTCGTGGAAAACCACAGATGGAAAGGGTGCTAATACCTTCCCTTTCCATAATCTACCCCCTTACTCAGAAAATCTCGAAAAAGGTCTTTTTCTGTTCTTTTCACCCTTTCCTTTGTTGGATAAAAGAAAAGTCAGTGGTGACTCTTACTTACCGCGACATTTGCGAATACAAAATGCAAACCAGTATATAATAGTCAGTTCTGCCACCGTATCACAGAACTAGCGACTCTATTGGGGAAAGTTATAAAAGTGGGGTTTTCCTTAGGGTCTAGATCATTTCTAATTTATTTTCTTGTTTGTTTGCTTTACTTTTAAGGGATTGTTTGGGTTACTATAGATCCTATACCCGGATCTGGGGAAACCTGTTAGGTAAGTAGTAATAGATCATGGAAACTGTGCAGGGTATATTGACACGGTTGAAGCGATGGCTATGTTGATGCGACACTTTGGTTGGTACCGGTAGCCTTTGAGTTAATCAAGGAGAATACGGGGCCGCTGCGTGGTGTCATGAAGCGTCAACTGACCTTAGAACCTTTAAATGAACAACTTGGCCATTATGACGTAGCTAGATGTCCGTCTTTGGTGTAGTCCCAAGTCGGAAGATACTCGATGCTACACTCATTGAGATTTGACTCTTGAGTTTTGTTTGGTTGTGAGTTAGTCGCCTATCGAACGAAACTTGTGGGAAAGATCAGTGATATTGAGATCCCTTAAAACCCGATTACTATTTATAGGACAGGTTGAGCCAACTAAATTTCAAGAGGGTACTTACCTACAAACCCCATGCAAGCCTAAACCTAAGGCTGTTTGTGTGATTTGTTTGCTTTCAACTTGATCTACTTGCTGGGTTTTTATCTAACAACATGATCTTCTTGCAGGATTTGTGTACAATCATTATCCAGTAACCTAGACTGCTTAGACTCACTTGTCTTCATCACCTTACACTTTTGCTTAATGCATAACATACACATCATAACATCATGCCACAACATTTCCTTAACCATTTCAAGGATCTCAAGGGTTTGTGATGTAGGTTATGATAAATCAGACATCTAGCAAGGGGCAAGGGGATTTATTTTCCTCTAGCCAATGCCGTCAAAATATCAAAACTCAACAACTTGAGTCAGGGGCTATGACCCACTTGATATGGTGAGCTTGACTCTCGTAGAAGGACACTCAACGATACAAAGTTCTTCAACCAAAGCTGCAAATTTCAACTTCTGACATTTTCTTATTTACCCCGCGAGATCCTTGAAAACATTGCATGCATGCCATTTCATAACAAGTCTTCCAGTACAGGTTTCTCATCTTTTTGATGTTTATTTCAGCAAAAGAAATTACCCTTAAACAAACAGTAAAAGACCTTCAAGCTCAAAACACTCAGTTCCAACAAATGTTCATGGCTTTGGCCCAGGGGCAGGAAAAACTGAAATCTCTCGTCATCAAAGAGAAGAAGAAGAAGGAAAAGAAACTGGCTGGCATCTTGAATACGGGAAGAAGACTTAGAGGACCGGTTAAATGGGCTCTAGATATCACAACTCCGTCAAACGAAGGGGATAATCATGAAGAATTCAACAACCCCGAGGCTGATGAAGAACAAGCTGATTACTCTGAGGAATAATATCCTCCTGCTGACAATAAGTACAAACAGCTGGAGGATCGTCTCAATGCTATGGAGATTCAGTAGGTACCTGGCTTGGACTTTGAAGAGTTAGGGCTAGTTCATGGAGAGGTCATCCCACCAAAGTTCAAGGTTCCCAAATTTTCTAAGTATGACGGTGTCTCTTGCCCTAAGTTGCACTTAATGCTTTCTACAAGCATTACCAATACAATGCTGACCTCGCTCCAACTCGTACACAACTTCAAAGCATGTTTATGGGTTCTAGCAAAGGCTTCAAGGAATATGCCCAGAAATGGAGGGATCTAGCTGGAAGGGTACAACCTCCTCTGAATGATCGGGAAATGGTAGACATGTTCATGGGTGCTCTGACAGGCCCGTTCTTTAATATGCTGAATGGGAGTTCCTCATCCGGGTTCACAGAGATGGTTCTGACTGGAGAAAGGATCGAAAGTGGTATCAAGAATGGGAAGATCTCGATGGCTGCATATTCTAATGCTAAGAAGAAGCCATTTGCTGGTAAGAGGAAATCCAATGTTGTGTATGGCAAGAATGGTCGTAATAAGGCATACTAACACTAATCTGTAGGGGCAGTGTTAGTCTCTAATTCGGCACGCATGCAACGACAATAACAACGAGGTAATCAGCAAAGGCAAGACGAGCCTAAGAGACAGTTTACCAAGATCAACATGTCGCTGTCTCGAGCATTACAACATATGTTGAGGATGAATTTGACTACGTTGATAGGACCTCATCCAAACCCTAAGACTTCTTCCCCTAACTACAATCCTGATGCAAGGTGTGCATATCACTCCAACATTCCGGGGCATGATACTGACGATTGTTGGATGTTGAAATATAAAATTCAAAACTTGATTGATGAAAGAGTGCTGGAGTTTACACAAGATGGTCAGGCTGAGTTCTTCTGCCATCCCTCCAAGGCATGCCATTTGAAGTGACAAGATCAGACGAAGAAGCTTTTGTTCATTAGAATTTTCAATTTGTAATTTTCTTTTGATTGTTCGAACATTTGTTCATGTCAAACTTTGTTACTTTATCAATGTATTTCATATGTCTGTTTTGAATCAATTCATTCGTATTCACTATATTTAAACTGCTTTCTTTTTTGTGATATTCAACTCTCGATCAAAAGCTCTGAGCCTTTAGAGGTAGGATGACGAAAATGATACCACAATCTCTACAGTATCCTTTTGAACAGACCCCACTAAAGATGTACATGCATTGTTTTAAATCCTAAACAGTGGAGTTATAAGGAAGATAATCCCTAGTCAACCACTTTGAGCCAAGAAGTAGGAGTTTTTCTTTTCACACAAATTAAAACCCTTAATTATAACCCAGGGCAGGGTAGTTTCTCAGTCAATTCAGACACGCATTCAGTCGCAATTTTCCATTTCGTACACAATGAATGGCATCGAAGACGTCCTTCCAAATTAAAAGATGGTGATGGTTCCGCATAATTATTAAAGCCAACACTCATTATCTCTCAAAATAAAAGCCCTCTAAGTAAAAAACTATGAAGGAAACTTAAGAAAAAACTGGGGCATTCTGCTGACTGTAATCATAAAAGAACCAGTTCAGGAAAAAGCAGGGATAATAAAAAAAGAGAGGTCACTACAAATCCTGAACAAAAATAAGATTACAAAAATGACTGCCTCTTCAAAATAAACTTTCAGTATCCGAACCATCACCGAAACATCAAGGACAAAATGCCAGACTCAATTGGGATCTGAATGCACAATTAATTGAGCTAGGATTAAAGAACATCACGAAGAACGGGTGGGTACAAATAAATTTTGAGCCTTTACCCTTTGTTTCTTAAACGATGAACCATGCCAAGTTATAACCCTTGAAAGTCCTAGCTGAAGCATGGGTTAATTCGAAAGCATACTGTTACAAAAGGTATCCTGACTCCTATAGAGTTCGCTATAAATCCTGAGTTGACATCACACTTTTACAAAATTTGTTTCTTTTACTAAAAAATGAATTTTCAAACTTCAAGACAGACATAAGCTTTGCATTTTTAAAATACCATTATTTGCATATGACTATTTTTTCAACAGCAGAGAAATTCACACGACGGATATTCGATGAACATAAATCTTCTCAGTGGATAGAATCACCTCAGATGGAAAGACATTCCAGTGATAGGCCATTCATAATCAAGGGGCATAGCATGGTGTCTAGCTGATCAGGGCAGTCAAGGTAAAGTTCAAGGAATCTCTAAAAAATGCCAAATAGCCAGGGGAAGAACTCCATCTGAATCACTTGGGGCATTAGACATGAATTACATCAACGAATTCTGTACGATCAAACAAACACCTTATGGCAGTGTGACAACACTTACTACTAAGGACAATGATAATTCTCCACATCTGGTGAACATGGACATAGTCAGAAAAGACTACGCATGAAAAAGACCTGCTAGGTTGACATGCCTAGGCAAAAATAAGGGCATCCTGGCGAACTAAAAAGAGTTCAGGAAAAAATAGGGATATATACAAAAATTATGCACCCAACAAGTCGAAAACCTGAAAAGGAGGCTTGGGCAAAAAAGGGTATCCCGGTGGGCTGAAAACCCGAAAGGGCGGTCCAGGCAAAAGTTAGGGATTAAAATGTACGATTATGTCATGTCATCTTGTCACTTGTCTATCAGTAGAAGACTTGTTATCCTGATCAACATTTACCAAGCACCCCATGAGTAGGGATGACACTCAAACCATCCATAAAGTCTCCACGGGTACTTTCTCTGGCAGGTACAGGGGCAAAGATATTCTGAGACGAAGTCACCGCTACATATGACCCTATGACACCTATGTTCCCCACAAAGTAGAAACAACCAAAGTTTTAACCTCCTTTTCCCCAAGCAGGAATTACTTCCTCCAGCCAAGTTCCTTCAGAGAGCTGAAATATGTGTTCCCTAACCGAGCTTTATAATCTTAAACAGTTTATAACCTCCTCCCGGGTAGAGTTTATTTCTCCAACTGCGGAAGCTCATTCCCCAATAGAGTTTATTTCTCTATGTTGTACCCCAAAATTTTCCCTCCCATTTTTCATACAAGATACTATCTTAGGGTTTCTCGAATACTCAATTTAGCTCAGAATTTGATCAGATAGATTCTCTCCCTAAGCAGTAAATCAGCAATTAGGGTTTTGCATTCCTCAAAGAAAATTGAGTCTTCAAGGTCTCAATTGGTCTTCATGGGTTTTTATATCTCTTCTAGGTTGTTTAAGCCAGTTTTCAAACCTTGCATTGCAAGTTTTCTCAAACAATGGTCCAGATAACTAAAAACGACTACATTAACCCAAGAATCGACCCTTTTGGGAGAACAAATTCAAACGATCGTAACTTTTCATTATTCAATATTTTAGAGGGGTTTTTCTTTCGTACGATTCTCCTTGATGCCATATCTAAGTTATCTTCACAAATCAAGAACTGATTACGTGCAAAAGATCACCAAAAAATTTGAATGCGTTAGAAGTCGCATCATGGAATTTGACCTAATTTTAAATAACAGTCGTCTGATTTCTAAGAATTGTGATTTCTTCAAATTACAGGACCTTGAGACGATTATTTCTGTTCATGGTCATATGTGATGTCGCTCATGATTTTATTTTCGAAGAATCGAAGGAAAATTGTGTTTGGAAGACTTTTAAATTATCGAATCGTCGCAATGCATTTGTTGATTTTGAATTTTCTTAACCACAGTTTATTAAAAGATTGACGATTTTTCTCAGAGCATGTTTGCTTGGACAAGATGTGAAGATTAAGACTATCATTTAAAGCAATCATGATTTTGGATTTAAGTTGACCAAATGAATTACATTCTTAAACATTTATTTTGTTTAGGAATTAGAGTACAAGGTGCATGTTTGTTTGAATTATAGTTACAAAGTCAGTTGTGATTATTTGGAATTCAAGTTACCAGATTGAAGTATTTCATTTCAAATGTTCTGATTGGGAATTTCAAAAATTCAGTTAGAATACAAAAATTTGTATAAGAATCCCATCATACCAAAGTTGTTCAACTCTTTGTATTATTGCATTGCAAATAAAATTACAAATTTTTGTTTGTTTACAAAGAATCACAAGTTTCTTGTTTACAAAGAGAAATTACAAATTGTTGTTTACAAAGAATTTCAAGTTTACAAAGAGAAGTTTCTTCTTCAAGTCTTCATCTTCATCTTCAAGTAAGCAATCCAACCTTCATTTGCATCAAAGCCTCGCTCTCCATTCATGAAACAAGAAAAGAAAAGTTAGCAAGCATGTGAGGAAATTCAAGAAAATGTTTGTTTAGAACAAATTTTTATCTCATCATTAGGGTTTGTGTCTTGGAATCAGAATGTTTATTGCTTTAATCACAATCCACCTCTCCCTATTTTGCAAATCTCAAAACCTGAATTTTGGTTCACAAAAAAGGGGGAAAAGAAGTATATACAAGGCAGGCCTAAAAGCAAACCAAACCAAACAAGCAAACTGCTACACAAAACAGGGCTGCATTGCCAAAAACCAGCATAAAAAACAGCAGACCTGCAAACAAATATACAAAACAACAAACAGGAAGCAAATACAGCAAACTACCAAGTGCAACATAACAGGCACCAAATACAGTAAATTGCCAAGTGCAACATAACAGGCAGCAAATACAGCAAGCTGCCAAGCACACAAAATAGAGCAGCCAGCTGCCTAAAACCAGCAATCCAAACTACAGCAGGAAAAGCAGAACAAACATTGCAAAAGCAAAGTTAAAACTGCAATAAATAAAGGCTGTAAACAAGCAGGCAGCAGCACATGTATAAGGCAGCAATAAGTAAAAAATGGAACAAGGCAAAAGAGCAAGTCAACTTGCTCATCAAAAACATTATATCATCATTTTCCTTAAAACATACAAACCCTTCAGAATATATTGAAAATCCAAACATGGCTTTTGTTTCATGGAAAGATGAAGAGAAAAAGAGATAGGGTCAGATAAATATCACCTAAGCATACAACAGTCCAAACAGCCTTCCAAAACTATACCAAGTCAGCTCAAGACCAAGCTTTTGTCCAAAACCTGCAAACCTTACAACAATAGTCCAATAGCCCTGCTACAACCTGCATCAAAACCTATCCAAAGCAGGCCAAAACTTGCACAAAAATGGACATAACTTAACCTGTACTCTAAAGCCCAAAGTCAGAAGACCAATTTTGTTCAAATTTGCCAAAACATTCCCTCCAATTCCCACTTCTCAGCTGCTATAAACCAAAACCAAAACCAAAGCAGGAAAAAAAAGGCCAGATAAGATATCCATAAAGACCATAATAGCAGAACACAACAAGAAGAGGTAGACAACAAATCTCATAGTAAAACTTGGGCCTAAAAGCACAAACAACAACCACAAAGAGGATTGATATTTCCAACAGAATTGCGGATTTCACAAGGAGTAGAAAGGAACAGAAGACAAGTTAAGGGAGGTTGAGTTTACCTTTGGATCGTCACCTTTAAGGAAGTTCGGAGCAGGTATTCTTTAAATTTCTTTGTAATATTATAGCTTGAAATGTTGAGTTATTATAGCCTGATCGTTGAGCCCCTTTGTCTGCGTTTGCCTTTGAATTTGTGAATATTGTTTGGACAATTAATTTCTCTTGTTTTATTCCTGTAATCACCAACAATAAAGATTAAGAGAGTTAATCAGAAGAAGAATTTCACACAAAAAACACCTCTAAATTCTCTGTTAACACACACAAAGAATTAACTGTCAAATTTCTGCTTCTTTCAAATACTTACAGCATCACAAATTTACTGTAATATACTAAAACACATACCTTAATCTCACTCCCACTTCCAAACCCTAACCTTCCCCTTCTTCCAATGGAGGAAACCCTAAGCCCTACTAGACAGAGGCTTACCATTGTGGCACGAATTCAATCTCCTACATATCCCTTCATACTCGGTTCCAATGACGATCAACTCGAGCACGCTCAAGCACGAGCAGTATGCGCCGTTACTATCTGTTGCAAGACCCATATTGACTCCCAATCTCACCCTGATTCTGATCCCTGTCTCAACAAACAGCAAATCTTTGATTTGTTCCAGAACTGCATAAAGCTCGCCAGCAAAAATAGAATTAATCAGAAGAACACTTGGGATTTAAACTTGATTGATCACCTTACTGATATCGTTAAGCCGGGAGAAGAAAATGATACGGAGACTAACTTTCAGAAGGAAAGCTGTACTCTTAAAGCTGGTGTCAAAATTTATTCTTCAAGGGATGGATTCAGAAAGAAGAATGAGAGGAGAAGATGGAAATAAAATATCAAAATAGGAGATTGAAGGTGAGAGTGATGCTACAGATGAGAGAGGAGAGGATCACTTTTTTTTGTGTCTCAATTATTTTTTTGTTTTTTTTTTGTTAATTGCTTTTGTTGGAACTAATAATAATATTAAATATGACTAATTATCTTCCCAAGACAACAACAGCCACGCCTTTCTCTATGCTCTAGGGTTTTCAAGAAACATTCCTATTCCCTTCCAAAACCGGGTCAGGCCTTTTGGGCCTGTTGGCCCAATCATTCAACTGTTTCCTTTACTTACCATTTGAATCATCACAATAATGAATGGAACAGATAGTGTAGTGGTTAGAGCATTGGTTTGCAAGTGTGGTACACTGAGTTCGAGTCCCAGAGGGGCTATTTTGTTTCTTTTATTTGCATTTTTTTAAACACATAGTTTTATTTATTTTTTACAAATAACTTTGGGCTTTACAATTTTTTTCTGGCCCATCCAGATTTCTGCCTCACACACCCATAGTCAATTTAACACCACCATTTTACTTTGTTTTGTTAGTTTTGATTTTATTTGTTTTTACTAATTTAATAACTCATGAAATTTTTGTTAGATATATTTCTCATTTAGCTTAGTTATAATTTTTCATTTAGGGAAATGTTGTAATTAATTTTATTAATTAACCTTTCTTTTCGTCTTAATTTGTTGGTTTAATTTCTAAATAACAAAAAAAAACTCTAAAAGACAAAAATACATGCATTTTGATTTAATTCTTTAGTTAATTGATATAATAGATTTTCCCATTTTTCCTTCCAAACTTTTCACAAGCAAATACTTAGAATCTTATTGCTATATCTTGTTAATTAATTTTATTTTATAGACTGTTATAATTTTAATTAATCGTTCAAATCGATTTGGTTGTATTGTTTGCTATTTGGGCTTTTAATCGCATTCGACTCATCCCCATTTGTAAAAATTTGTACCCCCATTCCCGAAAGCTCTGTAATAGCGTAGAATTTCCATTTCCGCAATTTACTATTTTCCTTATATTGTATAGTAATTAGGCGTGTATGGAAAGATTTAAAATCAATCGCTAGATAACCTAATTTCAACAAAATAACTTGAATCAAACACACTTTTTCACACGTGCACCTCTAGGGTAACCTCACTTGTTGCCTCAGAAACATAATTATGTCCCTCAAATATGGGACACTTTAGCAAAGACCCTTCGATAAAAGATCGTAGTCCCTCGATGTCCCTCGACGTTGCCTTTGACAAAATGATCTAGTCCCTTACGAAAAATTGCTAAAGCGTCTCACAAGTTACCTTCTATGACTGTACAAACGTCCCGCGCCTGTCCCTTCACATCCAACGATGGGGCTTCTTACCAAATCAATGGTAAGATAGAAACATCTAAAGGAGGAAGAAAATAACATTTAAGACCTTTTGAATAGGTAGATTCGCTCCTAGTTACTCGCTTGCTCACGACAAAAACATTTTTACACCAACACTTTCATCTCAAAACATTTTCAAAAAACAAAACTTTGTATGCGTTCTTATAGAAACGATAACCATTACAAAGACATTTTCAAAATACTTTCAAAGGCCACATCACAAGCACATTGTCAAAGCAAAAGCAAGTGATCTAGCGAGTAACTAAGAGCCCGTAGATAACTACGGATGAAAAGGGTGCTAATACCTTCCCTTTTCATAATCTACCCCCCGAACCCGAGTAATAATCTCGAAAGGTCTTTCCTGTGCTTTTTTACCTTTCCTTTTGGATAAAAGAAATGTCAGTGGCGACTCTTTCTATCCGCACAATTGCGATCAAACACAAAACCCTCAAGTCAGTTCTCCCACCGTATCACAGAACTAGAGACTCTGTTGTGGATGTTAAACTAAAAGCGGGGTTACCTTAGGGTTAGATCACCTTTACTTGTTTCTTTTCATGCTTTATATTTTGTTCTTTTGTATTGGGCTTGCTTTGATCCTCCACCCGGATCTGGGACACCTTTTTAGGTAAGTAGCAATAGATTGTGGAAACTGTACGGTGTAAACCGATATGGTTGAAGCAATGGCTACGTTAGTGTGACACATTTGTGGGTACCGGTATCCCTCGTGGTGAATCAATGAGAATACGGGGCCGCTGAGTGGCGTCATGAAACAATAACTGACTTTAGAACCCTAATTGAACAAACTTGGCCATTAGGACGTAGTGAGATAACCGGTTTCGGTGTAGAGCTGAAAATTGGTTCATACTCGATACTACACTCATTGAGGCTGGACTTTTGGGATATCTCGGCCACAAGAAAAGATTGATTGTGCTGAGACAATGCCTAAGAGAAAGGTCGATGATATTGAGATCCTTTAGAACCTGATCACTATTACTAGGACAGGTTGAGTCAACTAAACTTCAAGAGGGTACTTACCTATAAAACCCCATGCAAGCCTAAAACATAGGAACCTGTGTGCTGTGTGTGTATATATTTACTTGTACATAACATCATAAACATCATAAGCATCATACACATGTTCACTAACCATTTCAAGGATTTAGAAATTTATCTTTGTTTTTGTTTTGTAGGTCATGAATTCCATCCGAAGGAACACCATCCGAATCAGCTTTGTAAAAGCACACCCTCAACTTCAAGAGTTAGCCTCAAGAGTGATCGGGGATTCTCCTTTTACCAAGAAATACGGTCGACTCCTCAGTTTGGCTATGTTCAGTTTCCAAGAAGAGATGATGTGTGTGTTGTTCCAATTCTTTGATCCCGTACATCATTGTTTCACTTTCCTGGACTATTAGTTGGTACCTACACTAGAAGAGTTCTCTCTACTCTTAGGGGTGCCCGTGCTTGATCAGATACCGTTCACCGGTCTAGAGGGGATTCCAAAACCTGAAGTCATCACCGAAGCTTTGCATCTGAAGAGAGCCGACATCATAGCCAATTGGGAGACAAGAAGCGGGGTTAAAGGTTTCCTAGCCAAGTTTCTATTGGAGAAGGCTCGTTCATTCTGGGACGACATGGATTTCCAAGCTTTTGAAGACATCCTGGATCTTCTCATTTATGGTTTGGTTCTGTTCCCCAACTTGGATCAATTCATAGATGTTAACACCATCAAAGTCTTTCTCTCTCGCAATCCTGTACCTACCTTACTGGGAGACATCTTGCACTGCCTTCATACCCGCACCATGAAGAAAAGAGGTACCCTCTTGTGTTGTATTCCCCTACTCGCTAAGTGGTTCACTTCACACCTACCTCAATCAGTATTGAAGAACGAGCAAAGACTGATATGGTCTCAAAGGATGATATCCCTCATCCATTCTGACATCCGTTGGTGTTCGAGATCCTTAGAAGATGTCTCTATTATTGACCGTTGTGGGGAATTCCCTAATGTCCCTCTGCGTGGTATTAGGGGAGGTATCACCTACAATCCTTGCTTAGCTCTTTGATAGTTTGGGTATGCCCGAAGAGACGACCCTCATGAGATGCTCATTCAAGGTCTGGTGTTCGACTACGACAAAGAAGACCAAGGTTATCGCAAGAGGTTTACACGAGCTTGGAGAATGATGAACAAGGTGGACAGTAGAACTTTGGGACACAAAAACTCTATCCCTCTCGAGCCTTACCTTAGGTGGGTACGGGCTCGTGCTCAGAGTCTCGTGATGCCTTACCCTTCCATCCTCCCTGTTATCATAGAGCCTGTTGTTAAAGGAGATGTCTGATACATTGTCCTTCATCCTGACATGCCTACCTCTCTCGAAGACTTGTAGAAAGCTTGGGTTCAATTGAAGGAAGAGCGAGACACCTTTGAAGCCCAATTTTATGCCAGTGAGAAGAAGGTTCTGGAACTCGCCAAGTAGCTTCATGAAGAGCAGAATCTGAACGCCTACATCGCGCCAAAGAGGATGCGTTTAACCTTCTTGTCTTAGGAGTTTTTGTTGCATTTTGTTTTTTTCATTGTAAGCCCAAAGAGGCATGATGTACTCAAACTAGGATTTATTAATATAACGCATGTTCTTTTTTGGTTTGAACAAATTTAAATCTCTAATTTCCTTGAAATCATTTGCATATTGCATCTTCATTCATCATAACATCACACAGGTTTCTTACAACAAGTCTCCTTATCCTTCTACTGTTTATTTCAGTGAGATGGATATTGAACAGACAGTGAAAGATCTTCAGGCGCAGAACATTCAGTTTCAACAAATGCTCTTGACTCTGACAAAAGGATAAGAGGAGTTGAAGACTCTACTGGCCAAAGAAAAGAAGAAGAAAGCGAAGAAACCAACCGGTATTGTGATCATGGGAAGAAGGTTCCAAGGACAAGCCAGACGGACTTTAGACTTTGCAACATCATCGGGTGAAGGAGATAATCAAGAAGACAGGACCAAGGAAGTGAACAACAACCCAACATTCGAAGAAGAGGAAGAACCCGACTACTCTGAGGAACAATATCCTCCTGCTGATAATAAATACAAACAACTAGAGGATCGTTTGAATGCTATGGAGGTCCAGAGGGTACCCAAATTGGATTTTGAAGAGTTAGGACTTGTCTCAAGGGTTGTCATCCCACAAAAATTCAAGGTCCCCACTTTCGCTAAATATGACGGTGTCTCTTGCCTGAAACTGCATTTAAGGTCATACGTCAGAAAGATTCAACCCGATACGTCTGATAAGAATCTATGGGTGCATTTTTTCCAAGAAAGCTTATCAGGGACGCAGTTGGATTGGTTCTATCAGTTGGAAGGGACCGATATTCGCAATTGAGAAGATTTGGCTGCCGCCTTTTATAAACAATACCAGTATAATGCTGACTTAGCTCCAACTCGGACACAATTGCAAGGCATGTCTATGGTGCAGGTGAAGGTTTCAAAACCTATGCTAAAAAATGGAGGGATCTTGTAGGCAGAGTCCAGCCCCCTCTATCTGACAGAGAATTGGTGGATATGTTCTTAGGCACGTTATCAGGTCCATTCTTCAACCATTTGATCGGAAGTTCCTCGGCTGGATTTACTGAACTAATCATGACTGGTGAACGAGTAGAAGCCGGTATAAAAAGTGGAAAAATTAAAAGAGATGCATCCTCGAGCATGATGAAGAAACCCTTTGTTGGAAAGAAGGAGGTCAATGTTGCATATGACCATAGGAATCAAAACAAAACTGAACGTCGACCGAAGGTAGGGGCTGTTATGATTTCTAATCCTGTACCAAATTAATAGCGAAATTATCAGCGCAAGCCAGAAGCACCCATGAGACGATTTACCCGGATCAACATGACCATGTCTCAAGTTTTGCCACATCTTTTGAATACCAATCTGGTAACTTTAAAAGAAGCTCCCAAGAACTTCAACACTGCTTCTCCTCGCTACAACCCGAACGCTCGATGTGCCTATCATTCTGAAAGCTCAGGGCATGATACAAACGACTGTTGGGCCTTGAAGAATAAGGTACAAGACCTAACCGATGCGAAAGAGATTGAGATTGATCCCCCAGAAATGCCTAATGTAATAACGGCGCCAATGCCCATACATGATCAAGGTGTCAAAGCCATTGATGATGATCGTTTTGTCTCCTCTATGAACGACTTAACTACTCCTCTGTTGACCATTAAACATAATCTGTTGCAAGCCGGTCTATTCCCGGGCTGTGATAAGAATTGTCACTTATGCAAGTCTCTACCAAATGGCTGTTTGTTACTGAAGATAGGCATTCATCACCTGATGACTAGCAAAGAAATCTTATTTGAAAAGATTCCTCTTACCAGAATTTCTTATCAAGATGTCTCAATAATCACCATTTCCAAAAATCATCTCGGGGTCTCCGCCAAAAGACCCGTTAGGATTACATCTTTTCCAAGGTCTGCACCTCTAATCATCACTATGCCAAGACCAATATCATACTCTTCGGATAAAGCTGTTCCCTGGAACTATGGGGCTGACGTTTATTACTATGGCGTCAAGCAAGATCAGTTGGCTGTCAAAGACGAAGTTGCGAGAGATACTGATCCTGACATCGGTAATATCATTGGGACCAGTAAGATAACAAGAAGTGGAAGAGTCTTCTCACCCGAGATTTCTCCAAAGATCGTTACTACTCCTGTGATCATTCCCACTACCGCTCCTACCAACACTCCTAGTGATGCTCCTACTGTTATCTCTACTACCGAGACAAGGGGTAAAGAGGTCTTGAATGAGCATATCCAAGCGAAAGAGCGTCCCGAGATCATCCCTGAAGCTTCTAGAAAGGAGATAGAAGAAATACTGAAGATAATCA
This sequence comes from Vicia faba, assembly GCA_948472305.1. Classification (NCBI taxonomy): domain Eukaryota; kingdom Viridiplantae; phylum Streptophyta; class Magnoliopsida; order Fabales; family Fabaceae; genus Vicia; species Vicia faba. The sequence goes on from CATIWC010002180.1 coordinate 205,806, forward strand.
AGAAAAGTGACTACAACATTGTAGAACAGTTGGGGCAGACCCCCTCGAAGATATCATTGTTGTCCTTACTTTTGTGTTCTGAGGCCCATGCCAAAGCCTTGGTAAAGTTTCTTAAGACCGCCCACGTGCCCCAAGAGACCTCCATCGACCAATTTGAGAATTGTGTGGCCAGTCTAACTGCTGATAACTGATTGGGCTTTTCCGACGCTGATTTAACTTCCAAGGGAAGGAAGCACAACGATGCCTTGCATGTTTCCATTGAATGCAGGGGCACCACACTTGCCCATGTTCTGGTGGATACCGGCTCATTATTGAATGTCTTTCCCAAAAACACTCTCGGCCGACTGGACTGCGAGGGAATCACTTTAAATCCTAGCAACATCATAGTGAGGGCCTTTGATGGTTCTAAGAGGATAGTGCACGGAGAAGTTGACATCCCCATAAAAGTTGGAACCCAAACTTTTGATTCAACTTTCTATGTGATGGATATCCTCCCTTCATACTCTTGTCTATTGGGTCGAACCTGGATCCATGGTGCTGGTGCCGTCACTTCTACCCTACATCAGATGCTAAAATACCCAATCAAAGGAAAAATTGTCACAATTCACGGAGAGGAGGAGTACATGGTTAGCCACCTGAACTCTTTCAGGTATGTTGAAATGGATGGTGAATTCATTGAGACTCCATGTCAGAATTTTGAGGAGGTTACACAAACGGTTGGGGCAACCAAGTCTACTCCTAAAGTTCCAAAGGTTACCAGACCTCCACTGAAGACGGCCTCTTTGAAAGATGCTAGAGCAGTAGTTGAAGAAGGCGAGTGTACCATCTGGGGTCAACTTCTAGATATTCCTTACAAATCTAATAAATTTGGTTTGGGATTCACTACAGAGGCCCAAAGAGTTGTTCGACGTTCTCGCGCCGGGGGACCACCTTTGCATATCAGCAATCAGGGAGTCAATGCAGTAGAAGACAGTGATGGCAGCTGTGATATGGACGAGTGGATTTTTCCAACCATTAGCGGAGGACTCAACAATTGGGAGGCCAAAGATTTCATTCCTATTACTTTCATTCAAGAGTAATTGTCTTTTAATGTTTTCAGGCTTGTAATATTTAAACTATTTAAACTTTAAAACCTTGTGTCTTACCCGAGGCACAACGGTCCATTTCTGAGGGTTGTTACTTCATTCTCATATGTCATCAATGAATCATGGACGTTTTTGCATGCAAATTGTGTGCTCTTTGTCTTTCTTTTCTTACATTTTATTTCTTTCAGAGATAGCTATGCTCTTACACACACTCACATATTAAAATGCTAATCTACATCCACTCAGGATCCTATGGGTAACGGTTCTTCTATGGCCTATTGTGACTTTGAAAATCCGATCTACCAAGCCGAAGACGAAGGTGAGGAAGATTGTGAGGTACCAGGGATATTGGCCAGGTTATTACAATAGGAAGAAAGGACCATTCAGCTCCATGAAGAGCCGGTTAAAATAGTTAACTTAGGTACTGAGGAGGACAAGAATTAAATCAAGATTGGGGCCAACCTGGAACCTAGTGTCAAGGAACGCCTAACTCAGTTACTACATGACTATGTTGAGGTTTTCGCCTGGTCATAGGAAGACATGCCAGGGCTCGACACTGATATTGTGGTCCATCGTCTGCTGACAAGAGAAGACTTCCCTCTGGTAAAACAAAAAGTCCATCGCATGCGGCCAGACATGTCAGAGAAGATCAAGACTGAGGTCATGAATCAGTTCAATGCTGGACTCTTAGCCGTCACCTCCTATCCACAATGGGTCGCCAATGTTGTTCCGATGCCTAAAAAGGACGGTAAGGTACATATGTGTGTGGACTACAGAGATTTGAATAGGGCAAGCCCCAAGGATGACTTCCCGCTCCCCCACATTGATATTATGGTTGACAATACGGCACAACACAAAGTGTTTTCCTTCATGGACGGTTTCTCAGGCTAAAACTAAATCAAAATGGCGCCTGAGGATATGGAGAAAACAACCTTTGTTACACAGTGGGGCACATTCTGCTATAAGGTCATGCCATTCAGACTGAAGAATGTCGGGGCAACCTATCAACGTGCCATGGTAGCTCTATTTCACAACATGTTACATCACGAAATAAAGGTCTACATGGAGGATATGATAGCCAGATCTCAAACGGAAGAAGAGCATCTCGATCATTTATAGAAGTTGTTTGAGAGGCTGAAGAAATACAAGCTGAGGTTGAACTCAAATAAATGCACGTTCGGGGTACAGTCTGGTAAACTCCTAGGCTTTGTCATCAGCAACAAAGGTATCTAGATTGATCCTGCCAAGGTTAAAGCGATACAAGAGATGCCTTCTCCTCGTACTGAGAAGGAAGTCAGAGGATTTTTGGGACGTTTGAATTACATTTCCATATTCATTTCTCACCTGACAGCTACTTGTGAACTGATCTTCAAATTGTTGAAGAAAGATCAAGTAGTCAAATGGAATGACGAATGCCAAGTTTCTTTTGACAAAATCAAATAATACTTACAAGAGCCTCCTGTGTTGATGCCACCCGTCGAGGGAAGGCCATTGATCATGTATCTGACTGTTTTAGAAAACTCAATGGGGTGTGTGCTGGGGCAGCATGACGAGTCTGGCCGAAAAGAGCATGTTATTTATTACCTGAGCAAAAAGTTTACCAACTGTGAAACAAGATATTCACTGCTCAAGAAAACTTGTTACGCTCTGGCATGGGCTACTCGCCGGCTAAAACAGTATATGCTGACCCATACTACCTTGTTGATATCTAAAATGGATCTAATAAAATACATCTTCGAGAAGCCTGCTCTCTCTGGGAGAATAGAAAGATGGAAGATGATCCTGACAGAATATGACATACATTATACTACCCAAAAAGAAATAAAGGGCAGTGTACCAGCTGATCACCTTGCTCACCAAGCTGTGGAAGACTACCAATCCATGAAGTTCGAATTCCTAGATGAGGACATCGTGACGATAAACAATTGTGAAGAGATCAGATCATATGAAAGACCTGAACAAGGATCCCGATGGATCCTGTTTTTCGATGGGGCATCCAACGCACTTGGAAATGGTATTGGTGTTGTACTTGTATCTCCTGAAGGGTGTCATACTCCCTTTACCGCAAGACTCTGCTTCAATTGTACAAACAACATGGCAGAATATGAAGCGTGCATCTTTGGTCTCAGAGTTGCCATAGATTTGAGGATCAAATCTTTGAGTGTGTTCGGAGATTCAGCTTTGGTCATCCGTCAGATCAAAGGGGAATGGGACACCAAACACCCTAACCTTATCCCTTACAAAGAACATGTTTTGACATTGCTGCCACAATTTGAGAATATTACCTTCGAGCATTTCCCGCGAGAAGAAAATCAGCTAGCAGACGCACTGGCTACAATGTCATTTATGTTTAAACTTAATTGGGATAACGAGGCTCCTCGGATCGCCATCAGACGAATGGATGAACCAACACACTGTCACAAGATTAATACTGAATAAGTAGTGGACCAACCCTGGTTTCAAGAAGTCAAGGGGTATCTCGAGTCTCAAGAATATTTGAAAGGAGCTTCAGTTAATGATAAGAAATTCTTAAGAAGATTCTCGGCTAAGTTCTTCCTTAGTAACGACATTTTGTACAAACGCAATCATGACTCTGTATTACTTCGGTGCGTAGACAAAGTTGAAGCTGAAAGGATCATGGTTGAATTGCACGAAGGCACTTTTGGTACCCATTCCAGTGGGCATAGGATGTCAAAGAAAATCCTACGGGCAGGCTATTATTGGTTTACCATGGAAGAAGATTGCTATCAACACTCTCGGACTTGCCATAAGTGTCAGATTTATGCTGATAAAGTGCATGTACCTTCGGTTCCTCTGAATGTCTTGACGGCTCCTTGGCCCTTTGCTATGTGGGGAATCGATATGATCGGGGAAATCAAGCCAACGGCCTCCAATGGACACCGATTCATCTTAGTTGCCATTGACTATTTTACAAAATGGTTGGAGGCAGCCTCTTTCGCTTCCGTTACCAAGAATGTTGTCGCCTGGTTCATCAAACAGAATCTCATATGTCGGTACAGTATCCCAAAGAGAATCATAACTGACAATGGTACGAATCTAAACAACACTATGATCACCGCCCTATGCGTGCAGTTCAAGATACAACATCATAACTCTTCCCCTTACCTACCAAAGATGAATGGCGCTGTAGAAGCCGCTAACAAAAACATCAAGAAGATCATACAAAAAATGACAGTGACCTACAAGGACTGGCATGAGATGTTACCATTTTCTCTTCACGGTTACCGTACCACGGCGTGCACGTCAACAAGGGCAACTCCTTTCTCCTTAGTATACGGAATGGAAGCTGTCCTTCCAATGGAAGTCCAGATACCTTCTCTGAGAATTGTACAAGAAGCAGGGCTGAATGAAGATGATTGGATCTAAACTCGGCTTGACCAGTTGAACTTGATTGATGAGAAGAGGCTTGCAGCTATCTGTCATGGTCAGATGTACCAAAAACGAATGATCAAAGCTTTTAACAAGAAGGTCAAACATCATGTATATCGGGTTGGTGACTTGGTGATCAAGCGCATCATATTGCCACAAGGTGATCCCAGAGGCAAATGGGCTCCTACATACGAAGGACCATTTGTGATAAAAAAACATAGTCTCTGGTGGAGCAATGGTCTTGACCACTATGGACGACGACGACCTTCCACACCCTGTAAACATGGACATAGTTAAAAGATACTACGCATGAACAAGGACCCGCTAGGTCGACTGACCTAGGCAAAAATTAGGGAATCCTAGCGAACCAAAAGGGTCGGGCAAAATTAGGGATTAAATACAAAAAAAATCTGTACACCCGACAAGCTGAAAATCTGAAAGGGCGGCTTGGGCAAAAAAGGGTATCCCGGTGGATCGAAAACCCGAAAGGGTGGTCCAGGAAAAAGTTAGGGAATTAAAGTGTATGAATATATCCCGTTGGATCATCTTGTAGATAATCTTCAGCATCGACCAACCAGCTCAAATGGTTCTAATCAATCCAATCAGATTCGCCGAGGCGACAAGTAGACAAGACACTCAGAGACACGAAGAATATAGCAGAATGGGAACCCCATGGGATTATTTCACATAACTATCTTTTCTTTGTATCAATTTTCATTTTTTTACGATGACATTCTCTTACTAGAATGCTCTTCTCGTTGTACAAAAAAGACTTATTCAAGTTAATACAAAGATATCCCTTTTGAAAGTGAAAAACTATTTGTTTTTCATTATTTCTGTGTTTTTGTTTACAAAAACGTCCAATGATTTATTTTTGAACATATGCATTTGAACGTGATTACTATTTACAAATGAACAGAAAAAAGAAAGACAATCACTAATGGCTTTAAGAAACAGGATAATATCTTTACGCTATTCCATAAAATCCCCGCAGGTATTTTCCCCAGCAAGAGCGGAAACAAAGACATCCTATTATAGGATCACTAACGTATCTCCACTATGCAGCCTAGTGGTATCAAGCGTTCTCACATCCCTGACAGAGCAAAACCTCCAGCTACCACTCTAAAATTTCCCCAATGAAAGTTTCCAGGCTTCTCAGGATTCCCCAGTAGGATTTCACGAAACCCACGAGTAATGCACGACGTTTCCCTTCCACAACAAAGTTTATTTCTCTAAAAAAGGGGTTGGAAATTCATCCATTAACATATCAACAACAAAGTACGAAGACTTACACTCCTCATTCTCAGCAGTACTCAAGGATTTATTTTCCTCGACTCAGGCAACACTGTGACAGAACAATTAATATGTCCATACATTACATTCATACGTCATAGCATTGACAACACAAGTACATACAGTGCAATCTCATTTATTTTGAGAAAACAACATCATACCATGCATTGCATACATTGTAGCATTGCATATAATTAACTTTTCACCTTTTCAAGAAAGAATCAATCAACAGGAAATTATCATCAACAAATTTTTGACAGGCAAATATTTTCAACAAGACATTTACAGATCAATTCCCGAGAAAGGACTGGTCGACCATCTACATAGCAAATATTTCCTTCAAACTTCTGCTGGTTCAGTTTAAATCTCTCAATGGTTTATCCTGATTCTTTCCTCGCAGATGTATTCTCTGGTTCAGACAAATCTCTCAACAATTTGTTCTGATTCTTCTCCAGACTCCTGCTGGTTCAGTTTAAATCTATCAACGGTTTATCCTGATTCTTTCCTTGCAAACATATTCTCTGGTTTGGATAAATCTCTCAATGATTTGTTCTGATTCTTCTCCAAACTCCTGCTGGTTCAGTTTAAATCTCTCAACGGTTCATTCTGATTCTTTCCCATGGATATCTTCTCTGGTTCAGATAAATCTCTTAATGATTTGTTCTGATTCTTCTCTAGACCCCCTACTAGTTCAGTTTAAATCTATCAATGGTTTATCCTAATTCTTTCCTAGTAGACGTATTCTCTGGTTCAGACAAATATCTCAACAATTTGTTCTGATTCTTCTCTAGACTCCTACTGGTTTAGTTTAAATCTCTCAATGGTTTATCCTGATTCTTTCCTCGCAGACGTATTCTCTGGTTCGGATAAATCTTTCAATGATTTGTTCCAATTCTTCTCCAGACTCCTGCTGGTTCAGTTTAAATCTCTCAACGGTTTATTATGATTCTTTCTCACGGATATCTTCCCTGGTTCAGATAAATCTCTCAATGATTTATTCTGATTCTTCTCTAGACCCCTGTTGGTTCAGTTTAAATATCTCAACAGTTTATTCTGATTAGATATCTTCTCTGGTTCAGATAAATCTATCAACAATTTTATTCTGATTCTTCTCCAGACCCCCTGTTGGTTCAGTTTAAATCTATCAACGGTTTATCCTGATTCTTTCCTAGTAGATGTTTTCTCTGGTACAAATAAATCTCTCAACGATTTATTCTGTTTCTTCTCCAGATTCTTGCTGGTTCAGATAAATCACTCCATGATTTGTTCTGATTCTTCTCCAGATCCCTGCCGATTTAGTTTAAATCTCTCAACGTTTATTCTGATTCCTTCCCAGTGGATAATTTTCTCTGGTTCAGATAAATTGAACCAAGATTTATTCTGATGTTTTCCAGTCAAAGTTAATCTAAGGCCTTTATTGGTTCAATTTAAATCACTCCAAGATTTATTCTGATTCTTTTAAATCAAACAACGTTCAAGACTTCCGCTAGTTCCAGTTTAAATCAACCAAAGGTTTATCCTGATTTCTTTTCTGTTTGAAGTCAAGTTCAGACTTAGTCTAATTTCTGTCAACAATCACCTTTGGATGGCATCTCTAAGCTCATCTCTGACAACTCTCCATCATTTCTCCAAATGGCATCTTTAAGCCCATTCCCTACACAATCAACCAATACATCATCGAGTGCAAATTTCTGGGCACTCTAGTGTTCAATCATATTCTACTTTCAAGCTACGAACGACAAACATGTCGATCTCACTTTTCAAGTTTAAGAAGACTGAATAGGGGCAGCTGTTGTACCCCAAAATTTTCCCTCCCATTTTTCATACAAGATACTATCCTAGGGTTTCTTGAATACTCAATTTGGCTCAGAATTTGACCAGACAGATTCTCTCCCTAAGTAGTAAATCAGCAATTAGGGTTTTGCATTCCTCAAAGAAAATTGAGTCTTCAAGGTCTTAATTGGTCTTCATGGGTTTTTATATCTCTTCTAGGTTATTTAAGCCAGTTTTCAAACCTTGCATTGCAAGTTTTCTCAAACAATGGTCCAGATAACTAAAAACGACTACATTAACCCAAGAATTGACCCTTTTGTGAGAACAAATTCAAACAATCGTAACTTCTTCATTATTCAATATTTTTGAGTGGTTTTTCTTGCGTACGATTCTCCTTGATTCCATATCCAAGTTATCTTCACAAATCAAGAATTGATTACGCGTAGAAGATCAACAAAATTCGAATGCGTTAGAAGTCGCATCATGGAATTTGACCTAATTTTAAATAACAGTCGTCAGATTTCTAAGAATTGTGATTTCTTCAAATTACAGGACCTTGAGATGATTATTTATGTTCATGGTCATATGTGATGTCGCTCACGGTTTTATATTTGAAGAATCGAAGGAAAATTATGTTTGGAAGACTTTTAAATTATCGAATCGTCGCAAGGCATTTGTTGATTTTGAATTTTCTTAACCACAATTTACTGAAAGATTGACGATTGTTCTCAGAGCATGTTTGTTTGGACAAGATGTGAAGATTAAGACTATCATTCAAAACAATGATGATTTTGGATTCAAGTTGACCAAATGAATTACATTCTTAAACATTTATTTTGTTTAGGAATTAGAGTACAAGGTGCATGTTTGTTTGAAATATAGTTACAAAGTCAATTGTGATTATTTGTGTTGTACCCCAAAACTTGCCCTCCCTTTTCATCAACATTTTCTCACCACAAGACTCTTGGAGCTCAAGATCAAGTTAGGGTTTGCTCTGCTCAAGACCCCTCCTTGCATTGTTGACCCAAATTAGGGTTTGAGTTTGCACAAAGATGTTTTGACCTAAAGTGCCCAAAGTGACTTTCATGTTTCATGTTGGACTTACAAGTTTATCCATACCAAGTTTCAAGCCTTGATTCCAATCTTTGCCCAGCCAATTGGACAGTTGACCTAGAAATCAGCTGTATTGGGGAAAAAGTCAAATGTGGCCAATTGACAGTCAAACCTCATGATTTTTGGCCCACATCAACATAATGAACTCATAGGAACCATTTGGCCAAGTTTGGATCACAATTCCACAAGAAATTTGATCAGATCACCAAAAGGGCAAAATGGTCATTTTTAGGGTTTTGACTGCACAAAGGAAATTTTTGACTGTTTGACCTAACCAATGGCAAACCAAGCTCACACATGGAATTAAGGACTCAATGGCATTGTCTTTACACATTCAACAAGTTCAAAAGATCCCAAATGCATAGGATTGACAGATGAATTTTTCAGTCAACTTATCAAAGTTTGACTGTATACTGAAAATCAAACCTTGACTTTTTGGTCAAAATCAAGTGCCAAGATTCATTTTTCATCAAGACATGTCAAAATATGAAACTTGTTCATCAAGAAACCCAAAATTGCAAATTAGGGTTTAAAATGAGAAAATTTCATAACTTAGAATTTTTCTAAGTTATGAAACTTCCTTATTTTTTCCTAACTTTGTCCCATTTTTTCATCAAGATACAAATGGATTCAAACAAAACTCAAAACATGAAAGTTGTATTCCATTGCAAAATATACAACTTTTATTCACAAATTTTTCTCAAAGGAAGCTTGTAGCTCAAGTTATGATTTTTGGAACAAGGGTACAAAAAATTTTTAACTTAGAGAAATTTTGACCTATTCTAGGCAGGATTTTTGTCCAACTTCTTGGCCATTTTTCACATGCTTCCACTTGGAGTTTCAATTTGCATTACAAAGATGGATTGTAGTGCACATTCCAAGCTTTCCAAATTGTCCAAGAACTTCTCAAACACCCTTGTGGTTAGGGAAAATCGAAATTGCAAAGTTGGGCAAAATTCACTTTTGTTCATAACCAAATGCATGTTCATACAAGTTCCATTTTCAAATCAGCATGCTTGGTACTGGCTTGCAGACCTCTAAACCAAGTTTGCACTCCATAATTAAATGCCTAACCATTGTGTTCAAGCATTGTTATGTGCCTTTAGTCATTACACAAAGAATTATCCCTTAAGTAGAAAAAGCAAACTTGCCATTTTTGAAAAGTAATGCTTTATGTCAAATACCAAATCCAAGAGGCATGGGCCAGATCTTTGAGGCTAGCATTTGTACACAAATCCCTATGATCAAGAACAAGAGATGCAGCATACATAGAGGGTGGTACAGGCCTGTATTGGAACTTACACGATCCTTGCTTACATTTGAAGAAAGCTTGCAAAAACTCTCAATCTCTCATTCCTGTCAACACAGCAAAACAAAAACTTTGCAAACATCTTTCATACATCCAAGAAAGCCTAAAGCACGACCAAACCACCCCTCTTCCCTCCTCATACAGAAAATCACATTTTTTCTGCAAAACAGGGCATCTGTTGCAGTTTGACTTCCACAATCCATTCCACTCGTGCACTTTGGCTAAAACCAGTTCAAATACATTATATATCATCCATTGGAACTATCCCAAGCCCTAGATACAAATTGTAACACCCCTAACATCACTTGCCATTTTCACTTTTCAGTTTTGCAGGTGAACTTCCATAGCACGATTCAGAGAGTATCAAAGCAAGCTAGGTGTTGGAGAAGCATCCTTGGACTTCAGGCAAGCTATACAAAAGCTCAAACTCCATTGAAGTTGGCCACATTGCTGTACACGACTCAAGCTGAAACAAGTAAAACCATGAACTTCTATCTCTCAATCTAGGAAGAGGTAGGCTTAGGTTTGTGAATGAAACATGCTCTACTCATAGCCCTGAAGCCATACATATGATTACTTTTCATTTATGTTAAGCATGCTGTGAGAATTTTGGCCATGAACATTGAAGAAAAATTAGGTCAGAAATTGGGGATGAAGAAATTCTCCCTCGTTTCTTAGAGTTAGGTCAAGTATTTTATATGTCTGAATTCGTCTCTTGATGCTCTATAATGTTTGTGTTATGAGTTTTTGTTAAAAGTCAAAGAATCAGGAGATGATGGTTGCATAAGAGGCGCGCGCGTTTTCTGTTTGAATGGTGGTGGAGGTTAAAGACAAAGCTGGCTTGGGTTGGGCCTGAGTCAGCTTGCTGTTCACACCCTTTTTTTTCATTTACACCCCCCTGGCCCATTGTGTGAAATCTTTATTATTTTTGCATTTTTGTTTTTGTTTCTGACTTATTATTTTTTGCTCAAATATAAAAAATATCAAAAATATTTTTCCATACATTTTTGCATTTATTTGGCATTTATTTGTTTTATTTAGCATATACATGTAAATAAATATATATACTTTTATTGAAAACCCTAGAAAATAATACCAAAATATTTATTTTTCAGTTATTATTTTTTGTTTACATTTTGAAAAAAACATCTTCTAAAAAATACTTTTTTTTTGTAAATAATTAATATCATATTTTTTGTATATATTTAGTATATTTAATATATAATATAAATATTTGTATATTTTATTAGAATACTTAGGATAAAAATATGAAAATAATACATTTTTATTTTTATTAATATATGACACTAAAAAATACTCTTTTTTACAATATACTTCTTTTTTTTATTTTTTGTATATAATTAACAAATATTGTATATAATTAATAAATAAATACTATTTATTCCAAAAAACTAGGGTTTTGCCCTAAACCATAAAAATATTCAAAATTTGACCTTTTTATTTTTGTTTATATTTCACATTGAAAAACACTTTCACATATATAAAAAATCATTTTTGTGCATAATACATTTTGCATATTTATTGTATTTATTCCAATATTGTACAATTAAATATTTGTATATTCGATATAGATGTAATAGTTTAGATTTAATTTCTTTTCAAATATCCCCCCATTCAAACATTTGTACCCCCATCCCCATAATCATGTTGTAATAATTTAGGACTTTAAATTTCCGCATTTAAAAGCTTTCAAATTATGCCATGATAGACCTAGGGTTTTTATGCAAATCAAATAACAAATAGCTTGGCTAATACAAAGACAAAAAAGCATGAAAATGGACAACACCATGCACACTTGCACCCTTAGGGTTACTCCACTTGTTGCCTTCAAAAATGGGCCATGTTGCATGTTGAGTGTCTTTGGCAAAACAAAAACAAGTCAAATGATCATAGTCCCTCGATGACGCTTTCTCAAGTTGCCAAAAAAATGATCAAGTCCCTTAAAGAAAAATTGCCAAAGACACTTGGCACTATTGTATTCATGGTCTAAACGATGACCCGCGCCCGTCCCGTTGACATCCTAACACAACATTATCCACCAAATACAATGATTGAACAATACTCTTAAAAGGGTTAAAAACATAAGGAAAGATCTTTGACTAAATTTAGTGGTAGACAACTCTTAGTTACTTGATCAAACTTGCAAAACACACTTGCCTACTTTCAAAACACACTCCACAACACAACTTTCAAAAACATTGAAACATCTTTTCAAAAAGACAAACACCTTTGTAAAACATTCGAGTAAATAATTGTTACAATGGTTGCCTAGACAAGGCATCTTTTTCAAAACATTTTCAAAACCACACACACAAAGCACCATTTCAAACAATTGAAAAGCAAAGGCAAGTGATCTAAGCAAGTAACTAAGAGCCCATGGATAACTATGGATAGAAAGGGAGCTAATACCTTCCCTTTCTATAATCTACTTCCCGAACCCAAGAAAACATCTCAAAGGTTTTTCCTGTGCTTTTTAACCTTTCCTTTAGGATAAAATAAAAAGTCGGTGGCGACTCTTGCTAAACCGAAACATTTGCGAAAACAAACGCAAAACCTCAAGTCAGTTCTCCCACCGTATCACAGAACTGGCGACTCTGCTGGGGATAATTTTAAAAGTGGAGTAACCTTAGCGCTTAGATCACCCTTTTGTATGACTAATTGTTTGCTTTGATTGCTTTACATTTTGGTTCTCTTGTTTGAGGCTTGAAATCCTAAACCCGGATTTGGGAAACATTCATAGATAGCAATACGTTGTGGAAACTGTGCGGGGTATACCGACACGGTTGAAGCAATAGCTATATTAGTGCGACATATTTGTGAGTACCGGTAACCCTTAAGTTCAATCAAGGAGAGTACGGGGCCGCTGAGTGATGTCACTAAGCACTAATGACCTAGAACCTTACTTGACCATCTTGGCCTTTTATTAGGGGTAGTGAGATAACCGGCTTTGGTGCAGTCCGAAGTTGGTAGATACTAGATACTACACTCATTGAGGGTTGTTTTCTTGGAATATTTTGGTCGCTAGTTAAGTGGCTAAACCAAAACAAGGAACATGGAAAACAATCCAATGATATTGAGCTCCTTAGAACCCGGTTACTATTTATAGGACAGGTTTTTAAGCCAACTACACTCAAGAGGGTACTTACCTATGAAACCCCATGCAAGCCTGAAACTAGGGTTTTGTGTGACTTGCTTGTACATATGTTTGTGCATACATCATGAACATCATAAAGCATCATATGCATCCACTAAACATTTCAAGGGTTTAGATCTTCATCTTTGTTCTTGTTTTGTAGGTCATGGAAATTCTTCGCAGGAAAACTATCCAAGTCAACCTTGTGAGAATCCCTCCTCAACTCAAGGAGCTTACATCCAGAATTCCAGAAAGCTCTCTCTTCAGTGAAATACATGGTAGACTTCTCAGCCTAGTCAACACCAGCATTGAAGAAGATATGGTGAAAGTGTTGTTCCAGTTCTTTGACCCCCTTCATCACTGTTTCACATTCCCCGACTATCAATTGGTGCCTACTTTGGAGGAATTTTCTCAACTCTTGAGAATTCCTATTCTTAATTAACTACCCTACAACGGTACGGAAAAAGAACCAAAGCCTGAAGATATTGCTCAAGCACTACACTTGCAACCATCTGACATCAAGGGGCATTGGGAAACTAGAAGTGGTATCAAGGGCTTCTTGGCAAAATTCTTGTTTGAGAAGGCACAAGAGTGTTGGAATTCCCTGGATCTGCAAGCCTTTGAAGATATTGTGGCACTCCTTATTTATGGGTTGGTCTTGTTCCCAAATTCTGACCAACTTATAGATATCAATGCTGTCAACATTTTCCTATCCAGGAATCCCATACCTACATTGCTTGGGGACATCCTCCACTCATTTTACACACGAACAATGAGAAAGAGAGGTGTTCTCATGTGTTGTACTCCTCTCCTCGCAAGTTGGTTTATTTCTCACCTTCCGCAATCTGTTTTGAAGAATGAACAAGGCTTAAGGTGGTCACAACGGTTGATGACCCTCACACATTCTGATGTACATTGGTGTTCTCGGTCCAGAGAAAATGTCATCATCATCGATCGCTGTGGTGAGTTCCCTAATGTTCCATTACTTGGCATTAGAGGGGGCATTACCTACAACCCTTGTATAGCTTTGAGACAATTTGGATATGCACAGAGAGATGGCCCTCATGACATGCTGATTCCTGACCTAGTTTTTGACTTCAACAACGATGCGCAAGGACTTCGCCAAAGATTCATCAGAGCTTGGAGGATGCCTAACAAGGTAGATAGCAAGACACTGGGGCACAAGAACTCCATCCCTCTTGAGCCTTATCTCAAGTGGGTACGAACCCGAGCCCAGAGTCTCATGATGCCTTACCCTCACATTCTCCCTTTGATTAAAGAGCTTGTTAAGGAAGGAGAGGTTCCTTACACCATCCTACATCCTGACATGCCTACATCATGGGAGGAGATGCAGAAGAGTTGTATCCAACTCAAGGAAGAAAGGGATACTTTTGAAGCCAGCTTCTACGCCAGTGAGAAGAAGGTTTTGGAGCTTACCCGCCGACTTCACGAGGAGGAGACCCTCAACACTTACATCGCACCAAAGAGGATGCGCAACGTCTTTTTACCTTAAGAAGTTTTTGTAATATTTGGCCCATGGGGCATTTATGTACTGACAAAATTTCTTCTTATTAATATGACGTGTGTTCTTTTTGTCTGTAACAATTTTGAATTTCTAAATCCTTGAATGCATTGCATGAATAAACATATCATTCATCATATGCATAAACAAGTCTTCACGCCAGGTTTCCTTATCTTTCTGCTGTTTATTTCAGTAAGATGGATCTTGAACAGACGGTCAAAGATCTGGAGTCACAAAACTCGCAGTTTCAACAGCTCCTTATGACCTTGGAAAAGGGTCAGGAGGATCTTAAAGCACTGTTAGGGAATAAAGAGCAAGAAAAAGGAAAAAAGAAGAAGAAAAGAGTTGGGGTACCTACACTGGGAAGAAGATTTGAGAATGAAGCTGGGAGAGTTCTTGAATTCCCCTCCACATCTGATGAGGGGACCGGTAAAGGAAAAGGGGTTGAATTACCTTCTGAGTCCGAGGCTGAAGAGGAAGAGGTTGAGGAAGATGAAGACTACTCAGAGCAGCAATACCCGCCAGCGGACGACAAATACAAAAACCTGGAGGATAGACTGGCAGCTATGGAGCTGCAAAGGGTTCCCGGGTTAGACTTTGAAGAATTGGGTTTGATTGTTGGGATTGTGATCCCTCCAAAGTTTAAGGTGCCAATTTTTTCAAAATATGACGGGCTGTCTTGCCCGAAGATGCACCTGAGGTCATATGTTAGAAGAATTCAACCTCATACATCCAACAGAAATCTTTGGGTACACTTCTTTCAGGACAGCTTGTCCGGTACACAACTAGACTGGTTTTACCAGCTTGAGAGCTCAGAGGTGCATAACTGGGAAGACTTGGCAGCTGCCTTTTATCGCCAGTATCAATATAACGCTGACTTGGCGCCAACCCGTACTCAGCTACAAAGTATGAGGATGGCCTCAAATGAGGGATTCAAAGAATACGCCCAGAAATGGCGCGATTTGGCCGAAAGAGTGCAGCCACCTCTTTCAGATAGGGAACTAGTTGATATGTTCTTGGGGACCCTATCTGGCCCGTTCTTCAACCATTTGATCGGGAGCTCTTCCGCAGGGTTTACTGAATTGATTCTGACTGGCGAACGGGTGGAAGCTGGTATTAAGAGTGGTAAGATTCAAAGGGATGCCTCTGCATCCACAACTGTTAAGAAATCATTTCCGGCCAAGAAGGAAGCAGCTGTTATATACTCTCAAAAAGGATCGGGAAGAACTGAGCATTGGCCGACTGTAGGGGCCGTGATGATTCAAAATTCATCAAATGATCAGCCTCGTAACAATCAGTCCAGACCTAACCAGTAACGGGTAGAACGGCCACAACGGCAGTTCACCCGCATCAACATGACGCCTGCACAAGTTCTTCCCTATTTGTTGAAGCTAAATCTCACCACTATTAAAGAGGCGCCAAAGATTGTGAATACCGCTTCCCCACACTATCATCCCAATGCTAAATGTGCCTATCATTCTGACAGCGCCGGGCATGACACCAACGATTGCTGGGCGCTTAAGAATAAAATTCAAGACTTGATAGATGCTAAGGAGGTTGAGTTCGATGCCCCCGAGAAGCCGAATGTAATATCCGCTCCAATGCCGAAGCATGGTCGCAATGTCCACGCTATTGAAGAAGATCTGTTTGTTTCTGCTGTTGATGATCTGATGACCCCATTGTTGACAATCAAAGTTGAATCTGTTGAAGGATGGGATTTTCCCAGGTTGTAAAGAAGATTTCTACTTTTGTTCCTCCTTACCAATTGACTGTCCATTGCTGAAGATAGGCATCCAACGCCTAATGGACAACCAACAAATTCTTTTCGAAAAGATTCTTGTTACTCCAACTCCTATCAATGAAGTTTCAATAATCACCATTCCTGCCAATCTTTCCAAGGTCCCCAAAAGTCCTGTTAAGATTACATCAGTTCCGAAGATTGCACCTCTGAAAATAACCATGCCTGGGCCAGTCCCCTACAAATCTGACAAATTGATACCATGGAATTATGGTGGAGAAATATACTACCATGGTGTTAAACAAATTGAGATAACTGAAGAGAGCTCTGACGAAGAAATTACCGACATTGGAAACATTACCGGTATGAGCAAGATTACCCGAAGTGGGAGAATTTTCTCTCCAGAGATTGCCCCTCCAAAAGCAATCTTTGGACCCTCAG
The DNA here is from genome assembly GCA_948472305.1 of Vicia faba. Classification (NCBI taxonomy): domain Eukaryota; kingdom Viridiplantae; phylum Streptophyta; class Magnoliopsida; order Fabales; family Fabaceae; genus Vicia; species Vicia faba. The sequence continues at coordinate 222,624 of CATIWC010002180.1, forward strand.
CTGCTACCAAGGTTACTCCTGCACCGATAAAACTTTCTGCAAGAACTTCGTTGATTGAAGAAGTTGTTACTCCTGTGGTTGTCCCTCCTACTTCCGCTGATAAGGGGAAAGGGATCCAAGAAGAGCTCGTCAGGACGAGGGCTCAACCCTTGGTCATCCCCGAAACCTCTAAGAAAGAAATGGAGGAGATTCTGAAAATAATTAAGAAGAGTGATTATGACGTGGTGGAGCAACTGGGGAAAACTCCCTCGAAGATATCCATGTTAGTATTGCTGCTTTGTTCGGAGGCTCATGCCAAATCCTTGATAAGGTTTTTGAAGACAACTCATGTGCCCCAAGAAACCTCAGCCGATCAATTCCAAGATTGTGTAGCCAGTCTCACTGCCGACAACGGCCTGGGTTTCTCTGATGCTGACCTGACTCCGAAAGGAAGAAAGAACAATGACGCATTGCATGTGTCAGTTGAATGCCGAGGAACTACTCTCGCCCATGTCTTGGTCGACACTGGTTCTTCCCTAAACGTGCTGCCTAAGAAGGCTCTCGACCGGTTGGATTGTGAAGGCTTGGAGCTGAAACCAAGTAATATCATTGTCAGGGCCTTTGACGGGTCTAAAAGAATGGTGCATGGGGAGGTCGACATTCCCATCAAGGTAGGCACTGAAGTGTTCCACTCAACTTTATATGTGATGGACATCCGCCCATCATACTCTTGCTTGCTAGGGAGACCTTGGATTCATAATGCTGGGGCAGTCACCTCTTCTCTACATCAGATGCTGAAATACACTGTTAAGGGTAAAATCATAACTGTACACGATGAAGAGGAGTATATGATCAGTCATCTGAACTCCTTTAGGTATGTGGAAGTGGAGGGCGAATTCATCGAAACACCGTTCCAACACTTCGAGGAAATTGCTCCCGAGGTTGCAGTAGCAAAGGCAGTAGCTGAGGTACCCAAGCAGGTGGCCAGGATGGCATCTCTGAAAGACGCAAAGGCTGCAATGAAGGAGGGGAAGAACTCAACGTGGGGACAGTTGCCAGACTTTCCTCACAAGACAGACAAGTTTGGGTTAGGATTTACCGCTGCAGGGCAAAAAGCTATGCGTCGCTCAAAAATTGAAAGAGCACCCATCAAGATTTCTCCTCATGGAATCAATGCTTTGGAAGACGAAGACGAAGAGGGTAACATTGAAGACTGGATCTTCCCAACCATCGAAGGGGGACTACACAACTGGGAGGCGAAAGACTTCGTTCCCATTACTTTCATTAATCAGTAATTTCTCTTTCGAACATTTCCTGTTGGTCTGTAATAATTACTTTTAAACAATCTGCACACTATTTTTCACCTCATGCCTTGCCCGGGTATGTAGGTCCATTTGTAAGGGCTTGATTTTCCTTCATAATCATATGCCATGTTTAATGAATCATTGGACGTTTTTCACTTATAAACTGCTGTGTTCATTTTCTTTCCTTTTGCATTTTTGTTTGTTTAAGGATGGCTATCCCTTACACACACCCACACTCACAAATGCAGGTACCCATCCACTCCGGATTCCATGGGTGACTATTCTGTTGTATCCTTCAATAACTCTGAAGATTTGGTCAATCAGGCTGAATGCGAAGACGACGAAGATTGTGAAGTACCAGGAGAGCTAGCCAGACTTCTACAACAAGAAGAGAGGGCCATCTTGCCTCATGAAGAGTTGTTGGAAACTGTCAACTTAGGAACAGAGGAAGACCGAAAGGAAGTACAAGTGGGTGCCAATCTGGAACCAAATGTCAAGGGGCGCTTAATACAGCTGCTGAATGAATACGTTGAAATCTTTTCCTGGTCTTATGAAGACATGTCGGGTTTAGACACAGATATTGTGGTTCACCGTCTCCCTACAAGAGAAGACTGTCCACCAATCAAGCAAAAAGTCCGCCGAATGAGGCCCGACATGTCTGAGAAGATTAAAGCTGAAGTAATGAAGCAATTCAACGCTGGATTTTTGGCTGTTACATCCTATCCACAATGGGTTGCTAACATTGTGCCAGTACCTAAAAAAGATGGCAAGGTCAGAATGTGTGTGGACTACCGGGATTTGAACAGGGCTAGCCCTAAAGGTGATTTTCCGCTACCACATATCGACATCTTGATTGACAACACGGCTCAGCATAAGGTTTTCTCCTTCATGGATGGATTCTCGGGCTACAACCAGATCAAAATGGCCCCCGAGGACATGGAGAAAACAACCTTTGTTACACAATGGGGTACCTTCTGTTACAAGGTGATGCCGTTCGGACTGAAGAACGCAGGGGCAACTTATCAACGCGCCATGGTAGCTTTGTTTCATGATATGATACATCATGAGATCGAAGTTTACGTAGACGACATGATAGCTCGATCACAAACAGAGGAGGAACACCTTGAACATTTGCAAAAGCTGTTTTCCAGGTTGAAGGAGTACAAACTCAGGCTGAATCCAAGTAAGTGCACTTTTGGAGTTAGGTCTGGTAAACTTCTGGGATTTATTGTCAGCAACAAAGGCATTGAGGTCGATCCAGCAAAAGTGAAAGCTATACAAGAAATGCCTGCTCCCCGTACTGAAAAAGAGGTTAGAGGATTCTTGGGACGCTTGAACTATATTGCCAGATTCATCTCTCATCTGACGTCTACCTGTGAGCCAATTTTCAAACTATTAAAGAAAGATCAGGTAGTCGAATGGAATGATGATTGTCAAACTGCTTTTGATAAGATCAAGGAGTATTTGCTAGAACCTCCTATTCTGATGCCACCCGTCGAAGGAAGGCCGCTGATCATGTATCTGACTGTTTTGGACAACTCAATGGGGTGCGTATTGGGCCAGCATGACGAGTCTGGTCGAAAAGAGCATGCCATTTATTACCTTAGCAAAAAGTTTACCGACTGTGAGACTCGCTACTCACTGCTCGAGAAAACTTGTTGCGCTTTGGTATGGGCTGCTCGCCGACTAAGACAGTATATGTTGACTCATACCACTTTGTTGATTTCCAAAATGGATCCTATCAAGTATATCTTCGAGAAGCCTGCTTTATCTGGAAGAATCGCTAGATGGCAGATGATCTTGACTGAGTATGACATCCAGTATACCACCCAAAAAGCTATAAAAGGGAGTGTACTAGCTGACCATCTAGCTCATCAAGCTATTGAAGATTATCAGTCCATGAGATTCGACTTCCCGGACGAGGACATCATGACTTTGGACAACATTAAAGGTAACGGACCGTATGACGGACTTGAAAATGGATCCCGATGGACCCTATACTTTGATGGTGCTTCAAATGCACTTGGAAATGGTATTGGTGCGGTACTCATTTCCCCGGAAGGTTGCCATACACCTTTCACTGCTCGACTTTGTTTCAGCTGTACCAACAACATGGCCGAATATGAAGCTTGCATCTTTGGTCTCAAGGCTGCTATAGACTTGGGGATCAAATCTTTGATTGTATTTGGGGACTCGACTTTGGTTATCAGTCAAATCAAAGGAGAGTGGGACACCAAACATCCTAATCTTATCCCATACAAAGAACATGTTTTGACATTGCTGCCTCATTTCGAGCAGATCACCTTCGAGCACTTCCCGCGAGAAGAAAATCAGCTTGCAGATGCTCTGGCAACAATGTCCTCCATGTTTAAACTCAACTGGGATAACGAGGCTCCCCAAATCACCATCGAGCGAATGGATGAACCTGCGCATTGTCATGAGATTAATACCGAAGAAGTAGTGGAACAACCCTGGTTTCACGAAATCAAAAGGTATCTCCAGACTAGAGAATATCCCGAAGGAGCTTCCGTAAATGACAAGAAGTTCCTAAGGAGATTTGCTGCCAAGTTCTTCTTGAGAAATGGCATCCTCTATAAACGCATCCATGATTGTGTTTTACTCCGATGTATAGACAAAGCTGAAGCAGAGTTGATCATGACTGAGATTCACAGCGGCACATTTGGCACCCACTTGAGCGGGCATACGATGGCTAAGAAGATTCTAAGGGCAGGCTATTACTGGTCTACAATGGAAGCTGATTGCCATCAACATTCCCGTACTTGCCACAAATGTCAAGTCTATGCTGACAAGATTCATATTCCTCCTGTTCCTCTCAACGTTCTGATAGCTCCTTGGCCATTCGCAATGTGGGGCATTGACATGATTGGAGAGATCAAGCCCACGACATCCAATGGACATCTCTTCATCCTGGTCGCTATTGACTATTTCACCAAGTGGGTCGAAGCAGCTTCTTTTGCCTCCGTTACAAAAAATGTGGTTGCCCGCTTCATCAAGCAAAACCTCATATGCCGGTATGGTGTCCCCGACAGGATCATCACAGACAATGGAACCAATCTGAACAATACTATGATCACCGCTCTATGCGAACAGTTCAAGATTTATCATCACAATTCATCTCCCTATCGGCCGAAGATGAACGGTGCTGTTGAAGCTGTGAACAAAAACATCAAGAAGATCATTCAGAAAATGACAGTTACCTACAAAGACTGGCATGAGATGTTACCATTTGCTCTGCATGGATACCATACGACGGCACGTACTTCGACAGGGGAAACCCCATTTTCTTTGGTATATGGCATAGAAGTTGTCCTACCCATGGAAGCTCAGATTCCTTCTTTAAGGATTATGAAGGACTCTGGTTTAAGTGAAGACGATTAGATTCAGACCCGACTTGATCAACTCAATTTGATCGACGAGAAACGACTCACTGCTGTTTGCCACGGTCAGACGTACCAAAAACGGATGATCAAGGCTTTCAACAAGAAAGTCAGACGTCAAGTATATCAAGTCGGAGATCTCGTAAACAAGCGGATCATCTTACCGCAAAGTGATCCCAGGGGAAAATGGACTCCTACTTACGAAGGACCATTTGTAATCAAGAGCATCTTTTCTGGTGGTGCAATGATTCTGACCACCATGGACGGCGACGATTTGCCGCACCCTGCGAACGCAAACATAGTCAAAAGATACTACGCATAAAATCACCCGACAAGTCGAAAACCCGAAAGGGCGACTTGGGCAAAAATGGGCATCCCGGTGAACCGAAAACCCGAAAGGGCGGTTCAGGCAAAAATTAGGGATAAAACAAAAAAAATCTGTACACCCGGCAAGTTGAAAACCCGAAAGGGTGGCTTGGGCAAAAAGGGGTTTCCCGGTGGATTGAAAACCCGAAAGGGCGATCCAGGCAAAAGTTAGGGAATTAAAGCGTATGACTATGTCTCGTCAGATCACTTGAAAGAACAATCTCTTCATCAACAAGCTCCGAACTTCTGGTCAATCCAATCATCGGCGGACGAAGCATTAAATGGACAAGATATTCAGAGTTGTGAAGGCTATAGCAGAATGGGAATCCCATGGAATTATTACACATAGCCATCTTTCTTTTGTATAAAATTTTCAATTTTTTACGACAACATCCTCTTATTAGGATGCCTGTCCCCTTTGTACAAAGATACTCATAAAAAGTTAATACAAATACTTTCCCAAATACAGAAATTTGCCTTGTCTTCTGTTTCTTTTTCACACTTATGTTTTATTTGAGAAATGTCCAATGTTTTGTTAAATAGGCATATGCATTTGAACATAATCATTTTCTTACAAATCAAGAAAGATGATTGTTGGTAGGTTGAAGGTACAAATAGGTATCTTGATGCCCTTTCAGAGGAAATCCTCAGCAGATTTAAACTCCAAATTCCTCAATCCAGAACTTAATTCCCTAAATGGAGTTAAACTTCAGGATCCTCAACAGAACGAAAGCTTTCTCAAAACTGATTTCCCCAGCTAAGAGAGCCTTCCAGAACTTAGTTCCCCTCAGAGTTAAGTTTTAGCATCCCCAAGTGGAGCCCTAAAATCTGAAAATCCTATCCCCAGCGGAGCTAAAACTTCCAACTATCAATCCTCAGCGGAACCAGATTAGTGAACACTCTCCCACAGAGATACTTCCCATCAGATGGAAGATTCTCAGTCTTACTCCTCCAGCATGAGTCTCCCAGGTTCTGAACTCCCCAGTAGAGATCATCAAAATTCTCATTTCCCACAGGTCACCAAGGATTTTCAATCCCCAGCAGTGGTCCTAGGATCCCTCAACAACTGAAGATCTTGCTCCCTAAGCAATCAGCAGTCAACAAGGATTTCTCACCCTCAGTAACCAAAGGATTTTTCTATCCCCAGCTTCTGTTATAGGTGTATTTCCCCAACATTTGTCAAGGATTTATTCTCCAAAACAAATTACATTTCAAATTGATCGGTCGTTCAAAATTTCCTTCATCACCTGTTGGAAGTTACAGTCGTCAAAGATCAAATTCTCACAAAATTCAAGTTATGAAGCCCGGATTTGACCGAATAGTATCTTAATCTCTATAGCCTATTGTGAAGCCCGGAGTACGACCGGATAACAATGCCAGACTACCGCCAAGCCTGGATTGCGACCAGATAGTGGTATCCCCTCAGAGCAAGCTATGAAGCCCGGACTCGACCGGATAATAGTTTAATCCCCAACAAGTTTCTGTGAAGCCTGGATTACGACCAGACAGCAATCAAGAATACTATGAAGCCTGGAGTCGACCAGATAGTGGTATATCTTCAACACAAGCCGTGAAGCCCGGATTTGACCGGATAAAAGCTTAGCAAGCTATTGTGAAGCCTGGATTACGACCAGATGACAATACAAGTTTCTGCGAAGCCTGGAGTCGACCAGATAGTGGTATATCTTCAACACAAGCCGTGAAGCCCGGATTTGACCGGATAACAGCTTAGCAAGCTATTGTGAAGCCTGGATTACGACCAGATGACAATACAAGTTTCTGTGAAGCCTGGATTACGACCAGACAGCAGTCAAGAATACTACGAAGCCTGGAGTCGACCAGATAGTGGTATATCTTCAGCATAAGCCGTGAAGCCCGGATTTGACCGGATAACAGCTTAGCAAGCTATTGTGAAGCCTGGATTACGACCAGATGACAATACAAGTTTCTGTGAAAGCCTAGAGATCGACCAGATAACAGTTAAGCGTTATCAGAATGAAGATTATCATCCTTGAAGCCTCAGAAGATTGGTATACTCCCAATTTCTGACCCTTAACAAAATGAAGACTCTCGTCCTAGAATCCCCAGTAGATTGGCTTACAACCCAAGCTCCTGATTCCCCAACAGCATTCCCAGGACTTCTCATTTTCAACGATCAAAGGATTCTCAATCCCCTGCAGCAGTCAATGATTTACTTTCCCCCGACAGCAGTCAAAGATTTTGTTATCCAGGATCCGCTTTCCTCAGCAAGACAGCTCATCAGCTTACATGCTCATCCATTACATTCATATCATAAACATTGATATAACATACATTGCATCATACATTTCATGCAACATAACTTTGTGTTTCAGCTAATCTTTTACCCTTTTCAGGATAAGATTACTAAGCTCAAACTTTTGAAAACAGTTTACGGACGCTTCCCAACATGGATGCTGATCTATTGCTTATTCAATTCCAAGACTTCTGAAAACAGTTTACGGATTCTCCAAACATGGATGCAAATCTATTGCTTGTTCAGACCCCCCAGTCCAGAGATGTTCCAAAACATGGACACCTTTCTGATACTCTTTTCTTTCACCTACAACATACATTCCAGATGGCATCTTTAAGCCCATCCCCTGACAAGATTTTAGTCACATCTCCAGATGGCATCTCTAAGCCCATCTCCAAATGGCATCTCTAAGCCCATCTCTAAATGGCATCTTTAAGCCCATTCCTGCATCCATGCTTCGACGAGTGTAAATTTAAGGGCACTCTAGTGTCCAATCTCCTTTTACCTTTGAGACGCGAAAGGCAAACCTGCCAATCTAACTCTTCAGGTTCAAGAAGATTGAACAGGGGAAACTGTTGTACCCCAAAATTTGCCCTCCCTTTTCATCAACATTTTCTCACCACAAGACTCTTGGAGCTCAAGATCAAGTTAGGGTTTGCTCTGCTCAAGACCACTCCTTGCATTGTTGACCCAAATTAGGGTTTGAGTTTGCACAAAGATGTTTTGACCTAAAGTGCCCAAAGTGACTTTCATTCTTCATGTTGGACTTACAAGTTTATCCATACCAAGTTTCAAGCCTTGATTCCAATCTTTGCCCAGTCAATTGGACAGTTGACCTAGAAATCAGCTGTATTGGGGAAAAAGTCAACTATGGCCAATTGACAGTCAAACCTCATGATTTTTGACCCACATCAACATAATGAACTCATAGTAACCATTTGGCCAAGTTTGGATCACAATTCCACAAGAAATTTGATCAGATCACCAAAAGGGCAAAATGGTCATTTTTAGGGTTTTGACTGCACAAAGGAAATTTTTGACTGTTTGACCTAACCAATGGAAAACCAAGCTCACACATGGACTCAAGGACTCAATGGCATTGTCTTGACACATTCAACAAGTTCAAAAGATCCCAAATGCATAGGATTGACAGATGAATTTTTCAGTCAACTGATCAAAGTTTGACTGTATACTGAAAATCAAACCTTGACTTTGTGGTCAAAATCAGGTGCCAAGATTCATTTTTCATCAAGACATGTCAAAATATGAAACTTGTTCATCAAGAAACCCAAAATTGCAAATTAGGGTTTAAAATGAGAAAATTTCATAACTTAGAATTTTTCTAAGTTATGAAACTTCCTTATTTTTTCCTAACTTTGTCCCATTTTTTCATCAAGATACAAATGGATTCAAACAAAACTCAAAACATGAAAGTTGTAGTCCATTGAAAAATATATAACTTTGGTTCACAAAGTTTTCTCAAAGGAAGCTTGTAGCTCAAGTTATGATTTTTGGAACAAGGGTACAAAACATTTTTAACTTAGAGAAATTTTGACCTATTCTAGGCAGGATTTTTGTCCAACTTCTTGGCCATTTTTCACATGCTTCCACTTGGAGTTTCAATTTGCATTACAAATATGGATTGTAGTACACATTCCAAGCTTTCCAAATTGTCCAAGAACTTCTCAAACACCCTTGTGGTTAGGGAGAATCGAAATTGCAAAGTTGGGCAAAAATCACTTTTGTTCATAACCAAATGCATGTTCATACAAGTTCCATTTTCAAATCAGCATGCTTGGTACTGGCTTGCAGGCCTTTAAACCAGGTTTGCACTCCATAATTAAATGCCTAACCATTGTGTTCAAGCATTGTCTTGTGCATTTAGTCATTACACAAAGAATTATCCCTTAAGTAGAAAAAGCAAACTTGCCATTTTTGAAAAGTAGTGCTTTATGTCAAATACCAAATCCAAGAGGCATGGGCCAGATCATTGAGGCTAGCATTTGTACACAAATCTCTCTGATCAAGAACAAGATATGCAACATACATAGAGGGTGGTACACGTCTGTATTGGAACTTACACGATCCTTGCTTACATTTGAAGAAAGCTTGCAAAAACTCTCAATCTCTCATTCCTGTCAACACAGCAAAACACAAACTTTGCAAACATCTTTCATACATCCAAGCAAGCCTAAAGCACGACCAAACCACCCCTCTTCCCTCCTCATACAGAAAATCACAGTTTTTCTGCAAAACAGGGCATCTGTTGCAGTTTGACTTCCACAATCCATTCCACTCGTGCACTTTGGCTAAAACCAGTTCAAATACATTCTATATCATCCATTGGAACTATCCCAAGCCCTAGATACAAACTGTAACACCCCTAACATCACTTGCCATTTTCACTTTTCAGTTTTGCAGGTGAACTTCCATAGCACGATTCAGAGAGTATCAAAGCAAGCTAGGTGTTGGAGAAGCATCCTTGGACTTCAGGCAAGCTGTACAAAAGCTCAAACTCCATTGAAGTTGGCCACATTGCTGTACACGACTCAAGCTGAAACAGGTAAAACCATGAACTTCTATCTCTCAATCTAGGAAGAGTTAGGCTTAGGTTTGTGAATGAAACATGCTCTACTCATAGCCCTGAAGCCATACATATGATTACTTTTAATTTATGTTAAGCGTGCTGTGAGAATTTTGGCCATGAAGATTGAAAAAAAATTAGGTCAGAAATTGGGGATGAAGAAATTCTCCCTCGTTTCTTAGAGTTAGGTCAAGTATTTTATATGTCTGAATTCGTCTCTTGATGCTCTATAATGTTTGTGTTATGAGTTTTTGTTAAAAGTCAAAGAATCAGGAGATGATGATTGCATAAGAGGCGCGCGCGTTTTCTGTTTGAATGGTGCTGGAGGTTGAAGACAAAGCTGGCTTGGGCTGGGCCTGAGTCAGCTTGCTGTTCACACCCTTTTTTTTCATTTACACCCCCTGGCCCATTGTGTGAAATCTTTATTATTTTTGCATTTTTCTTTTTGTTTCTGACTTATTATTTTTTGCTCAAATATAAAAAATATAAAAAATATTTTTTCATACATTTTTGCATTTATTTGGCATTTATTTGTTTTATTTAGCATATACATGTAAATAAATATATATACTTTTATTGAAAACCCTAGAAAATAATACCAAAATATTTATTTTTCAGTTATTATTTTTTGTTTACATTTTGAAAAAAACATCTTCTAAAAAATACTTTTTTTTGTAAATAATTAATATCTTATTTTTTGTATATATTTAGTATATTTAATATATAATATAAATATTTGTATATTTTATTAGAATACTTAGGATAGAAATATGAAAATAATACATTTTTATTTTTATTAATATATGACACTAAAAAATACTCTTTTTTACAATATACTTCTTTTTTTATTTTTTGTATATAATTAACAAATATTGTATATAATTAATAAATAAATACTATTTATTCAAAAAAACGAGGGTTTTACCCTAAACCATAAAAATATTCAAAATTTGACCTTTTTATTTTTGTTTATATTTCACATTGAAAAACACTTTCACATATATAAAAAATCATTTTTGTGCATAATACATTTTGCATATTTATTGTATTTATTCCAATATTGTACAATTAAATATTTGTATATTCGATATAGATGTAATAGTTTAGATTTAATTTCTTGTCAAATATCCCCCCATTCAAACATTTGTACCCCCATCCCCATAATCATGTTGTAATAATTTAGGACTTTAAATTTTCGCATTTAAAAGCTTTCAAATTATGCCATGATAGACCTAGGGTTTGTATGCAAATCAAATAACAAATAGCTTGGCTAATACAAAGACAAAAAAGCATGAAAATGGACAACACCATGCACACTTGCACCCTTAGGGTTACTCCACTTGTTGCCTTCAAAAATGGGCCATGTTGCATGTTGAGTGTCTTTGGCAAAACAAAAACAAGTCAAATGATCATAGTCCCTCGATGACGCTTTCTCAAGTTGCCTAAAAAATGATCAAGTCCCTTAAAGAAAAATTGCCAAAGACACTTGGCACTATTGCATTCATGGTCTAAACGATGACCCGCGCCTGTCCCGTTAACATCCTAACACAACATTGTCCACCAAATATAATGATGGAACAATACTGTTAAAAGGGTTAAAAACATAAGGAAAGATCTGAGTAAATTTAGGGGTAGACAACTCTTAGTTACTTGATCAAACTTGCAAAACACACTTGCCTACTTTCAAAACACACTCCACAACACAACTTTCAAAAACATTGAAACATCTTTTCAAAAAGACAAACACCTTTGTAAAACATTCGATTAAAGAATTGTTACAATGGTTGCCTAGACAAGACATCTTTTTCAAAACATTTTCAAAACCACTCACACAAAGCACCATTTCAAACAATTGAAAAGCAAAGGCAAGTGATCTAAGCAAGTAACTAAGAGCCCATGGATAACTATGGATAGAAAGGGTGCTAATACCTTCCCTTTCTATAATCTACTTCCCGAACCCAAGAAAACATCTCAAAGGTTTTTCCTGTGCTTTTTAACCTTTCCTTTAGGATAAAATAAAAAGTCAGTGGCGACTCTTGCTAAACCGAAACATTTGCGAAAACAAACGCAAAACCTCAAGTCAGTTCTCCCACCGTATCACAATTTGGAATTCAAGTTACCAGATTGAAGTATTTCATTTCAAATGTTCTGATTGGGAATTTCAAAAGTTCAGTTAGAATACAAAAATTTGTATAAGAATGCTATCATACCAAAGTTGTTCAACTCTTTGTATTATTGCATTGCAAATAAAATTACAAAATTTTGTTTGTTTACAAAGAATCACAAGTTTCTTGTTTACAAAGAGAAATTACAAATTGTTGTTTACAAAGAATTTCAAGTTTACAAAGAGAAGTTTCTTCTTCAAGTCTTCATCTTCATCTTCAAGTAATCCATCCAACCTTCGTTTGCATCCAAGCCTCGCTCGCCATTCATGAAACAAGAAAAGAAAAGTTAGCAAGCATGTGAGGAAATTCAAGAAAATGTTTGTTTAGAACAAATTTTTATCTCATCATTAGGGTTTGCATCTTGGAATCAGAATTTTTATTGCTTTAATCATAAACCACTTCTCCCTATTTTGCAAACTCAAAACCTGAATTTTGGTTCACAAAAAAGGGGGGAAAAGTATATACAAGACAGGCCTAAAAGCAAAACAAACAAGCAAACTGCTACACAAAACAGGGTTGCATTGCCAAAAATAAGCATACAAAACAGCAAACCTGCAAACAAATATACAAAATAGAAAACAGCCAGCAAATACAGCAAATTGCCATGTGCAACATAACAGGCAGCAAATACAACAAACTTCCAAGTGCAACATAACAGGCAGCAAATACAACAAGCTGCCAAGCACACAAAATAGAGCAGCCAACTGCCTAAAACCAGCAATCCAAACTGCAGCAGGAAAAGTAGAACAAACATTACAGAATCAAAGTTAAAACTGCAATAAACAAAGGTTGTAAACAAGCAGGCAACAACACATGTATAAGGCAGCAATAAGTAAAAAATGGAACAAGGAAAAACAGCAAGTCAACTTGCTCATCAAAAACATTATATCATCATTTTCCTTAAAACATACAAACCCTTCAGAATATATTGAAAAGCCAAACATGGCTTTTGTTTCATGGAAAGATGAAGAGAAAAAGAGATAGGGTCATATAAATATCACCTAAGCATACAACAGTCCAAACAGCCTGCCAAAACTGTACCAAGTCATCTCAAGACCAAGCTTTTGTCCAAAACCTGCAAACCTTGCAACAATAGTCCAATAGCCCTGCTACAACCTGCATCAAAACCTGTCCAAAGTAGGCCAAAACTTGCACAAAAATGGACATAACTTAACCTGTACTCTAAAGCCCAAAGTCAGAAGACCAATTTTGTTCAAATTTGCCAAAACATTCCCTCCAATTCCCACTTCTGAGTTGCTATACACCAAAACCAAAACCAAAGCAGCAAAAAAAAGGCCAGACAAGATATCCATAAAGACCATAACAGTAGAACATAACAAGCAGAGGTAGACAACAAATCTCATAGTAAAACTTGGGCCTGAAAGCACAGACAACAACCACAAAGAGGATTGATATTTCCAACAGAGTTCTGGATTTCACAAGGAGTAGAAAGGAACAGAAGACAAGTTAAGGGAGGTTGAGTTTACCTTTGGATCGTCACCTTTAAGGATGTTCAGAGCAGGTATTATTTAAATTTATTTGCAACATTATAGCTTGAAATGTTGAGTCATTATAGCCTGATCGTTGAGCCCCTTTGTCTACGTTTGCCTTTGAATTTATGAATATTGTTTGAACAATTAATTTCTCTTGTTTTATTCCTGTAATCACCAACAATAAAGATTAAGAGAGTTAATCAGAAGAAGAATTTCACACAAAAAACACCTCTAAAATATCTGTTAACACACACAAAGAATTAACTGTCAAATTTCTGCTTCTTTCAAATACTTACAGCATCACAAATTTACTATAATATACTAAAACACATACCTTAATCTCACTCCCACTTCCAAACCCTAACCTTCCCCTTCTTCCAATAGAGGAAACCCTAAGCCCTACTAGACAGTGGCTTTACCGCCTAATATTTCGAATTTGCATAATGTCTTTCATGTGTCGCAACTCCGGAAGTATATTCCCGATCCATCTCGTGTGATTCATATGGATGATGTGCAAGTACAGGATAATCTTACTATGGAGACGATGCCTGTACCAATTGCGGATCATGAAATAAAGACTCTGAGGGGCAAAGAGATTGCTTTGGTGAAAGTGGTTTGGCTAGGAGCTGTCGGAGAAAGCATGACTTGGAAGTTGGAAAGCAAGATGCAGGACTCCTATCCTGAGTTGTTTGATTAAGGTAAATTTTCGAGGACGAAAATATTCTAAGTGAGGAAGAGTTGTAACACCCGTGATTTAATTAATTATTTAATTAAATTATTTTTGGATCATTTGTGAAGTTGTGTTATGATGATATATGTTGTGTTGTGGTTATTTGAATTAACTTATTCGATTAAGTTGTAGAATAATATTAGAATAATACTATTATTTGATGTGGGCTTATTTTAATGATTAGAAATAGTAGAAATGGTGTGTAGGAATTTAAGCCTATTAAGACATAATGAGAATGATAGTGTTATGATATTAGTTATTTAGAAATAATAAGGAAAAATAAGTAACAGTAAGAAGAAAAATAAATAAGGGTTGGAAGAGAGAAAGAGAACGTGGAAGTTGCAGAAAAGAAGGAAAAGAGGCAAAACAGAATTCAATCTGAAAATTGTAGAGCAACCTTCAATCCAAGGTAAGGATGGGGTTCTGACTCTATAATAGGGTTTGTGATGAGTAGTATATGGGATTGGATTTGAAAAAAATTCGTTTTGTTTGTGATTGATATATATATATATATATATATATTGTTGTTGATGAGGAATCAATGATTTAGAGATGAATAATAATGCCCAAATGATGTATAATTAATGTAGAAACATAGGATTATCATAAGTGATGATTACCTATGATTAGGTGATGTTTTTAGGAACCAGGGTAGGGAAATCGCAGTGAAAACATAGTGAAATCGCAAAATAAATTCAGCACGAGTCAGTATGAGTCGACCTCAAAGGCCATGCGTCGACACATGTAGGATTTAAGACTCAGGATGAGTTGATACGAAAGGATCATGCATCGATACATGCAGTATTTCAGACTTAGTATGAGTCAACACAAGATGGTTACGCGTCTACTCATGCAGGATTCCAGACCCAGTACGCGTCGACTCAAAGAGGCACGCGTCGACTCATGCAGTCCAATTTTTGACAGATTTTTCCAAAGACTGTAACTTGAGTTTCCAGACTCCGTTTGAGGTGCCGTTTGAAGCGTTAGATAGCTAACGCGATGAACTTAATTCATAAGGATTAAAATTAAGGATAAGAAGAATAATCCTAGTACCCAAATTAGGATAGAGTTAGCTTCCCGTGTTAATCGCTATGATGATTTCGTGCAACATTAATAATAATAATGATGTAGTATTACAGTATAATAATATGTAAATGTTTAGTAATTAGAGATAAGCATTAGATGAGTGATTAATCGGCATAGTCGATAATTATCCAAATATTTATGGGCGATATCATGTTGTAGGCCTATGGCCAATGTTGAATGGTTGATGACCTGCTATTGTGTTGTGGTTATGGTTGAGTTGTTGTGGATGTACGTGGATGAATTATGTTGATGAATTGTGCTAATGAATTATGATGAGATGCCTCTAATTATTGGCAGCTATTGAGTTGTAGGCTTCTGGCCAACGATGATTCGTGTTGAGATGTTGTTAGTTATGGTTGTTATTACTACATTCACGATTGTGTCGCATACATTGCATATCAATATGGAGTTGATGCTCGTTAAGATGGCCTGTATTGGTGAAAATTAAGATGACGGCTTATGCCTTGTTGATGCCTCTATTTATTGGAAATTATTTTAAGATATGAGTTCTGCTCCAATGGTACCACATGCATTTGCATAGTATTGAGTCGCATTACATGATTTCATAAGGAAGTTGTGTATTGATGCGGTAAATGTTGTATGTTGTTGATGTTCCCTTGCAATTATTATTGTTTATAAGATGTGAAGTGGTGATATTATATGATCTGATCTAATATATTAGTTATCATACATTTTATTATATTGTTAGATATCTTACCCCTTCTGTTTGAATGTTACCCTTACGTTGGTAACGTGTAGGTAATCCAGAGTGAAGGTGGTTTACCTTCAGTAGTTCGAGTCGGTGTCATTGCTCTGATACGTAACACTCGGGGGGATGAACGCTTGTTGCTTTTAGTTATTGTTATTCCAATTGTTGAACTTTAATTTGATTGTTGCTAAGTATGTGTTATTTGGAAGTTATTGTAATGTTGGACAAGCATGTTATTATGATTCGGTTGCGTAGTTGTTCAAGTTGTTGAATTAAGAGGTTAATTTATTTTACTGTTGGTTCATCCGAAGTTTTAAAAGTGTTATGTATCCATGTTGAATGCAATGGTTTTTAAGTTGAATTTATGTCATCTTGATTCAATTGTATGAATTTTATAACTCTGATTTACATTTATAATTTTCGGGTAGAATTGGGGTGTTACACATTGGATCCTATGAATACTTCTATTGGCTAGCACAAATCAAAATATCACAACATCACATGTGTGACATCTCTTATTCAACAACCAGGAAATCCATCGAGTCCCACCAAAATCTGCAGATAAAAATAAATTCTCCCAGACATGAATACAGTCTTTTAGAGAGACATATGTACTTCACAAGACAAAAACTTGACTCCCCCTGTCATGGATAAACAATCCTCAGGCTGAACACAAACTCCCACTGTAGAGTCAATTCAGAATCATATCCTCTCACTCCTTGAGAGTACATCTAGGCACTTTGACTTCCTCATATTTTCATCAGAAGGAGAACATCTCCAAAAACCCTCTGATTAGACCATACTATCTGACAACATTCCTCTTCCCTTACTTCCACTAGAAATTGCTGATACTAGTGAAGTCTTCAATATTGTAGTTATGCATTCACCAAGCATACTACCGTAGACAAGATCAGAATCTTCTCATTCTAATCTACAATCCAAATCATATTCAACAAGCATGATGTCACAACATCATTTAGGACATAAATTTCAAATCACAGAACCGAATCACTATGGTTCTTGATACACCATCCAAATGACTCATCATGCTTGGATGTCCTTCTTTTAAGCTATAGAAGAAGCTCACAACTTCAGCAACTAGCACACACTAGAGAAGCATGGAGAGAAATAAACTCTCATACACTTTTAGAATTATAGTGCTCAGATTGCAACCTTGCATAAATACTTCAGGAAAATACACCGCTCCCGTCAATATATTTACCATTAGTCACATGCACACCTGAATCACAGTTTCTCTTAGAGGTCAAAACAACATATATGACTACCTCTTCACATTTGGTAAACAATCAAACATAAATTAGACAATCTAATTTTGGAATCTAATGGAGATCAGCAATCCTTATGCCATGAAATTCAAGATAACTTCCCTGTTCTTAAATAGAAATCCACTGAGACGATGTTCCAATCTCTATTCAAACATCACAAGATTTCACCAATTACTAAGGTTCTGAAGACACTATCTATAGGACTTTCTTTTGCATAAAATTCCTTGACCCAAAATATCTCTATAGACTACAACTTCATAAGCACCGGGAAATAAATTCTCATATACTTTCTGCATCAACACATCAGATAAATACACAGCTCGCTTCAGAGTATTTTCCATCAATCAAATGCATACTTTTATCAGAGAAACATTTCCCCACAAATAATGCTACCTCTTTCCAAGGCCAGATTAAAGATACATGCATAAACTTGCACACTTCAATAACCTTCTTCTCATAAGCACATCAACTAGATATTTTGTCCGACCTATAGGACTGAACACAACATCCAGGGTATTGAATGATCTTCATACCATAAACAGACTGTTTAGAATAAGTCTGCTTCTTAAGATTGGAAAGCTCATCCCAAGTAAATTGAATGACACTCCAAACACACAGACATCACTCCAGCACAATTGTAAGTTAATCTTCCTGAAGAAACTTAACATAGGTTGATACATCTCCAATCCATACAACCCTTGGATGTCTTTTCCATTACAACAGAACAAGAGTTCCATATTCTCATAGACTTGATAATAATACCAAGTTTGAGTAGACATCCTCCATCATGTTTAAGAGAAAAACCAGCCAGTTATATTGAGAAAAATAAATTCCAAACACAAATATGTCAAGACATCTCTTTAAGGTCTTCCAACTCCAGAACAATAGGAACTCCCCAGCAAAAACTGGTCCATTATAGCAGATAGCCACATGTAAGCTTCCATAAATCTGGCTCCTTTGACCAGAAGTATTTTCCAGATTTCAGAGAAAATGTCCTCGACATTTGGACTTAACATCCACATATGAAGAACCTGGTTGAGAAAATAAATCTCCTCTAAAGGTTTTGAGCTTAGCTTCTGCACTCGTATATACTTTGATCAGAAATAAACTGACCCAAGGAGTAAATAAGATGTTGATCGTCTCTTGACCAACACACATATCTAAGACCTGTTTCTAGAACATAAACTTCTTAGACACATAACTAAGATGCCTTCTCTTATAGTTCAATAGAAGGTTCCAAACATATGTGATCACCACATATTTTGTTTAGCACCCAAAGCATCTGCAATGCCATTCCAACAAAAATCTTCATAACTTACTGTTGTACCCCAAAATTTGCCCTCCCATTTCTCAAAGGATCATTCTGGACCCTCAGGTTTGCTTCTGTCAAGTTGCAAGTCTAGGATTACAATTTTCTAAGAAAGTCATTCACAAGGGTAAAATGGTCAAAAGCATACTAAAAAGTCAAACTTTGACTTTTTGATCAAAATCAAGTTTCAAAAATCATATTTCATCAGGACAGGAAATTGGTTCGTCAAGAAATCAAAAGTCAGAAATTACTTTGAAAAATTCAAATTTCTAAACACTTAGAAAACTTTCTAAGTGTTAAGAAATATGATAATTTCAGAACTTCTGGGCCAAGTTTCACGCAAGTGCAATCAAAATTTGCAAAGATGGTTCACAACATGACTCTTCAATCAGAACATATGGAAACTATGTTCTTCGATCAGAACATGACTCTTCAGCATATGGAGACTATGTTCTATGCTTCGATCAGAACATCACCCTTTGAATCTCATTATGTTCTTCTTTAATCAGAACATCACCAAGCCCCAAAACCTCGTTTGAACAGTCTGCTGAACTGCTATGGCACAATCCTGCATTCAGCTGCCACAACACTCCAAATTACTGCTGATCCAGTCCACGCCTTCATTTTTCTCAAACCCCATATTTGCACCAAATTAGCAAATAAAAGCTGTGTTTAAAAAGCAATGAAACATTATGCTAAAAAAGGTTCAAATCCCATTTGTTTTTCCCCCAAAAACCACAACAAACTCATCTATAAATAAATTGTTCCATCAGACGTTTAAGGGGATGGCTTTTGAAAAGAGAGAGTGATCAAATACAAAAAAAAAGAGAAAAGAAAACATTCAAACATTCTTAAATCCAGAATTCCCAAAACAATACCTTTGTTCTTCCCTTTTGAATCAAAGAACACAACATTTTCTGTTCCGTTTCTTGCTGACCCCAGAACATTCGAAGGCAGCAACTCAGGTCTCAAACGCACGCTTCAGATTCAAGGTAAGTCATTCTGACTTTGAACTTTTCATTCAGGACATCATTAAATATGTAAACATTATAGTGTTGATACTGTCCATATCATTGCCTAAGTAGGAAAACCATGGATCAAAAGTTCTTGAAGAAAACTAGGCTTAGAATTAGGATTAGAACTTCTATAAACTGTCGTGCTTTTATTTTTCTGTTTTGCTATTGTTAAGAACTGAATAAGTTGCAGATGTTCTGGCTAATGTAAGGAATGAGGTGAAGTGTAACATAGAACTTCTGAGTTTTCTTTCCCACTATTTTAGCACAACACAGAACTTCTAGGCTTTCCTACTGTTTTAACACACACAGAAACTCTAGGCTTTCTTACTGCTTTAACACAACACACAGAACTTATAAGGTTTTCTCACTCTTATAACACATCACACAGAACTTCTAGGATTTCTTACTATTTTAAAACGCATAGAACTTCTAGGCTTTCTTACTGTTTTAACACAACACACAAAACTTCTAAGTTTTTCTCACTGTTGTAACACAACACACAAAACTTCTAGGCTTTCTTATTGTTTTAACACGCACAAAAATTCTAGGCTTTCTTACTGTTTTAACACAACACACATAACTTCTAGGTTTTTTCTCACTGTTATAACACAACACATAACTTCTGGTTTCCTATAACGTTTCTTTCATAACTTCAGCACGCAACAACCCAGAACTTATGGTCCCCTATAACGTTTCTTTCTGAACTACAACATGCCTAACATCAGAACTTCTAGTCCCTTTCATTTTGTTTTCAGCAACGTGTTGATCCTGTTTTTGTTATTTCTCCTTTTCTTTCTTATTCTTATTATTTTCAGCATTAATATTATTTTTACTAATATAAAAAAGGCATAAAAAATATTTTCTTTTATTAACTAATTATTTTCCTTTTAATTTATTAAGACAAAAAACCATTTTCAAAACAAATCCTTTCCTTTTCTTGTATTGTACAATTCAATATGGTTGTAATAGATAATTAGGATTTAAATTCTTGCAAATCCCCATTTGTAAATATGTACCCCCATCCCCGAAATGATGTAATAACTTAGGATTTATTTCCGCACTTTTATTGCTTTCATACATTGTTAGTAATTAGGATGTATGGCAAGATAAAATCAATAGATAGATAACCATAATAAAATACTAAATGCATTTAAATCAAACACACTTGCACACTAGCACCTCTAGAGTAATCTCACTTTGTTGCCTTTCGAAAAATAGTCATGTTCCTCGAATATGGGCGTTTTAGCGAAGATCATCGATAAAAGATCGTAGTCCCTTGATGACCCTCAATGTTGCCTTCACTAAATGGTCTAGTCCCTAAACGATATTTCTAAAATGTCCCATAAGTTGCCTTCTATGACTATACAAAACATCCCGCGCCCGTCCCTTCACATCCAACGATGGGGTTTCTTACCAAAATAATGGTGAGATAACAACATCTAAAGGAGGAGGAAAATAACATTTAAGACCTTTTGAGTGGGTAGACTGCTCTTAGTTGCTCGCTTGCTCACAATAAAAACATTTTTATACACCCACAATTTCACCTAGAAACTTTTTTTCAAAAAAGGCAAAACACTTTGTACGCGTTATTATAGAGACGAGAACCATTACAAAGACACTCCTTTTCAAAATACTTTCAAAACCCATATCACAAACATATCTTCAAACCAAAAGCAAGTGATCTAGCAAGCAACTAAGAGTCCATAGATGACTACGAATGAAAAGGGTGCTAATACCTTCTCTTTTCATAACTTACCCCCCGAACTCAATAAAACAATCTCAAAGGTCTTTCTTGTTCTTTTCAACCTTTCTTATTAGATAAAAGAAAAGTCGTTGGCGACTCTTGCTATCCGTAACAATTGCGATCAAAACGTAAAACACCCAAGTCAGTTCTCCCACCGTGTTACAGAACTGGCGACTCTGCTGGGGAAATACTTAAAAGTGGGGTTACCTTAGGTTTAGATCACCTTTACTTATTTTTCATTGTTTGACTTGCTTGTTTTACATTATGGTTCTTTATTTGGGTTTGTTTTGATCCTCTACCCAGATTTGAGGCACCTTTTTAGGTAAGTAGCAATAGATTGTGGAAAGTATAGACCGATATAGTTGAAGAAATGGATACGTTAGTGTGACGCATTTGTTGGTACCGGTATCCCTTGTGTTGAATCGAGGAGAATACGGGGCCTCTACGAGGCGTCATGAAGCACTAACTGACTTTAGAATCTTAATTGAACAATTTGGCCATTAGGAAGTAGTGAGATGACCGGTTTCGGTGGAAAGCTAAAAATTGGTTGATACTCGATACTGCACTCATTGATACCAGACTTTTTGGATATCTCGGTCGCAAGAAAAGATTGATTGTTCTGAGATAATGCCTAAAAGAAAAGTCAGTGATTTTGAGATCCCCTAGAACCCGATTACTTTCTAGGACAGGTTGAGCCAACTAAACTTTAAGAGGGTACTTACCTATAATCCCCATGCAAGCCAAAACCTAAGGATTTGTCTATTTTGTGTGTACATAATAACTTGCTTACTTTGCATACTTGTGCATAAGGTCATAAACATCATAACATCATAAGCATTCTTACTAACCATTTCAAGGATTTAGGAATTTATCTTTGCTTTGTTTTGTAGGCCATGAACCTTGTCCAAAGGAATACCATCCGAATCAGCTTTGTGAAAGGACATCATCAACTCCAAGAGTTAGCATCAAGGGTGCCCTAAGATTCTCCTTTTACCAAAAAATATGGTTGACTCCTCAATTTGGATACCTACAATTTCTAAGAGGAAATGATGTGTGTGCTCTTCCAATTCTTTGATCCCATACATCATTGCTTCACCTTTCTTGACTATCAGTTGGTACCTACACTAGAAGAGTTCTCTCTACTATTAGGAGTGCTCGTGCTTGATCAGATACCATTCACTGGTCTAGAAGGGATTCCGAAACTTGAAGTTATTGCCGAAGCCTTGCATCTGAAGAGAGTCGACATTATAGCAAATTGGGAGACAAGAAGCGGAGTCAAAGGGTTCCTAGCCAAGTTTCTATTGGATAAGGCTCGTTCATTCTGGGAAGATATGGATCTTCAAGCCTTTGAAGATATCTTGGCCCTTCTAATATACAGTTTGGTTCTTTTTCCCAATTCGGACCAATTCATAGATGTGAATGCCATCAAAATATTTGTCTCTCATAATCCTATACCTACTCTGCTCGGAGACATCTTACATTGTTTCCATACTCGCTGTGATCGGTGGAAATAGAACTGACTGTTTTTTAAGCTGGTTCGCGAAATGTCGCGGTAAGCAAGAGTCGCCACCGTCTTTTATGTTCTCCAACATGGAAAGGACAAAAGCACAGCAAAATTCCTCCTTTGAGAATGTTTCTCGGTTCGGGAGGTAGATTTATAGAAAGGGAAGGTGTTATCACCCTTTCTATCCATGGTTATCCATGGGCTCTTAGGTACTTGCTCTTATGTTTTCAAAAATTGTTTGCTTTTCAAATGTGTGTGGGTTTTGAAAAAGTTTCGTTTGAAAAATTTCTAAGTAACTCTTGTATCTGTCCTCAAGAGTGTATGAAAAATTGTTTGAAAACTTTTAGAAAGTGTGAGGTGTGAAAAGTATTTTTGTTTGTTTTGAGAAAGAGCAAGTACCCATGAGAATCTACCTACTCTAAGGAATTAGGCTGTGTGAGAGTCCTTTAGATAGTGCTATCCTACCATTGAGAGGTAGGTAGCACCATCGTTGGAGTTGTTCGGGTCAATTCGATTTTAAGGGACAGTGTGGTCACTGAAGCAATAGTAGGACACCTTAGAAGTAACCCTAATGTCCTAGATCCTTGGTATCCGAGGAAACCGTTTCGAGGCGACTGGATCTTTAGACAGGAGGGCGACCTCTAAGACACCCTACACTTGATGACCATGTTCGAGGCAACCAGTGAGGCGTACCCTAGGGGTGGTATGTGCATGTGTGTTGTTTTTCAGTTAATGTTTGTCTTTGCATGTTATTTGTGAGCTACGGATTGATTTTATTTGTCATACATTCTTTCATGCATTTTTTAACAGTTAGGAATGCGGAAAATAAATTACAGAAATGTAAATCTAGCTATTACAAGGCGCGGGTCTATACATCGCCAAAAACAAAAACCCGTTTTGGAAAATAAAGTGCGAGAATTTAAATAAGGCGATAAAATCCTAATTAACTATTACATACTCTGTACAGATACATAAATATAATCAAAAGAAATTAAAACGCGAAAGAAGATTGAATCGGGAACGTCTTAGGGTTTTGACCCTTTTTAGAATTAAATTAAACATTAAACCTAATTAACTAATTAATTATTTAATTAAAGAAAAAAATGTTTTTTGTATTTTATGTTTTTTTTTATGAAATAAAACAAAAGGAATTAAAATTAAAAGAAGAAAAAACCTAGTTCTAAATTTATTTTAGTTATTAAGAAAAAGATTAAAGTTGCCTATTTAAACTAAATTAATTATAATTTATTTACAAAATAAGTTAATAAATAATAAAAATGTTTTTTTTGGTTTTTCTGAATTTTATTGTGAAAATGTTAATTAATTGATTAATTAAATAATACTAATAATAATTACTAAAGAAAATAAAAAGAAAAGGAAAATAGAAAAAGAAATAGAAACCAATGGGGGTGTTGACCCAAGAATGGAGGTCAAGCCTGGAAATTTAGGCCCATTAAGCACAAAGCCCTTATGACTTTTGGAATTTGCATGGAGCGTGGGTTGACCAGGAGTATGGTGCTCGTCCAATCCAGGCCTTTGGATCTGCTTTTGAGGCCACTTGGCACGCTGATTGCTTGAGATATATGGTAGACTTTTTCTGGAATGCTGCATGGGAACATGTTAGAAAAAATTGAAACAAGCGTTTGGGGGACCTGGGAATCGAACCCAGGTCCCATTGATTTCCAGACACGTCCTCCTCCACTACACCAAACGCTGCATCTTGTTAATATAATATGCAATAAATATAATATAAGAAAAAACAAATCAAATGCTGAAACAAAAAAAAGGCGCGCGTGTTTTAATGTTCCAATGGGGTATTGCCAGCTCATCGTCTTCTTCATGAAACCTGCAAAACAAAAGTCAGATAGCGGGGTTTTTTAACCCCCACAAACTGCAAATGCCAATAATAGCGATTAGACGTGTAGCACATATAAAAAGGGCGCGAGGGTATCAATGTGTTCGTCTCATCCTGACGAATTCAACCATAGGCGCCATTAGTCCTAATTTTACCTATGATGTAAACCCCCAAATTGGAAGCTTTGAAAACCTAGGTTTCATCAATGGTGGTTTCGGATTCTATGTGTTTCAATGCAATTGACTTATGCCAAAAGATTCCTGTGGGTTCAAGCAACACAAAAATAACAAAAAATCATATGAATGATGCATATATTTTGAGTTTCGATTATGGACAAGAAACCAAACCGTGTGACTTGTTCTGGGTGTTTCCTTGAGGTTTATGGCTTGTTTGTGATTGCAATAGGTTCCTGAGTGTGTTAGGAATATGTTTGAATCTCTAAATTGTTGTGAAAGGGGATGGAGGATTGAAAACAGTTTTGGCTTTTTTGCTTGATTTTTCAATATTGGTTTTGCCGTTTCAGGGATGCTTGGATCGTGAATGAGGTTGGGAAGGCTTGAATATGTATATCTGAATTAAATTAGGTCACATTATGAGCTTGGGATCCATTGCAATTAAGTTTTTGGATTTTGCTTTAACACCATTAAAGGACTTTCCAAGCTTGGTTCAAAACCATGATTTTGTGCTCAAAATAGCCTTGGCACGAATTTGGTAGTTGGCATATGCTGTATGAAAGTTATTCAAACCACAAGATTCCATTCCTTTAATTTTTTTGATTTTATTTGAATTATTATGGATTAAAATGAATTAAATCCACACAAATTAAATAAAAATGAAAAAATAAATGTTTGGTCTTGAAATTAATCATGGGACACGTGCGTGGCATGACAAGGCTGAATCAAGTGGAAGAAAGTGGGCCCTTTTGTCAAAAATTGAAGTTTCAAGGATAGTTGACTTTTGCCATTTCACAAAAATTTCCCAACTTCTCCAATGCATATCTTGCTCAATGTTGATCATATGAACATGTTCTTGGACATTTTGGAAAGGTCTTGAAGTCCTCTAACCAATGCCTTTGGTCCCATGTCATTTTGATTTACCAATCTCAAGTTATGGTCTTTGACTTAAAGTGCATTTTTGTTGACTTTTGAAAATGACCTATAATGTTGAAATTGATAACTTTTTGTGAGAGCATTTCTTGGACTTGGAATGTGAAGATGAGTTGTAGGAAATGTCTTCCCCTTCAAAATGAGCATTGGATGGGATTTTTATGATCAACTATGAAAAAGTTATGCCTTGGTCAAGTTACAGTTGACTTTTCAACTGTCCAAAAATAGAAACTTTTGCATCTTGATGATTTTTGAGCCATTCTTGTGGAATCATGATCAAGACTTGATCAAATGATGATTGTGGCTTCAAAAATAAGATGTTGACCAAAATTTTTGACTTTTGACTCTAAAATGACCATTTTACCCCTACAGTTGATTGTGGAACAACTAGGGCTTTTGACTGTGCAACTTGATGTTGTGAGCCTTGAAACTTGGCATGTAGATGCTTGACAATGTATATAGGCCTATGGGACTTGATTGAGCCCTTGAAAACCTCAACTTCCTTGCAAGAACCAAAACCCTAATTTTGATTGGCTTAGGAGGATGGTTTGACTGTGCAACCCTTGAGAAATCTTGAACCATTTGAAGATTGATCTTGACAAACTTTGAAGAATATGGGAGGACAAATTTTGGGGTACAACACTCGCGCTATGAAGAAATGAGGCACTCTCTTGTGTTGCATTCCCCTGCTCGCCAAGTGGTTTACTCTACATCTACCTCGATCAGTATTGAAGAATGAGCAAGGATTGACATGGTCTCAAAGGATGATGTCCCTTACACACTCTAACATTTATTGGTGTTCTCGATCCTTGGAAGATACTTCTATCATCGACCGTTGTGGGGAATTTCCTAATGTCTCTTTGCTTGGCATTAGGGGAGGTATCACTTACAACCCTTGCTTAGCTTTACTATAGTTTGGGTATGCCTGAAGAGATGGTCCTCATGATATGCTCATCCAAGGTGTGGTGTTCGACTACGAGAGTGACGATTAAGGCTAATGTCAGAGGTTTGTACGAGCTTGGAGGATGGTGAACAAGGTGGATAATAAGACATTAGGACGCAAAAACTCTATCCCCCTTGAGCCTTATCTTAGGTGGATGTGAGCTCGTGCTCAGAGTCTCGTAATGCCTTACCCCTCCATTCTCCCCGTTATCATGGAGCTTGTTACTGAAGGAGATGTGTCGTATACTGTCCTTCACCCCAACATGCCTACCTCTCTTGAAGACTTGCAAAAGGGTTAGATTCAGCTAAATAAAGAACGAGACATCTTCGAAGCCCAATTCTACGCCAGTGAGAAGAAGGTTCTGGAACTCACCAAGCAGCTTCATGAAGAATGGAGTCTGAACGCCTACATCGCGCCAAAGAGGATGCATTCAACCTTTTTTTCTTAGGAGTTTTATTTCAGTATTTTATTTCTTCCATTGTAAGCCCCAAGAGGCATGATGTACGCAAACTTGGATTTATTAATATAACGTGTGTTTCCTTTTTGTCTAGACAAATTTAAATCTCTAATTTCCTTGAAATCATTTGCATATGCATTTTCATTCATTATAACACAAACATGTTTCTTACAACACGTCTCCTTATCTTTCTACTATTTATTTTAGTGAGATGGATATTGAACAGACAGTAAAGGATCTCCAAGCGCAGAACACTCAATTCCAACAAATGTTCTTGGCTCTGGAAAAAGGACAAGAGGATTTGAAAACTTTGTTGATCAAAGAGAAGAAGAAGAAAGCGAAGAAACCAATCAGTGTTTTGAATCTGGGAAGAAGGTTCAAAGGACCAGCCAGGAGAACTCTAGATTTCACAACCTCGTCAGGTGAAAGAGACAATCAAGAAGGAAAGAACAAGGAAGTAAATGACCATCCAGAGTCTGAAGAAAAGAAAGAAGTGAACTACTCTGAGGAACAGTATCCTCCAGCTGACGATAAATACAAGTAGTTGGAGGATCGCCTCAATGTTATAGAGATCCAGAGGGTACCCGGGTCGGATTTCGAAGAGCTAGGACTTGTCTCAAGGGTTGTCATCCCACAGAAATTCAAGGTCCCCACTTTCTCTAAATATGACGGTGTCTCTTGTCCGAAGCTGCATTTAAGATCATACGTCAGGAAGATTCAACCCCATACTGCTGATAGGAACCTATGGGTGCATTTCTTCCAAGAAAGCCTGTCAGGGATGCAGTTGGATTGGTTCTATCAGTTGGAAGGGACCAATATTCACAATTGGGAAGATTTGGCCGCCACTTTTTACAAGCAATACCAGTATAACGCTGACTTAGCTCCAACTCGAACACAATTACAAGGCATGTCTATGAGTGCTGGTGAAGGTTTCAAAATTTATGCTCAAAAGTGTAGGGATCTCGCGGGAAGAGTCCAACCCCCTCTATTTGACAGAGAATTGGTGGATATGTTCTTAGGCACGTTATCTGGTCTATTCTTCAACCATTTGATCGGAAGCTCTTCGGCTGGATTTACTGAACTAATTATGACTGGTGAACGGGTAGAAGCCGATATAAAAAGTGGCAAAATTCAAAGAGATGTATCATTGAGCACGATGAAGAAACCCTTTATCAGAAAGAAGGAGGTCAGTGTTGCATATGATCACCGAAATCAAAATAAAACTGAACATCGCCTGACGGTAGGGGCCGTTATAACTTCCAATCCTGTACCAAATCAGCAGTGAAATTATCAACGCAGGCCCGAGGCGCCCATGAGACAATTCACCCGAATCAACATGACCTTGTCCCAAATTTTGCCACATCTTTTGAAGTCCAATCTAGTGACCCTAAAGGAATCTCCCAAGAACCCCAATACTTCCTCTCCTCGCTACAACCCGAATGCTCGATGTGCCTATCATTCTGAAAGCCCAGGGCATGATACAAACGATTATTGGGCCTTGAAGAATAAGGTACAAGAACTTATCGAGGCAAAAGAGATTGAGTTTGATCCCCCATAAACACCTAATGTGATAACAGCGCCAATGCCCAAACACGGTCAAGGTGTCAACGCTGTTGATGATGATTGTTTTGTTTCCTCTGTGAATGATTTAACTACTCCTCGTTTGACTATTAAACATAATCTATTGCGAGTCGGTCTGTTTCTGGGTTGTGATGAAAGTTGTCAATTATGTGTGTCTCTATCAAATGGCTGTTTGTTATTGAAGATGGGCGTCCAGCGCTTGATGGCTAACAAATAAATCATGTTTGAA
The DNA here is from genome assembly GCA_948472305.1 of Vicia faba. Lineage (NCBI taxonomy): Eukaryota > Viridiplantae > Streptophyta > Magnoliopsida > Fabales > Fabaceae > Vicia > Vicia faba. The sequence goes on from CATIWC010002180.1 coordinate 251,743, forward strand.
AAAGTTCCTCTTATCAGAAATTCCTGTGAATATGTTTCAATAATCACCATCTTCGACAATCCTCCCAGGGTCTCCACCAAAAGACCCGTCAGGATTACATCTGCTCCAAAGTCTGCTCCCCTAATCATCACCATGTCAGAGCCAATCCCATATTCTTCAGATAAAGCTATTCCCTGGTGTAGCGGTAGAAATGTTTAAGACTAAGCCATTGGATTGACTAGACTTGTACAGATCAAAATAAAAATCGCCACAGCGCTTTATTGTTTCCAAAGGAATGGGAAAAAAGCGAGTAACCCAAAAAGAGGGGGAAATATTCAAGGTAAGGGGGTTGGTTATGCAAAGGGAAGGTATTAGCACCCTAAACATCTACGGTACTCTGCAGGAACCTCTTTGTAAAATCTGTATATTTTGGCTATAAAATGTTGTATGTAAAATAGATAGTGGAGGTGAGAAAATAAATATATTTTTCCTGATTTTTGCACCTGCCACGGTTGTGAACCTTTAGTGCCGACATACCACCTTTCGTGCAATAGGGGATCAGAGTACACGTAGTTCACTTTTAAAAATTTTGAAACACAAGTGTGTTAGTTGATTTTAAGAGATAAGACATCATCGTCATTGTCCGTGTGAAAAACATACTTACTACCCGCAATTATGAGAAAGGAGAATTTGCATCATCTCAAAGTAGAGGATATGGCTTGGATTTTAAAATCAACAATTCCTCACTCAACACCCAAGTGGAAAATATCTCACTTCACTACATATTGTAGAAGTATAGTTGTTTGCATCACTACAAAGATTGACAAGGGTCTAATCTTTTGAGAAAAGTTTAAAATAAAAAGCCAAAGTGGCAAAATGGTTTGAAATAAGATTGATTGACTTTTAGTCTTCTCACAAAAATGTCAATGTATTATTAAATTGATTGGAGTTTACTTATGAAAATGTTTTGAAAAAGCATGGACATAAGTCCAAGTTTATTATGAAAGTGGTTCAAGTTTAAAAAACAAGAAGAGTTTTCAAAAGGAGGGAGAATATTTTTGAAATTAAAGAAGATGGGAGGAGAAGAAGAGACTATCCTAAAGCATAAGGTAAAAGATAAGGAGAAGAACCATCTAACCAACAAGAAGCCAATACTTGACATTATGAGTCAAGATAGAATTCCCATTCTTTGGATTGAAACCAAGCAAGTAAAGATACTAGACCTCTTGAAAGAACCATTCTTCAAGTGTATTAAGTCTTCACAAAAATTGGGCAGAGTAACGGCTGTAAACGGGTGAATTCCAGATTATAAATAAAGTATGTAATCATAATAACCTGCACAAAACAAACAACCCAATGTCTTGAGGTAAACCTCAAGAACTCCAGACAAAATATCAATTAAGGTCACAAGGTCTCCAACATAGGCCAAGGTTTCTAATCCTAAGTCCAAGAAGTCCAATACTCCATAACGCCAAGGATAGTAACCAAATAGTCCAAGTATCATTAAAGTTTTTTATGGTTCATGTTGATTATTTTAAGTATCTTAAAAAAGAAAATAAAAGCTCAAGTGAGAAAAATAAAAATGACAAGAATATAAAGGGGATCAAGTGAGCAAAGATGAAAAATAACATGAAATGTAAATGCCAAAGTGAATGGTGCACAAAATAAAAGAGCATAAAATAAAAACACAAAATAAAGTCAATTATTAGAAATTAGTGGTTAGTTGGATGACCATCTTGAAACTTGCATTTGGAACTCATTAGAGGATTGGTAGAATCAAAGCCTCCACACAACAAGTTGCATTTGCTTTTTGTCAAGTATATCATCCATTTTGGAATCCTCAAAAGTAACATTTAATGATCAACGATGTTTAAGTGATTCGCGTTGACCAAAAGTGATGTAGATCCATTAAAGGATTGGTAGAACCAAAGCCTCCACACAATGAATCCCAAGGTTATTGGATCAAAGAGATCAAATTAGCGTTATGTTAAGCAATCGTAAGTGGACTTATATAGAAGTTGCACCTATTTTGAGGCCGGTCAATAGCAATCTATGCACCATTTGTTTTGAGACATGATATAGAGATCATGCTCCAATAACACTTGGTGCAATAAGAAAGGGATAAGATGAAGAAGGGTGGAAAAGAATATATAAACCACATTTAAATTAAAATTTAATCAAACTATTATTAAAATCATTCATCCATTTTTATGGAGTTAGACTCAACACCATGGATCCAATGATGTTAACAAAGTTCATGATCAAAATTCAACCCAAGATCAGCTAGAAAATAATCACAAAATAATATTATATTTAATGTATATGTTGAAAAGGGTTTAAAAATGAATAAAAATGAAAATAAAGGAAAAAATATCAACTATATTCAAATTGATTCATAAAAAAGAAATAAGGTCATAGAAAAACAAAAATATTCTCAAATATTTTTATGAAAATTTTGGTAATTCTTTAAAGTCAGAAACTATTTTTAAACTAATTAAAATTGCTCAAACAAATAGAAAATAGATCAAAAATAGTAAACATCAATATAAAATTCCATAAAATTTTCAAAAAAGTCAGAAATATGTAAAATGATATTTATGAATTTTTTTAGAATTAAAAAATGTCAGAAAGTATTTTTAAAGTAATTAAAAGAGAGCAAATAATGCAAAAAAATATAAAAAATATCAAATGTCAACATAAAAATGTGAAAAAATAGTCATGAGATCAGAAATAATTCAAAGTATTTTTGTGAATTTTTTCATAATTTTTGGATAAAAAATAAAAGAGTTATGAATTTTTGAAAATTAAATCAATTAAAATATAAAATCAGAAAATAAAATAAAACCAAAAAGATGTGGGCCATCAGATCATAGTCAAAATGCGTTAGTAAGTTGATTCAATGGACCAAGCGTGCCGTGCTTGATATGGACCTTAATGAGATATATATAGGATCAGAAAAAGGCAACCAATGAAATTAAAACATTTGGCACACTATCATTGGATGAGACGAGACATATCATCGTCTTCAACCTCTAGATGCCCTGTAATGGAGATTTTGTGAGATCCATGGAAAATTAGGATCCCAGACTAGTATCATTGGATTCGTCTCTTCAAGATGATTCTAATATCACCATCGTGCCAAATTTATATAAGGTATGCAAAGAGATATGAATCAAAAACCCAGAAAATAGCGAGCACCTTCAATTTGAGATTTCTCTCTCAATTCTCAATGGTTTAAAAATTGTAAGAAGCACAAGAATCAGGGCAATGAGAGCTTCACAATGATATCAAAGTTTGGAAGAATTAATGGAGAAATCTACCTATTGAAGTTCTGTTGCAGAGCTCTGTAAATGGACTTGGTCAGATTAATTCAGAAGGTTTCAAGGCTCAATTCTTCTTCTGTTAGCTTCAGGCAAGATCAAGGAAGGTGAATTGATAGAAAAAATGGATTGAAAAAGGCTTGAACAATGATTTCGAAGTTGCATAAATGTGAGTTATGGTGCGAGTTTGGAAGGGTGATTTTGGTTGAGAAAACGAATGGGATGGCTCATGTATTTATAGGAGAAGCAAATGGGATCAAAAAGAAGGGTGAATGATGCAATTTGGAGGGAATTCGTGTAGGTCTGCTTCATGAAGAAAGTGTGACTTCCCTTTTGTCAAAACTCATCCAAAATGCGCATTTTAATACACTAATCCACTTGGGAAAGTTGGCTAATCATGTTTAGACCCAAAACACGTGATAATTTGAGGGTTAGAAGTTGTAACATGAAATTTAAATTCTGACTTTTGGAAAAACCTCAACTCTAAGTTACCACTTTTGAAATAATGGCATTCTCAGCTCAAGGGGTCTTAGGGCATGGTTCTTGATGCTTTAGAAAGATGAGATTACAAGATTTTAAATGGGAAAAGAATGGAATTAAATGGATGTTTGAGATGAAAGTTGCAATAAGTCAAAGTTGGGAAAAGAGGTTGACTTTCCATACTTAGAAATATTTCAAGTTTTTCTTCAAAAGTGACCTATAATGTTTTGCATCCAAACATGGCCTTCCTCTTGAAATTTTCTCTTGACCAAAAAAGATGGTATGACATAGACCTCTTGAATGACATTTTGAAACTTGAAACATTCAAAATCTCCAAAAATTGAGAGAGTTATGAATTGTTGAAGTTGGCAAAAAATAATGAAATGACCTATAATCTTTTGTATCCTTAAGGCATCCTCCATCCGTTTTCTCACTTTGCACATGAAAGAAGGAATAAAGTTCACATCCTCAAGATCATTATGGAAAAAGAGTGGGCTCAAGGTTATAAAAATTGACCAAGTTATGATCATTTGAAGTCACACATGGGAAGTTGGGGGTTCATCTGGAGGACTTGTAATCTTTCTTCATTAGTCAAGTTTCTTCCACATGAAAACTCCTTGAAACTTTTGAAGTGATTTGTTAATAACCATTTGAAGAGAAGGATGTTTTTGGAATCACCAAAAAGTACCAAAAGATGAGCAAGATATACTTCTTGAAGTTCAAAACCCTAGCTCCTAGATCAAGAAAATGCTTTGAGGAACTTGGTAAAGTTTTTAAAGATCGCCCACATGCCCCGAGAGACTTTCATTGATCAATTTGAGAATTGTGTGGCCAGTCTAACTACTGATAATAGATTGGGCTTTTATGACGCTGACTTAACTCCAAAAGGAAGGAAACACAATGATGCCTTGCATGTTTCCATTGGGTGCAGGGGCACTATGCTAGCCCATGTTCTGGTGGATATTGGTTCATCGTTGAACGTCTTGCCAAAAAATGCTCTTGACCGGATAGATTGCGAGGGACTTACTTTAAAGCCTAGCAACATTATGGTGAGGGCCTTTGATGGTTCTAAAAGGACAGTGCACGGAGAAGTTGACATCCCTATAAAAGTTGGAACTCAGACTTTTGATTCAACTTTCTATGTGATGGATATCCTCCCTTCCTACTCCTATGTATTGGGCCGACCCTGGATTCACGGTGCTGGAGCCGTCACTTCTACCCTACATCAGATGTTGAAATATCCATCAAGGGAAAGATCATCACTGTCCATGGGGAGGAGGAGTACATGGTTAGTCACCTAAACTCTTTCAGGTATGTAGAAATGGATGGTGAGTTCATTGAAACTCCATGTCAGCATTTTGGGGAGGTCCCACAAACAGTTGCGGAAGCCAAGACTACAACCAAGATTCTGAAGGTTACCAGACCGCCATTGAAAATGGCCTCTCTAAAGGATGCTAGAGCAGTGGTTGAGGAAGGCGGATGCACCATCTGGGGTCAACTTCCGGATATTCCCTACAAATCCAAAAAATTTGGTTTGGGTTTTACTTCGGAGGCCCAAAGAGTTGTTCAATGAACTCGCACTAGGGGGCCACCTTTACGTATCAACAATCAGGGAGTCAACATAGTGGAAGACAATGATGGTAGCTGCGGAATGGATGAGTGGATTTTTCCAACCATCAACGGAGGACTCAACAATTGGGAGGCCAGAGAATTTGTCCCTATTAATTTTATTCAAGAGTAATTGTCTTTTAATTTTTTGTCAGACTTGTAATAATTAAACAATTTAGACTTTAAAACCTTGTGTCTTACCCGAGGCACAATGGTCCATTTGTGAGGGTTGTTACTTCATCTTCATATGTCATCAATAAATCATGGACGTTTTTGCATGCAAAATTTTACGCTCTTTGTTTTTATTTTTACCTTTTTATTTTCAAAGATAGCTATGCTCTTACACACACTCACATATCGAAATACATATCCACATCCACTCAGGATCCCATGGGTAACAATTCTGCTATGACTTATTGTGACTTTGAAAATCTGATCTACCAAGTCAAAGAAGAAGGTGAGGAAGATTGTGAGGTACCAGGGGAACTGGCCAGAGTATTGCAACAGGAAGAAAGGACAATACAACCCCACGAAGAGCCGGTTGAAACAATTAACTTAGGTTCCGAAGAGGACAAGAAAGAAATCAAGGTAGGTGCCAACCTGGAGCCTAGTGTCAAGAAGCGCTTAACTCAGTTACTACATGACTATGGTGAGGTCTTTTTCTGGTCATATGAAGACATGCCAGGATCGACACTGATATCGTGGTCCATCGTTTGCCGACAAAAGAAGACTAGCCTCCGGTAAAACAGAAGGTCCATCACATGCAGCCAGAAATGTCAGAGAAAATTAAGACTAAAGTCATGAAGCAGTTCAATACCGTATTCTTAGTTGTCACCTCCTATCCACAATGGGTCTCCAATGTTGTTCCAGTGCCTAAAAAGGACGGTAAGGTACATATGTGTATGGATTAGAGAGACTTGAATAGTGCAAGCCCCGAGAATAACTTCCCGTTTCCCCACATCGATATTCTGGTTGACAATACCGCACAACATAAAGTATTTTCCTTCATGGACGGTTTCTCCGGATACAACCAGATCAAAATGGCACCTGAGGACATGGAAAAAACGACCTTCATCACACAGTGGGGCATGTTCTGTTACAAAGTTATGCCATTCGGGTTGAAGAACGCTGGGGCAACCTATCAGTGTTCCATGGTAGCTCTGTTTCATGACATAATCCATCGTGAGATAGAGGTCTACGTGGATGACATGATAGCCAGATCTCAAACTGAAGAGGAACACCTAGACCATCTGCAGAAACTGTTTGAAAGACTGAAGAGATACAAACTAAGGTTGAATCCGAATAAATGAACTTTTGGAGTGAGGTTCAGTAAACTCTTAGGCTTCATTATCAGCGGCAAAGGTATCAAAGTGGACCCTGTAAAGGTAAAATCAATACAAGAAATTCCTGATCCTCGCACTGAGAAGGAAGTTAGGGGATTCTTAGGACGGATAAACTACATCGCCAGGTTCATTTCCCATATAACCGCTACTTGTGAACCAATCTTCAAATTACTGAAGAAGGATCAAGTGGTAGAATGGAACGACGACTGCCATGCTGCCTTTGATAGGACCAAAGGGTACCTTCAAGAGCCTCCCATTTTGATGCCTCCAGTTGAGGGAAGACCTCTGATCATGTATCTATCAGTCTTGGAAAATTCAATGGGGTGTGTGCTGGGGCAGCATGACGAGTCTGGCCGAAAAGAGCGTGCAATATACTACCTGAGCAAAAAGTTTACTGACTATGAAACCATATATTCACTGCTCGAGAAAACTTGTTGCACTCTGGCATGGGCTGCTCTCCAGCTAAGACATTATATGCTGACCCACACTACTTTATTGATATCCAAGATGATTCCAATTAATTACATATTCGAGAAGCCCGCCCTCTCGGGAAGAATAGCAAGATGGCAGATGGTCATGACCGAATACGATATTCAAAGCTACCATAGCTTTGGGAATCAAGTTCCTAAGTATATTTGGAGATTCAGCCTTAGTCATTATTCAGATCAAAGGAGAATGGGATACGAAGCATCCCAATCTCATCCCCTACAAAGAACATGTGCTAACATTAATCCCACATTTTAAGGAAATTACTTTTGAGCATTTTCCACGAGAGGAAAATCAACTAGAAGACGCGCTAGCCACTATGTCATCCATGTTCAAAATCAGGTGGGATAATGAGGCTCCCCAGATCACTATTGAGCAGATGGAAGAACCAACTTATTGTCACGAGATTGGTACTGAAGAAGTAGTGGCCAAGCCTTGGTTCCGTGAAATTAAGAGATATCTCGAGTCCCAGGAATATCCAGAGGGAGCTTCAGTCAACGACAAGAAATTTTTAAGAAGATTCTATGCTAAGTTCTTCCTCAGTAACAGAGTTCTCTATAAGCGCAATCACGACTCTACTTTGCTTCAGTGCATAGACAAGAGTGAGGCAGACAAGATCATGGTTGATTTACATAAATGCACCTTTGGCACCCATTCTAGTGGACACACGATGGCTAAAAGATTCTTCGATCAGGATACTACTGGTCCACCATGGAAGAAAATTGTCATCAACATTCACGAACCTGCCATAAGTGTCAGATCTATGCTGACAAGGTACATGTGCCTCCAGTTCCTCTAAATGTCCTGACTGATCCTTGGCCATTCTTAATATGGGGAATTGACATGATTAGAGAGATCAAACCTACAGCTTCTAATGGACACCGCTTCATCTTGGTTGCCATTGATTACTTCATGAAGTGGGTCGAGGCAGCTTCATTTTCTTCTGTTACCAAGAACATTGTGGCCCGCTTCATCAAACAGAATCTTATCTGTCGGTATGTGTTGTACCCCAAAATTTGCCCTCCCATATTCTTCAAGAAATTGCCAAGTCATGCTTCAAAATTCCCCAAGGGTTGCACAGTTCAAAGGCCTCCTAAACAGTCAAAATTAGGGTTTTGGTTCTGATCAAGAAAATGAAGTTTCCAAGTGTCCAATCAAGTCCCACATTCCTATAAATATGGTCAAGCATCCTCATACCAAGTTTCAAGACTTTCAGCACAAAATTGCACAGTTAAAACCCTAATTGCACTACAGTCAACTGTAGGGGCAAAATGGTCATTTGGCAGTCAAAAGTTCAAATTTTTGGTCAACATATCATTTTGAAGCCACAAACATCATTTGATCAATGCTTGATCATGATTCTCAAAGCTTGGCTCAAAAATCATCAAGATGCAAAAGTTTCCTTATTTGGACAGCTGAAAAAGTCAACTGTAAATTGACCAGGGCATAACTTTCACATGGATTATCAGAAAAATTCTATCCAAAGCTCATTTTTAAGAGAAAGACATTTCCTACAACTCATCTTCATACTTCAAGTCCAAGAAATGCTCTCATAAAAAGTTATCAATTTCAACATTATAGGTCATTTTCAAAAGTCAACAAAAAGGGACTTTAAGTCAAAGGCCATAACTTGAGATTGGTAAATAAAAATGACATGGAACCAAAGGCATTGGTTAGAGGACTCAAAGACTTTTCCAAAATGTCCAAGAACATGAGCAAATATTAAAAATTGAGCAAGTTATGCCTTGTGGAAGTTGGGAAATTTTTGGATATTTTGAAAAGTCAACATTGCTTCAAATGACCTAAAATTGCTAATGGGCCTATTTTTCTTCCACAATTCATCATCCAAGGCATGTGCACGACCACTTGGCCCAAAGGGAAGTTTTCTTCATTTTTTATTTATTTATTTGAATTTTTATTAATAATAATTCATTTAAATCAATTAAATACATGAAAAATACTTAACCTAAGTTTTTCAATCTTTTTGTGCATATTATATCCTCAAGATTTCGTGCCTAGCCAAATATGGAAAAAACCAATGGAATTGGATGTGATTTGTATCAAAAAGCATGTGAAAAAGATTTGAAAATCATGGTTAAAAAATCAAATATCATATTCATTAATTCAAGGATTTTTGATCAAGTTTTTTGACCTAATTCACTCCATACATAAGCTGCAAGCAAGACCTAATCCTCCGGACCAAAAAAGCTGCGCATAAACTCCATTGTCAAACTCAACTTTTTGCAAAAAAAATTCCAAATCTGAAAACACTTTTGCAGGACGATTCAAGGCCAAAGGTCAATTCCATTAGCTTGCTGAGGATTCAAAGAAGGGATTTGGATCAAAAACCATAAGCTCTCGTGCCCAGAAACGTGAGAACGATCTCACCTGTACAAGAAAAATTTCTCATTCGTGCATCTTAATTCATGCATCTTTTGTAACTTTTAATGCTTGGTTTATGTTCATTGTAAGATTCTGATGCTAACCGTATGGTTTAATTGTCTTTTTGTCACCCATATGCGATTTCGCCATTGTTGAACATTAGGGTTTCCAGGACCTTGGATTAGGGTTTTTCAATTAAGGAAAAATTGGCCTTCAAGACTTAGACCACTGAAACAAGCATGATGGGACGATCATGAATCCACCCTCGCGCTCAATTTATGAGCATACCAGAGCTAATCGCTATTTTTTGATTATGGCCTCTTTTGGAACGGTGCCAAAACCGTTGCCAACCTTTTTGTTTCAGGGAACAAAGAAGAAGAAGATGAGGTGGCCGTCAGCGATTGGATTGTTTGAATCGCGCGCGAAAAAAAGAAGCACTAACGCGTTTTGTTTTATTATGTTTATTAACTATATTATTTACAGATAAACAAAATAGCTCCACTGGCAAGCGCGTTGATTGGTAAACCATAGGACCTGGGTTCGAGCCCCAGGTCCCCACCCCCTTTCATATTTTTCTTCAATTAATAATTACATGCAGTTTCAGCCTAAAGGAGCACCATGCGTCCATCACATCTGGCCATCCACGTGCCCATGGAGATTCAATCAATGGCCACAATCTGAAGAACATGATGCACTCAGTCAATAGAGATCCATGCTAACGGCAAAAGTCAAAGAGGCCTGAAGGTCATTGGGCCCAAATTGCTAAAGGAAACCTCCAAATTAGGGGCAGACCCCCTTAGGTTTGCAAACCCTTTTTATTTCTTTATTTTTTTTATATTATGTTTATTTTCTTTTAATTGTTGTTTTTAATTAATTCAAATATTTTTCATAATATATAAAAAACCCCAAAAAAAACAGAAAAGATAAAAAAATAATAAATATTTTATTTGATAGTATTTTGTATATAAATAACTTTAATTGATTAGTTAAATTTAGGTTTTAATTTTAACATTTTTCACTAAAAATCTAAAAAATATAGAATTAGGGTTTAATTAATTTTTTTTTATCCCTTTTTATTTTCTTTCATTATAATTAAGATTGCATGAACATTAATTAGGGTTAATTTTAGGTTAAAATTTAATCTTCTTTTTAATAAATTAAAAACAACTAGAATTAGGGTTAGCATTTATTTTGATTAATTCTTTTTCATTAAAATCATAAAATACCAAAAAAACAAAATTTCTTTTCTTTTTTTAATTAATTAATTTCATCATTTAATTTAATTTTGCAAAAAAGGGTCCAACGCCCTCATTTTAATTCTTATTTAATTCGCGTGTTTATTTCTTTTTTCGTTTAATATTTTTGTATCTCTCCCAAAGCCGTGTAATTAATTTCTCGCACTTTACTCTTCTTTAATTATTTATTTTCTGTCAAATCGGGTTCGAGAAATTTTGGCGATGTGGACCCGTGCCGTTTGTAATAGCTTAGAATCTTTTACTTTTCGCAATTTTTTAACTGTTAAATAATGGCATGAAAGAATGTATGGACAAAAATAAAAACAAACGCTAGATCACCTTTAACATGACAAAAGACAAAAATAACTGAATCAGACACACAAATCACACACCACCCCTAGGGTACGCCTCACTGTTGCCTTGCCTCGAAAGGTGATCGTCGAGTAGAGGATGTCTTAGTAAGTCCTCATGATCCGGGAACCTGGCATGAGGGTAGCTTCTAAGGTGTCTTCCCATTGCTCTGGTGATCACCATGTCCCGAACCTCGAATTGACCCGAACACCTCCAACAGTGGTGCTATCTACCTCTCAATGGTGGGATGGCACTACTTTAAAGGACATTTACACAGACGAATTCCTTAGGGTAGGTAGACGACTCTAGATACTTGCTCTAATTTCAAAACAAAATTCAAAAATACTTTTCACACCGACACCTTTTCAAAAAGCTTTCGAAAGCAAATTTTCAAACACTCTTGAGGACCGATACAAGAGTCGAACTGGAATTTTCAAAGAAACTTTTTTAAAACCCACAATTGAAAAGCAAACAAACCAATTTTGAAAACACAAATGAGCAAGTATCTAAGAGCCCATGGATAACCATGGATAGAAAGGGTGCTAACACCTTCCCTTTCTATAACCTACCTCCCGAACCGAGAGCAATCTCTATAAGGAATTTTTCTGTGCTTTTGTCCTTTTCATTTGGAGAAAATAAAAGACGGTGGCGACTCTTGCTTCCGCGACATTTTGCGAACCAGCGTTAAACAGTCAGTTCCAGATCCACCGATCACAGTATGGTATTCCAAAAAGAATCATCACAGATAATGGTACCAATCTCAACAATACTATGATCACTGCACTATGTGCACACTTTAAGATACATCATCATAACTCTTCTCCTTACCAGCCGAAGATGAATGACGTTGTGGAAGCCACTAATAAAAACATCAAGAAGATCATACAAAAAATGACAGTGACCTATAAGGATTAGCATGAGATGTTACCATTTTCTCTCCACGGTTACCGTACCACGACGCGCACATCAATATGGGCAACTCCTTTCTCTTTGGTATACGGCATGGAAGTTGTCCTACCAATTGAAATCCAAATACATTCTCTGAGAATCATAAAGGATGCAGGGTTGAATGAAGATGAATGGATTCAAACTCGACTTGACCAATTGAACTTGATTGATGAGAAGAGGCTTACAGCTGTCTGCCATGGCCAGATGTACCAAAAGCATATGATTAAAGCTTTTAACAAGAGGTTCAGACGTCAGGTATATCAGAGTGGGGACTTGGTAATCAAACGTATCATACTACCACAAGGTGATCCCAGGGGCAAATTGACTCCTACATACGAAGGACCATTTGTGATAAAAAAACGTATTTTCTGGTGGAGCAATGATCTTAACCACTATGGACGGCGACGGCCTTCCTCACCCTGTAAACACGAACATAGTTAAAAGATACTATGCATAAAAAAGACCTGCTAGGTCGACTGGACTAGGCAAAAATTAGGGATAAAACCCACAAAAAAAAATTTGTACACCCGGCAAGCTGAAAACCTGAAAAGGCGGCTTGGGCAAAAAAGGGTATCCTGGTGGACTGAAAACCCGAAAGGGTGGTCCAGGAAAAAGTTAAGGATTTAAAGCGTCTGACTATGTCCCATTAGATCACCTTACAGCCAATCTCCAGCATCAATCGTCAAACTCGAATGGTTCTAATCAATCCAATCAGCTTTGGACAAAGCAGCAAGTGGATGAGACGCTCAAAGACATGAAGGCTATAGCAGAATGGGAATCCCGTGGGATTATTTTACATAGTTGTCTTTTCTTTGTATCAATTTTTCATTTTTACGATGACATTCTCTTACTAGGATGTTCGTCTCTTTGTACAAAAAATACTTATTCAAGTTAATACAAAGATATTCCTTTAAAAGTGCAAAACTATCTGTTTTTCTTTTACTTTCCTGTTTTGTTTTCAAAAACGTCCAGTGATTATTTTGGAACATATGCATTTGAATATAATTACTATTTATAAATAAACGCATAAAAAAGGAAAACTAAATAGAAAGACAATTACTAATGGCTTTAAGAAACATGACAATATCTATGGGCCATTCCATAAAATCCCCGCAAATACTTTCTATAAACAGAGCAGAAGCAAGAACATCCTGCTATAAGATCTTTGTCATATCTCCAGCATGCAGTCTAATAGTATCTTTTGCCTTCATATCCCCGAAGGAGAAAAACTACCAGTTACTATTCCAAGGGCTCCCTAGTGAAAGTCACCCAGTTGCTCGGGAATTACCCAGTAGGATTTCACCAAGTCCACAAGCAATGCATAGCGTTTCACTTCCCCAACAAAGTTTACTTCTCTAATGATGGAAACCCATCTACCAGTACTTCAACTTTAACAAAGTATGGAGACTTACACCCATCATTCCCTACAACAGTCAGGGATTTATTTTCCCCAATCTAAACAGCACCGCAGTAGAACAACTAATATGTGCATACATCACATCCATACATCATAAACATCGACAACACAAATGCATATATCGCAATCTCATTTATTTTGAGAAACATCATTACACCATGCATTTCATACATCATGACATTACTATTTAACTTTTCAGGAGAGATTAATCAACAAAAAATTATCATCAACTGATTTCTAATAAGACAAGGATAACTATTTATGGACAAATCAATTACAGATCAATTCCCGAGAAAGGAATGTTTGACTATCTACATGACAAATACTTCCTTCAGACCTCTGTTGGTTCATTTTAAATCTCTCAATGATTTATCCTGATTCTTTCCCGCAGATATCTTCTCTGGTTCAGATAAATCGCTCTAAGATTTATTCTGATTTGTTCTGGTTAAAGAGCATTCAATACCTCTGCTGGTTCAGTTTAAATCTCTCAATGATTTATCCTGATTCTTTCCCTAGTAGACACTTCCTCTGGTTCAGATAAATCACCCCAAGATTTTTTCTGATTCATTCAATACCTCTGTTGGTTCAGTTTAAATCTCTCAATGGTTTATATTGATTCTTTCCCTAGTAGACATCTTATCTGGTTCAGATAAATCGCCCTAAGAATTGTTCTGATTCTCTCCAGACCTTTGCTATTTCAGTTTAAATCCCTCAATGGTTATCCTTATGCTTTCCCAGTAGATACTTTCTCTGGTTCAGATAAGTTGCTCCAAGATTTATTCTGATTCTTTTTCAGACCTCTGCTGATTCAATTTAAATCTCTCAACGGTTTATCCTGATTCTTTCCCCAATAGACACTTTCTCTGGTTCAGATAAGTCGCTCCAATATTTATTCTGATTCTTTTCCAGACCTCTGCTGGTTCAGTTTAAATCTCTCAACAGTTTATCCTGATTCTTTCCCCAATAGTCACCTTCTCTAATTCAGATAAATCATTCCAAAGATTTATCCTGATTCTTTCCAGTTAAAGGTTATTCAAGACTTCTGCTAGATTCAGTTTTAAATCGACCAACGGTTTATTCTGAGTCTTACCCCAGTTGAAGTCAAGCTTAAACTTAGTCTAATTTTTTCCGCAATCACCTTTGGATGATATCTATAAGCCTATCTCCGCCAATTCTCCATTATTTCTCCAAATGGCATCTTTAAGCCCATTCCTTACACCTCAATCTCAAAATCATCAGAGTGCAAATTTCTGGGCACTCTAGTGTTCAATCATCTTCCACCTTCAAGTCACGAATGGCAGATTCTCCAATCTAACTCTTCAAGTTTAAGAAGATTGAACAGGGGCAGCTATTGTACCCTGAAATTTACTCTCCTATTTCACAAAGGATCATCCTGGACCCTCAGGTTTGCTTCTGTCAAGTTGCAAGTCTAGGATTACAATTTTCTAAGAAAGTCATTCACAAGGGTAAAATGGTCAAAAGCACACTGAAAAGTCAAACTTTGACTTTTTGATCAAAATCAAGTTTCAACAATCATATTTCATCAGGACAGGAAATTGGTTCATCAAGAAATCAAAAGTCAGAAATTACTTTGAAAAATTCAAATTTCTAAACACTTAGAAAATTTTCTAAGTGTTAAGAAATATGATAATTTCAGAACTTCTGGGCCAGGTTTCACGCAAGTGCAATCAAAATTTGCAAAGATGGTTCATAACATGACTCTTCAATCAGAACATATGGAAACTGTGTTCTTCGATCAGAACATGACTCTTCAGCATATGGAGACTATGTTCTACGCTTCGATCAGAACATCACCCTTCGAATCTCATTCTGTTATTCTTCAACCAGAACATCACCAAGCCCCAAAACCTCGTTTGAACAGTCTGCTGAACTGCTATGGCACAATCCTGCATTCAGCTTCCACAACACTCCAAATTACTGTTGATCCAGTCCACGCCTGCATTTTTCTCAAACCCCATATTTGCACCAAATTAGCACATAAAAGCTGTGTTTAAAAAGCAATGAAACAATATTCCAAAAAAGGTTCAAATCCCATTTGTTTTTCCACCCAAAACCACAGCAAACTCATCTATAAATAAGTTGTTCCATCACACGTTTAAGGGGCTGGCTTTTGAAAAGAGAGAGTGATCAAATACAAAAAAAATAAGAGAAAAGAAAACATTCAAACATTCTTAAACCCATAATTCCCAAAACAATACCTTTGTTCCTCCCTTTTGAATCAAAGAACACAACATTTTCTATTCTGTTTCTTGCTGACTCCAAAACATTCAAAGGCAGCAGCTCAGATCTCAAACGCACGCTTCAGATTCAAGGTAAGACATTCTAACTTTGAACTTTTCATTCAGAACATCATTAAATATGTAAATATCATAGTGTTGATATTGTCCATATCATTGCCTAAGTAGAAAAACTGTGGATCAGAACTTCTTGAAGAAAACTAGACTCAGAATTAGGATTAGAACTTCTATAAACTACCGTGCTTTTATTTTTCTGTTTTGTTGTTGTTAAGAACTAAATAAGTTGCAGATGTTCTTGCTAATGTAAGGAAGGATGTGAAGTGTAACATAAAACTTCTAAGTTTTCTTTCCCACTATTTTAGCATAATACAAAACTTCTAGGCTTTCTTATTGTTTTACCACATACAAAACTTCTAGTCTTTCTTACTGTTTTAACACAATACACAAAACTTCTAAGTTTTTCTCACTGTTGTAACACAGCACACGAAACTTCTAGGCTTTCTTATTGTCTTAACACACACATAACTTCTAGTATTTCTTACTATTTTAACACAACACACAGAACTTCTAAGTTTTTCTCACTGTTGTAACACAGCACACATAACTTCTAGGCTTTCTTACTGTTTTAACACGCACAAAACTTTTAGGCTTTCTTACTGTTTTAACACAACACACGAAACTTCTAGGTTTTTTGTCACTGTTATAACACAACACAGAACTTCTGGTTTCCTCTAACGTTTCTTTCAGAACTTCAGCGCGCAGCAACTCAGAACTTCTGGTCCCCTCTAACGTTTCTTTTTGAACTACAACATGCCTAGCATCAGAACTTCTGGTCCCTTTCATTTTGTTTTCAGCAATGTGTTGATCCTGTTTTCGTTATTTTTTTCCTTTTCTTTCTTATTCTTATTATTTTCAGCATTAATATTATTTTTACTAATATAAAAAAGGCATAAGAAATATTTTATTTTATTAACTAATTATTTTCCTTTTATTTTTTTAAGACAAAAAACCATTTTCAAAATAAATCCTTTCCTTTTCCTGTATTGTACAATTCAATATGGTTGTAATAGATAATTAGGATTTAAATTCTTGCAAATCCTCATTTATAAATATGTACCCCCATCATCGAAATGATGTAATAACTTAGGATTTATTTCTGCACTTTTATTGCTTTCATACATTGTTAGTAATTAGGATGTATGGCAAGATAAAATAAATAAATAGATAACCCTAATCAAAGACTAAATGCATGTAAATCAAACACACTTTCAAACTAGCACCTCTAGGGTAATCTCACTTTGTTTCCTTTCAGAAAATAGTCATGTCCCTCGAATATGGTCGTTTTAGCGAAGACCCTCGATAAAAGATTGTAGTCCCTCGATGACCCTCAATGTTGCCTTCTGTAAACAATCTAGTCCTTAAACGACATTGCTAAAACGTCCCATAAGTTGCCTTCTATGACTATAAAAAACGTCCCGCGTCCATCCATTCACATCCAACGATGGGGTTTCTTACCAAAACAATGGTGAGATAACAACATCTAAAGGAGGAGGAAAAGAACATTTAAGACCTTTTGAGTAGGTAGATTGCTCTTAGTTGCTCGCTTGCTCACAATAAAAACAATTTTATACACCCACAATTTCACCTTGAAACTTTTTTTCAAAAAAGACAAAACACTTTGCACGCGTTCTTATAGAGACGAGAACCATTACAAAGACACTCCTTTTCAAAACACTTTCAAAACCCACATCACAAACACATCTTTAAACAAAAAGCAAGTGATCTAGCAAGCAACTAAGATCCCGTAGATAACTATGGATGAAAAGGGGGCTAATACCTTCCCTTTTCATAACCTACCCCTCGAACTCAAGAAAACAATCTCAAAGGTCTTTCCTGTTCTTTTCAACCTTTCCTTATTGGATAAAAGAAAAGTCGATGGAGACTCTTGCTATCCGCAACAATTGCGATCAAAACATAAAACACCCAAGTTAGTTCTCCCACCGTGTTACACTTACTGATGTGATATTCTAATATCTGGTAGGGCATCATTCCAAGGGACAGAGCAAGAGGTCCTTTATCAAAGACTAGAGATT
The DNA here is from genome assembly GCA_948472305.1 of Vicia faba. Lineage (NCBI taxonomy): Eukaryota > Viridiplantae > Streptophyta > Magnoliopsida > Fabales > Fabaceae > Vicia > Vicia faba. The sequence continues at coordinate 269,643 of CATIWC010002180.1, forward strand.
ATCCTTTTAGGGTTTGAAGCAAAAATAAATTGCTTTACTATCTTCAGATCTCTGTTAAACAAACTCACTTAAAAGTGCCTTTATGAGTGGACTTGAGATGAACCTGAAGTATCTTTGGCAACTTTAGAAGGCTGGTTGAAGTTATCCTCCAAGTATCATAATACCATAGGATACACCAAACCATCAGGAGTTTTTCAGATACATATGCAGTGGGTCACACATCAACAACTACTCAGCACCCTTCAGGGAAGAACAAAATAACCATTGCATACAATCACCATAATACAAGTGACAACAGAACACTAGATGTTTGAAAATAAATCAAACATAACACAACATCTCACTGTAAAAGCTACATGCCTGACAACTTTAGACAGGTCCATACTAACCCTGTCACATAATATGAGTTGTCTACTATTGTACCCTAAAATTTGCCCTCCTATTTTTAAAGACATTTGATCCAAGACACCTTCTCATGCTCCTAGGGTCCTCAATTGCTCAAGAATACTCAAGGGTTTAAGTATACAAGCACCTCTCCAAAATAATTGACATACAACTAGGGTTTTATGTTTATCAAATAAAATTGAGCTTCTAATGCCTCAAGTGGATTCTATGATTCCTCATAGGCTTCAAGGTACCCTCATGACTAGTTTCTAGCCTTGCATCACATGTTTGCTCAATCAATTTCTCAGATGATTGAAAATTAACTGTATTGGATAAAAAGTCAATTGTGGTCAACTTACAGTCAAAACTCAATATTTTTGGTCAACATCAAGATTTTGAAGTCACATTAATCATTTCATCAAGAGTTGATCATGATTCATAAAGAAAACTCAAGATTCAAAAATTCAAAAGTTGCTAAATTAGAGTTTTGACATTTAGGGGAAGTCAACTGAACTTTGACCAAGCATAAATTTCACACACTTCATCAAAAAATCTTCAACCAAGGCTTATCTTGAAGGAAATTCAAATCTCTACAACTTTGTCTCTCTAAGCTCAAGTCTAAAAAAGGCTTCATTTGAGAGATATGAGCCAAGACATTACAGGTCATTTTAAAAGTCAACAAAAGACACTTTTTGTTAAAGCAATTTACATCAAGTTAAAGACTTCAAATGAAAAATTACCAATATGAGAGTTGTGGGGGAAAACTTGAGCTTTCCAAAAAGTCCAAGATAAACTTCAGATGACAAAACTTGAGAGAGTTATGATTGGTGCAAGTTGAGCAATTTTGAGAAAATGCATGAAGTCCACTTTGAGGAAAAAATGCATTTTTGGGCTTATGGGCCTAAGTTTTTAGGTTCAAACGTGTTCATGACATCTTTATGGACCCACAAGTCCATTCATGCATTATTTTTTTATTTCATTTATTTTGATTTTTATTTATTTAAAAGCAAAATAAATCAAATAAAATAGTAAATTAATGGACCAAGGCATGTGGGCTTTTGTTTTGGATCATTTTGAAGCCCAAGATCACATAACCAACTTGCCAAAACTATATGAATTCAAATATGGCAAGAATCTTCAAATATAGAAGCTTGAAAACATGTTTTATTCTTGTTTTATTTGGATTTGGTTGCACAAGATTCTTTCCATATCTCTTAACCTAATACACTCTCCTATAAGTACTCAATTCATTCATACACTCAGGGGACGAATGGGCAGCCACAAGAACAAGGGTTAAGTCACAAAAAAATTTCAAAGAAAGTGCCCCATTGAATCTCAAGTTCCAGCTTGATTCAGTCCAAACCACCACCTCAAATCACTTCCAGAACATCTCCAAGGTAAGAATAGGTAACTGTCTACGCCCATTTGTACCTAAAACTTATATACATTCCATGTCCGGTTTGCTTTGTTTTTGATTATTCGTATTTCAAATTATACGCATTGTTAACTGAGTCTAACAACCTAGATCGCTTAGCATGATTGTTTAGAACATGTTTGAAGCCTTACATGCAAGCTCTAACGCAGAGAATGAGAATTTACATTATTAGGGCACAGAGCTTTTGTTTGTTCATATCTCTGTGTACAAGTAGTTTTAGGATAAATGGACACCACCATTAAATTCGTAATGTCCGAATTAGGGGGATAGGGACGTCTTTTCTTTCTAACATGCGTTGTATTTGCAGATCCGTGAAGCACCTAGCTGGAGAAGACGATCGGAGCTAGGTCTCCAGCGCTTCTCTGGTTCATTGATGTTTTTTTATATAGTATATTGTTTGTGTTTTAGCAACAGAAAAGAAGCATGGCTTAGTTGGCAAGCAAGCGCGCGCGTATCATGAAGGGTATGGGTTCGATCCCAGTCTTTTGGCATTTTTTTGTTTATTTCAAAAATTAACGTATAGGTTATCATATCTTAACCGATTCCCATTCTTAAACACCAAAGCAGTAATGGCCCAGTGGAAGGATATCACACTTGTGAAACAAAAGGGGTGGGTTCAAGTCCCACCCCATGCATTTTCTTTTGTTTTCCTTTTCTAACATTTTCTTACCTTTTTTTCTTCTTATTTTATTTAAGTAATTTAATTAATTAACCTTTGTAATTAATTTAGAATTAGATAATTAATTATTTTCTAAATGCTTAGAATTAACAAAAGAAATCCAAAAAAGTAAATATAAAATTTTAGACATTTAGGATATTTAAAACAATATTTTTTAACATGTATTTTTGTTTATTTTTGCCATTTATTTTCTTAGACAAATTGTATAGGATGTACAAATAATGTAATAACTTAGTTTAAATTTCTCGCAAAGTTATTACTATTGTATCTGCCCCGAAGCCATGTAATAGTCATAGGGCTTTACTTTCCGCACTTATATTTTATATACATGTATATATAATAGTTAGATGTATGCTAATAGGATTTGTATGGAAGACAAAAAACAAACATTAGAAAACCCTAAAATACTAAGATAAATAACTGAACTGAACACACTTTTCACACTCACACCTCTAAGGTAATCTCTCTTTGTTGCCTTCGGAAACATGGTCATGTTCCTCGAAAGTAATGGTACTTTAGCAAAGACCCTTGATTAAATCATCATGGTCCCTCCGAATAAAGATCATAGTTCCGCAATGTCCCTCGAGTTGCCTACGAAAATATGATCTAGTCCCTTATTGCCTACGAATAACATGATGACATTCCCTTCGAATTGCTAAAGTATCCTTACGTGTTGTTTTCAATGACCATCGATAACCCTTCGCCTATCCCTTCACATCCAATAGGTAGGGCTACCTACCAACTAATGGTACATATAACACTATCTCTAAAGGAGAAGGAAAAGAATAAGAACAACCTTGAATGGGTAAGGAACTTTAAATCGCTTGCTCACAACTCTTTTTTAAAAAATAGACATCACCTTTTCAAAACAAATATTTTCAAACACTTTGTACGCGTTATTGAGGACTGATACAATAATCATTACAAAGTTAGCCGTACTTTGGCTTTTAAAAAATATTTTCAAATCACACACACAAAGCAAATTTCAAAAATTGAGGAACTCAATCTATCGAGGTCTTTCCTGTTCTTTTCATCCTTTCCTTATATTGGATAAAAGAAAAGTCGATGGTGACTCTTGCTAACCGCAACATTTGCGATAAAACACTAAAAAAGTCAATTCTCCCACCATATTACATCCACGTTCATACTATAGAGGCACACGCAGTAGAGAGACTCCTTACAATTAACACCACAATCACAGCAGCAGCTACAACCAACACTTTTTCCTTTAAGTCAAATGCACAAGAAAATATCTTCCCAAGGTCTCACCCAAAACAAAAAAAAAGATGCCTACTCCGATACCAATTGAAATTAAGGTATACAGATCACTAATGTCTTAACACATGTATAAGAAATTGATCACTGCATAAAAACACTTGGACAAGATAAAGCATACTAATATAAATATATCAGAATAGAGTCATAACAGATGTTCCAACATCTTATAATATATGTCAATAAATTAAGAAACAAAATTGAACAATGTAGAATGATAAAAACACAAAGATTTGATGACCCGGTTCGGTGTACAACAACACTTACTCTAGGGGCTGCCAAGCCAGGAAGAAAGTCCACTATCAGTAGTATTAGTTCAAAGCTAAACTCTCTCGTTTACAACTTCTCGCCTAATCCCTACCCAATGACATTTTTACTTAGGGTCCTCCCTAAATATGAGAAATCGCCATCTCACTTCCTAAATCACTTCAGTGATATATGAAAACCATAAAGTTCAACCAAGACTCTTGACTAATAAACATACTTGGATTTACTTCAAAAGCTTAAGAGCTTAATAGAGATTGACACACAAACATTCAACGCTTACAAGCTTATGAATGTTTGACAGAACCTTACAACTCAAGGAACACTCCTACTCTTCTATCAACATGATAGTCGAGAGGCTCACAAATAACACAAAACAACTCTCCTAGAGAGTGGAACACAAATGAAGCCCTAATAGATTACATATTTACATTTACGGCTTACTTTATTCTAGGTTAAGAACCTTCTTTTTATAACCCTTTACCCAACTGGATGGAGGGTATAATATTGAGGCCAAGAACGATGACCTCTAATGACATTCAAAGTTCCATACATGAAGAAGCGAACCACCTAAATGAATGTTGAACCTCATGCCTTTCAAGGCATGGGAATAGAGCTTTCATATCCTTGCTTGCTTGGGAGACCATGGTTACACCCAACAGGGGTAGTTACTATCAACTCCCCCATCAAAAGATGAAATTCCTAGTGGAAATAAAAATGATTATTTCCTTGTGAAGCGACGTAACATCGTGACGCTACATCAAAGACAGTAACAATAATCTAGAGATATCCATTGTTATCACTCATGTAATGGAGAAATTCAAAACTGTCTTAGCATCCCGGAGAGACCTACGAAGGGGAATTAATAACAAAGATACTAAAAACTGGGGCAAGTTGCTAAACATCCTTGAAAAGGAGGGTCGATACGATTTAGAGTACCACTCTTCTAAGGATATTAAAAAACCATGAAGATCAAAGAATGACATATTACTCCTACAAAAGAGTTTCATTGCCGCCGGGTTCGAGCACAACAAACAGTTATCCATCATGCTCAATAAAGATAATGAAGGGGCATGTAGTCTCATCATCAAATGTGCTCCAGATAAAGAACTCAACAATTAGATTACCATGGAGATCCCAGAGATCTATTTCTTTTTAAATAAATTTTACTATTTTCAAATCCCTATGCTTTTCCCAAAGCATATTGATAACTTGAAAGGGCCCCATTTGTTTTAAAATTTGTTTATCATTTAATAAAAGTTGTGTTTGCATTCAATTAAGATCATTTTCTTTCAGTCCTTTTTTATCTTTTCAAAATGGAAATTATTTTCATACAAACTTCTCATTATGTAAAAATGAACAAATATATATTCATATCTAAACTCATCGATAATGATACTACTACTATCTGATATGACTTTGATGCACCAATTAACCAAGTCGAAGAGGACGGAGAGGAAGATTATGAACTCCCTGAAGAGTTAGCCAAGACATGATTCAAAGACAATACAACCACACCAAGAATCGATTGAGGTAATCAACCTTAGAACAAAGGAAGACAAGAAAAATATCAAAACATTGGATTCCTTGTGTGATACGGTGGGAGAGAACTGACTGTTTTGGGAATGCTGGTTCGCGTTTTGCGTTTGTTTCGCAAAATGTCGCAGTAAGCAAGAGTCGCCACCGTCTTTTATTTTATCCAACAAGGAAAGGAAAAAAAGCACATAAAAATTCCTTTTCTTAAGATGTTTCTCGGGTCAGGGGGTAGATTATAGAAAGGGAAGGTGTTAGCACCCTTTCTATCCGTGGTTATCCACGGGCTCTTAGGTACTTGCTCAAAGTGTTTTCAAAAATTGCTTTTCTTTGTGTTTGTGGGTTTGAAAAGTGTAAGTGCAAAAAGTTTTATTTTTGTTTTGAAAGAGCAAGTACTTAAGAACCATCTACCTACTCAAAAAAGGAATCAATCTGTACTAATATCCTTTAGACAATGTTATCCTACTATTGATGAGTAGGTAGCATCGTTGTTGGAGTTTAAGGGTCAATTCGATTAAGGGACATATGGTCACTAAAGCAATGTTAGGACGCCTTAGCGGTAACCCTAATGTCTTAGATCATTTTTCTGAGGCAACCGTTTCGAGGCAACTATGATCTTTGGACAAGAGGACAACCTCTAAAACTTCCTATACTCAATGACCACGTTAAAAGGCAACCAAGTGAGGTGTACCCTAAGAGTGCGCATGTGCGAGTGTATTATTTTCAGTTAATTTATCTTTGTACATGTCAATGGTTATCTATGCTGATTTTAGGTTTAAACATTTGATCTTTTCATGCATTCCCTATTATCAAACATCTAACACTTTATAAGTTGTGGAAATTAAATTGCGGAAATTAAAACTAACTATTACAAGGCGTCGAGTATTTACATCGCCAAAAGCAACCCTTGAAATTAAAATGCGGAAAATAAATAAAGGGATAAAAGTATTTAAAGTCCTATTAAACTATTAAATTCTGGGAAACAGATACAATATTTAAATCAAATGGATCGCGTGCGAGAAATTAAATCGGATGCGAGTTTTTTAGGGTTTTGACCCTTTGATTTGAAAGAAAGTATTTTTTGGTTATTTTTGGATTAAAAGAAATTAAATTAAGTTAACAATTAAATTAATAAACTAATTAATTAATTAAAATATTTTTGGATTTTTAACATTTTAAAGAAATAAAATAAATTTGATCAAAGTTAGTAAAACCTAATTATCTAAATTAATTTTAATTATTGCGAAAGATATTAAAGTTATTTCCTAATTAAACTAAATCAATTAAATTAATTTATTTAACAAAAATAAAAATGCTGGAAATTAATTTTAATAATGAAAATGTTTTTTTTTGTTTTAATTTTATTAAAAGAAAAAAAAAGTGATTGGTTAGTTAGTAAATAAATAATAAAACAAAACAATTAAATAGAATAATAAAAAAAAGAATGAGATAGAGAAACTCAGGGAGGGGGTTCAGGCCCAATTTGGAGGTGAGAGTGGAAATTTTCAAGGCCCAATAGTGCAAGCCTGCGCTGACTTTTCTGGATCCCATGCACGCCCATTGACTTGAGAGTATGATGCACGCTCCATCTGGACCACCAGATCTGGCCTGGGGCCATCTAGCAAGCATCTGAATGAGGGTCCATGGTATGCTACGCGTTTGAATTCACACCCAATAACCTGTTGAAAAATAATACAAAGTAATATGGTGGACCTGGAATTCGAACCCAGGTCCTGTGAGTCATTGGCCAACGTCTCCTCCACTCAGCCAACGCGTTTTGTTTGTTAGTGGAATGAACAATAATTATTATATGGAAAAAACAATTAATATGCCAGAAACCATAAAAAACACGCGCCAGATTTGAATCAGCGAATGGGAGGGGGACGCGTCATCGTCTTCATCGTTCACCCTGGTTATTTACCTGCGGATTTATATCCGCAGCTAAATCCGTAGGTCTGTTCTAAAACTAGTTCTAGGCCATGGAAATTGATTCCAAGACCAGGGTCATGTTCGCTTCCTCTCCTGATTACATCTATGTCCATGAATTGCACTGATTTTGCCTGAAAATAAAATGCCCAAAAACAAAAACCAAGAACCCTAGATTCGGGTATGGCACTACAGGTCATATAAACACAATTGGTTAATGCAGAAAGCTTGCAAATTGAATGAGCATCATGAATATACCAAAGATTTGTTCAAAAGATGCAAAAATATGGAGTTGCGATTTCAAGTGCTGAGCGGTTTTGTGAGAGACTTACAGCACGATTGAGAGGGTATGAGAGTGTGCTTTTGATTGCTTCTGACTCAGTGGAGGTCCAGCAATTGATTCACGTTGAGATTTGGTGTTGAAACTGCCTCTAAGCACGATTTCAGATTCACACTTTTTTCAAGTTTTCTCAAGTTTGTTTTTGATGGTTCTACAGCTTCTAACCCTTGAATTCGTATCCTCTGGCTTGTATATGTATGCAGCATTGGATTAGGTCAACAATTTGGACTTGAATCTTTGTGCATCAATGCTTGGAGATATGATTTGATTCACCATTGATAACTTTCTTATTTTGTCCAAAATCCAATATTTTTGCACATGAAAAGCTTGATACAGATTTGATCATGTTATTGATGATAATCAAGACCTATAACAACCAAAAAGATCCTAAGTAATCAATATTTGGATTTTATTTGATTTAAATTGATTTAAAATGAATTAATTCAATAAAAAATCAAATAAAATAGAAATATTAATAAATGGACACAAGGCTGAATCTAGGACACGTGTGGAATATGACAAGATCAAATCAAGTGAAAAAGAATGGGCCCATTTGGCAAAATTTGAAGTTTTGGGGATAGTTGACTTTTGGCAACTTTGCAAAAATGCCTAATTTCAACAATGCATAACTTTTTCAATTTTTAACTTTTGGAAGGGTTATTGGAATTTTTAGAAAGCTTAAGATGTCCTCTAACCAACCCTTTTGGTTTCATCTTATTTTGATATACCATGCTCAAGTTATAAGCTTTGGAAAAAAAAGGTGTTTTTGTTGACTTTCAAAAATGACCTATAATGTCCAAATTTGTAACTTTTTATGAGTGAATTTCTTGATCTTGGGGTGTGAAGATGGATTGTAGGAAATTGAATCCTTTTCAAAATGAGCTTTGGATGGGTCATTTCTCATAAAGTATGAGAAAGTTATGCTTGGTCAAAGTTGAGTTGACTTTTCCTACAAAACCCTAATTTAGCAACTTTTGAGTCTTGATGAATTTTGAGCAATCCTTGATGAATGATGATCAACCCTTGATCAAATGATGAAATATCCTTCAAAATGAGAATGTTGACAAAAAATATTGAAGTTTGGCTGTATTTGGGGCACAGTTGACTTTTGCCCTAGCACAGTCGATTTTTGGACCCCTTGAGCAATTGACTGACCAAACTTCCTCTACAAGGCTTGAAATTTGACATGGATGATCTTGAGAACATATTAGGACATTGGGGAGTACTTGAGGTCATTTGGATGTAAGGACCTTGATGCAACACAAAACCCTAATTTGAGATTGACTGCCTTAAGAGATAGCTTGACTGTCCAATTCTTGAGCAATCTTGATTCACTTGGAGATTATTCTTGCAATTTCTTGGGAAATATGAGAGGGCAAATTTTAGGGTACAACAACTGCCCCTGTTCAATTTTCTTAAACCTGAGGATATAGATTGGCTTTCGGGCCTTTCGTGATCCGAAGGTGGAAGATGATTGAACACTAGAGTGCCCAGAAATTTACACTCGCATGAAGTGGTATCAGCCTGGTGATGTCGGGAATGGGCTTACAGATGCCATTTGGGGACTGTTGATAGGTGGTCTAAACTTCGACTGGAATAGGAATCAGGGAGATCTTATCGGCGATTTGACTGAACCAGAGAAGGTCTTGGATTAACTTTGACTGGATCAGCATCAGAAAAATCTTTAGGAATCGATTTAACTGGACCAGACAAGGTCTTGGAATAACTTCAACTGGAATACGAATCAGGGAGATCTTATCGGTGATCTAACTGAACCAGAGGAGGTCTTGGATTAACTTTGACTGGATCGGCATCAGAAAAATCTTTAGGAATCGATTTAACTGGACCAGACAAGGTCTTGGAATAACTTCAACTGGAATACGAATCAGGGAGATCTTATCGGCGGTCTGACTGAACTAGAGGAGGTCTTGGATTAACTTTGACTGGATCGCATCAGAAAAATCTTTAGGAATCGATTTAACTGGACCAGACAAGGTCTTGGAATAACTTCAACTAGAATACGAATCAGGGAGATCTTATCGGCGATCTGACTGAACCAGAGGAGGTCTTGGATTAACTTTGACTGGATCAGCATCAGAAAAATCTTTAGGAATCGATTTAACTGGACCATACAAGAGTCTTGGAACAACTTCAACTGGAATACGAATCAGGGAGATCTTATCAGCGATCTGACTGAACCAGAGGAGGTCTTGGATTAACTTTGACTAGATCGGCATCAAAAAAATCTTTAGGAATCGATTTAGCTGGACCAGACAAGAGTCTTGGAATAACTTCAACTGGAATACGAATCAGGGAGATCTTATCGGCGATCTGACTGAACCAGAGGAGGTCTTGGATTAACTTTGACTAGATCGGCATCAGAAAAATCTTTAGGAATCGATTTAACTGGACCAGACAAGGTCTTGGAATAACTTTGACTGGATCGGCATCAGAAAAATCTTTAGGAATCGATTTAACTGGACCAGACAAGGTCTTGGAATAACTTTGACTGGATCGGCATCAGAAAAATCTTTAGGAATCGATTTAACTGGACCAGACAAGGTCTTGGAATAACTTCAACTGGAATACGAATCAGGGAGATCTTATCGGTGATCTAACTGAACCAGAGAAGGTTTTGGATATAGCTTGAGAACTTAACTACATCTTTCTTGAAAGGTAAAGGTCAGTTATATGCAATGCATGATATGAATCAAGCAATGATGTTCTCAAAATAAATGAGATTGCACTATATTATGCATGTATCATGATGTATGGAAATGTAATGTTTCAGCTGGGGGAAATAAATCCCGGGTAGCTGTTGGAGAGTAGAGTTGAATTCTTCGTTTCCACTGGGGATGACGAACGAAGGTGATTGCGAGAATAAACCTGTAGGATAAGATAACTCCGTTAGGGAATAAACTGACGAGGAGATTACTCTGTGGGGAAGAGATGCTCTGCTGAGGATTCCACTGATAAACTCCGCTGGGGATGGATTACCGTTGCTGGTGATATTGAATCCTGTTGGGGGATTGAATTCCTGTTTGTGAAAGGAAAGGACTTCGCTGGGGTTAATCTTTCAGTTGAAACTTGCTGGAGATAACCCTGTTAGAATATTGTAGGGATGATCCTCTGAATTCTGCAGGGAATAATCCTTTGAACTTGGCTGGGGAGATTTATTTTGTACTCTGCTGGGGATAAACTTCCAGAGTCTACTGGGAATGATGCTTCAACTCCGTTGGGGAAGTTTTTTCAGACCGTGCTGGGTAAATATTGACTCCACCGGGGGTGTCTTGTATTCTGCTGGGGAACATTCTTATACTCTGCTAGGGAATATTAAGACTGCCGGGGATATCAAACCTTTTCAGTGTTGATGGTAGACAGACTCTGCTTGGGGAGAGCATTGCTGATTTGTTTATAGCTGTAAGTCTCAGCTGGGAGAGCTATCATTACTGTCTTACTCTGCGGGGAGTGAAGGTATCTTAGCCATATTCTTCAGCTGAATTTAACCTGTACCTGGTGGACAGAGCAACTATACAGTTCGGACAATTCTTATTGCCCCTATTTCTGATATTACCAGTAATCATCTTTTGTTTCGCATGTAAATATTCATGAGCAGCAATTAATGTCAAATGCATATATCAAAAACGAACATTGGACGTTCTTTGCAAAACAAAACAGATAAAGGAAAACAGTTTGAAATTTCTTTGAAAATGAATTGTATTGATTTTGGCCTGAAAGTAGGCGTTTTTGTACAAGAGACTGACGTCCTAGTAAGATAACGCCGCCGAATAAATAGAATTTACACAAGTTGTGAAAAACAAAACAGCTATGTGAACAATCCCACTGGGTTCCAATTCTGCTATTGCATTTACATCCTCGAGCATCTCATCACTTTGCTGTTGGTTGAAGGTAGATCATATTGATTAGTGTCGTCCGAGCTTGATAGTCGATGCTGAAGTCTGGATGCAAGGTGATCCAATGAGACATAGTGTTACGCTTTAATCCCTAATTTTTGCCTGGACCGCCCTTTCGGGTTTTCAGTCCACCGGGATACCCATTTTTGCCCAAGCCCCCTTTTCAGGTTTTCGACTTGCCGGGTGTACAGATTTTTCATTTTCATCCCTTATTTTTGCCCGAACCCTTTTGGTTCGCTGGGAAGCCCTTATTTTTGTCTAGGCCAGTCAACCTAGCGGGTCTTTGATTATGCGTAGTATCTTTTCACTATGTCTGCATTGACGGGGTGAGGAAGGTCGTCACCGTCCATGATGGTTAGAATCATAGCTCCTCCTGAGAAAATGTTCTTAACCACAAATGTCCCTTCATAAGTAGGGGTCCATTTGCCCCTGGGATCACCTTGAGGTAATATGATGCGCTTGATAACCAGGTCCCTGACTTGATACTCTTGTCGTCTAACTTTCTTGTTAAATGCCTTGATCATCCGTTTTTGGTACGTCTGACCATGACAAATAGCAGTAAGTCTCTTTTCGTTGATTAAATTAAGTTGATCAAGTCGGGTCTGAATCCAGTCATCTTCTCTCAAACATGCATCCTTCATGATCCGAAGAGAGGGTATCTCAACTTCAATGGGCAAGACTGCCTCCATACCATATACCAAGGAATAGGGTGTTGCCCCTGTTGACGTCCGCGCTGAGGTACGGTACCCATGGAGAGCAAATGGTAACATATCGTGCCAGTCTTTGTATGTCAACGTCATCTTCTGCACAATCTTCTTAATGTTCTTATTAGCTGCTTCGACAGCCCCATTCATCTTTGGTCGATAAGGAGAAGAGTTGTGATGTTGTATCTTGAATTGCTCGTAGAGCTCGGTGATCATCTTGTTGTTGAGATTGGTACCATTGTCTGTAATGATCCTCTCTGGTACACCATATCGACAGATCAGATTGTGCCGAATGAACCGTGCCACGACGTTCTTGGTTACGGTAGCAAAGGAAGCTGCTTCAACCCACTTCATAAAGTAATCAATGGCTACCAGGATGAAACAATGTCCATTGGATGTTGTAGGTCTGATCTCGCTGATCATATCAATGCCCCACATTGCAAAAGGCTAAGGAGCCGTCAAGACGTTCAGAGGAACTGGAGGTATGTGCACCTTATCAGCATAGACCTGGCACTTGTGACATATCCGAGAATGCTGATAACAGTCAGCTTCCATAGTGGACCAATAATATCCTGCCCGAAGGATTTTCATTGCCATGGTGTGTCCACTGGAATGAGTCTCGAAAGTACCTTCATGTAACTCTGCCATGATCTTTTCTACTTTGTTCTTATCCACACAACGCAGTAAGGTTGAATCATGGTTACGCTTGTAAAGAATGCCATTGCTGATGAAGAACTTCTCCGCGAACCTCCTCAGAAACTTCTTGTCATTAACAGATGCACCCTCGGGGTATTCCTGAGCTTCAAGATACCTCTTCACCTCATGATACCAGGGATTTTCTGTTACCTCTTCAGTCTCAATATCACAGTAATGCGCAGGTTCGTCCAATCTTTCAATGATAATCTGGGGAGCTTCGTTGTCCCAATTGACTTTGAACATAGAAGACATCGTAGCTAGCGTGTCCGCCAACTGATTCTCCTCTCTAGGGAAGTGTTCAAAGGTTATCTCCTCGAAATGGGGAAGCAATGTCAATACATACTCCTTGTAAGGGATAAGATTTGGGTGTTTCGTATCCCACTCGCCTTTGATCTGACTGATCACAAAAGCGGAATCTCCAAAAACACTTAGAAACTTAATCCTTAGGTCAATTACTGCTCGAAGACCCATAATGCATGCTTCATACTCCGCCCTATTGTTGGTGCAGTTGAAACATAGTCGGGTGGTAAACGGAGTATGAGAGCCTTTAGGAGATATGATCACGGCGCCAATGCCATTACCCAAAGCGTTTGAAGCTCCATCAAAGTACATAGACCATCGGGATCCTTCCTCATGTTCTTCATCCGGTCCAGGTGTCTCACAATCAGTTATCAACATGATATTCTCGTCTGGGAATTCAAAGTTCATAGACTGGTAATCATCCACTGCCTGATGTGCCAAATGGTCTGCCAACACACTTCCCTTAATTGCCTTTTGGGTCGTATATTGGATGTCATACTCAGTCAAGATCATCTGCCATCTTGCTATTCTTTCGGACAAGGCAGGCTTTTCGAAGATATACTTGATTGGATCCATTTTTGATATCAACAGAGTAGTGTGAGTCAGAATATACTGTCTCAACCGGCGAGCAGCCCATGCCAAAGCGCAGCAAGTTTTCTCGAGCAACGAGTATCGGGTCTCGCAGTCGGTAAACTTTTTGCTAAGGTAATAAATAGCATGCTCTTTTCGGCCAGACTCGTCATGTTGACCCAGCACACACCCCATTGAGTTGTCGAGCACTGTCAAGTATAAGATCAAAGGTCTCCCTTCAAATGGTGGCATCAGAATAGGTGGCTCTTGGAGATGCTCTTTGATCCTTTCGAAAGCGGCCTGGCATTCATCATTCCAACGTACCACTTGATCTTTCTTCAGTAGCTTGAAGATTTGCTCACAAGTAGCAGTCAGGTGCGAGATGAATCGGGCAATGTAGTTCAGACGTCCCAGAAAACCTCTGACTTCTTTCTCTGTTCTGGGAGCTGGCATTTCCTGTATAGCCTTCACCTTTGCCGGATCAACTTGAATACCTTTATCGCTTACAACGAACCCCAGTAGCTTACCAGACCTCACCCCGAAGGTGCACTTGTTCGGGTTTAACCTCAACTTTTACAACTTCAACCGGTCAAACAGCTTCTGTAGATGGTCAAGGTGTTCCTCTTCAGTTTGGGACCTTGCAATCATGTCGTCGACGTATACCTCAATTTCATGATGGATCATGTCATGAAACAAAGCAACCATGGCACGCTGATACGTTGCCCCAATATTCTTTAGTCCAAAAGGCTTGACCTTGTAGCAAAAGGTACCCCATTGAGTAACAAAGGTTGTCTTCTCCATGTCTTCGGGAGCCATTTTGATCTGATTATAACTGGAGAAACCATCCATAAAGGAGAAGACTTTATGCTGAGCGGTGTTGTCAACCAGAACGTCGATATGAGGTAGAGGGAAATCATCCTTGGGGCTTGCCCTGTTCATATCCCTATAGTCAACACACATTCGAACCTTACCATCCTTCTTCGGCACAGGAACCACGTTGGCCACCCATTGAGGGTAAGAAGTAACTGCTAGAAAACCGGCGTCAAACTGTTTCATAACTTCAGCCTTGATTTTCTCGGACATCTCTGGGCGCATTCGGCGGACCTTCTGTTTCACGGGAGGACAGTCTTCCTTGGTAGGCAGGCGGTGAACCACAATATCGGTATCCAAACCAAGCATATCTTCGTAAGACCAGGAAAAGATCTCAACATAGTCATGCAGCATCTGCATCAACCGTTGCTTCACACTAGCTTCCAGGTTTGCACTGATCTTGACTTCCTTCTTGTCTAAATCTGTACCCGGATTCATTGATTCCACCGGCTCTTCGTGCGGCTGAATAACCCTCTCTTCTTGGAGTAGCAGTCTTGCAAGTTCACCAGGAACTTCACAATCATCTTCACCTTCGTCTTCGGCTAAGTTGATCAGATTTTCGAAGTAATAACTGGCAGTAGCAGAGTCGTTACCAGTGAGATCCAGAGTGGATGTAGACCTGTATATGTGAGTGTGTGTAAATAGCTGTTTTGCAATATATAATAAAAGAAAAACAAGGAGCGCAAGATTTTAAATGCAAAAAACGTCCAATGCTTTTATTAATGATATATGAAAATGACACACATAAAGCCCTCATAAATGAAGCCACGGTGCCCCGGGTAAGACACCGGGCCATAAAGTTTGAAACATTGTCTGTTACATATTCAAAACAAAAGTTTCATTACTGGGTAACAAAAGAGATAGGGATGAAGTCCTTTGCTGTCCAGTTGCTTGGTCCACCGTCGGTCGTAGGATAGATCCAGCTGTCGAACTCAGACTCTTCCACATCGTCTTCAATGGCATTTACTCCCGAGTTGCTGATGAACATGGGAGGTCTTCCGATCCGTGCATTCCGAACAGCCTTTTGAGCCTCTGCAGTGAAACCCAAACCAAACTTGTTAATCTTTTGTGTAAAATCAGGGAGTCGGCCCCAATTTGCACACCCACCTTTCTCAACAACAGCCCGGGCATCCTTAAAGGAAGCCATCTTCATAGGAGAATCTTCACCAACGGTCTCAGCTGACGCCAGTGTCTGGGGAACCTCTTCAAAATGTTGAAATGGGGTCTCAATGAACACCCCATCCATCTCTACGTATATAAAAGAGTTGAGGTGGCTAACCATGTACTCCTCTTCTCCTTGTACTGTCACAATCTTCCCTTTGACCGGGTACTTCAGCTTCTGGTGGAGTGTTGAGGTTATGGCCCCAGCTTTGTGGATCCATGGGCGGCCCAGCAGACAAGAATAAGATGGACGAATGTCCATCACATATAACATAGAGTTGAAAAACTGAGAACCAACCTTGACCGGAATATCCACTTCTCCATGCACCATCCTCTTAGACCCATCAAAGGCCCTAACAACAATGTTGCTTGGCTTCAGCTCCAACCTTTCACAATCTAACCGGTCTAGAGCTTTCTTAGGAAAGACGTTTAATGAGGAACCAGTATCCACCAATACATGTGCAAGAGTAGTTCCCTTGCATTCATTGGAGACATGCAGGGCATAGTTGTGATTCTTCCCCTTAGCAGTCAAGTCGGTGTCAGAGAAACCTAACCCATTATCAGCAGTCAGATTGGCCATGCAATCTTTAAACTGATCAGCTGATGTCTCTTGTGGTACGTGTGCAGTCTTCAGAAATGTAATCAGAGCCTTGGCATGGGCCTCCGAGCATATCAACAGTGACAACATAGAAATCTTGGACGGGGTTTGCCCCAGCTGCTCAACTACATTATAGTCACTCTTTTTTATGATCTTTAAAATCTCTTCCATTTCTTGTCTAGAGGCTTCAACAGTAATCGTCTTTGGTGCCTCCGTCTGGGCAGGCTCACTGGTGATCCCTTTACCCCGAGTGTCAGATGACTCGGCGACAGGGGTAAGAATAGGAACTTGAACAGGAATAGTAGCAGGTACACTGGCAGGTGTGATAACAATAGGTTTTCAGGCATTCGGAGGAGAGATATCAGGTGAGAAAAGTCTTCCGCTGCGGGTGACTTTAGCAGGTCCAACAATATTGTTGACGTCAGTATCAGCATCCAACTCTTGTTTAACTCCATGAAAATAAACATCAGCCCTGTAATTCTTCTCCCTACCGGCCAAAGATGAATGGCACTGTTGAAGCAACTAACCAGAATATTAAGAAGATTGTACAGAAGATGACGGTGACATACAAAGACTGGCATGAGATGTTACCATTTTCTCTTCATGGGTATCGTACCTTAGCACAGACATCGACATGGGAAACACCCTACTCTCTGGTATATGGCATGGAGGCAGTCCTACCCATCGAAGTCCAAATACCCTCTCTTAGGATTATGAAGGATGCGGGTTTGAACGAAGACGACTGGATCCGAACCCGACTTGATCAGTTAAATCTAATCGATGAAAAGAGACTTACTGCTATCTGCCATGGTTATACATATCAAAAGCGAATGATCAAGGCTTTTAACAAGAAAGTCCGGCGTCAAGAATATCAAGTCGGGGATCTAGTGATCAAACGCATCATACTGCCACAAGGTGATCCCAGGGGCAAATGGACCCCCACGTACGAAGGGTCATTTGTGGTTAAGAACATTTTTTCGGGCGGAGCTATGATTCTAACCACCATGGACGGTGACGACCTTCCTCACCCTGTCAATCTAGACATAGTGAAAAGATACTACGCCTAATCAAACGACCCGCTAGGTTGACTGGCCTAGGAAAAAATAAGGGCTTCCCGGCGAACCAAAAGGGTTCGGGCAAAAATAAGGGATGAAAATAAAAAAATTTGTACACCCGGCAAGTCGAAAACCTGAAAGGGCGGCTTGGGTAAAAAAGGGTACTACTATGTCTCATTGGATTATCTTGCAACCAGACTTCAGTATCGACTATCAAGCTCGGACGGTGCCAACCAATCTGATCAACTTTCGGCCAAGAAGCAAAGCGATGAGACGCTTGAAGATATAAAGGCAATAGCAGAGTTGGAACTCAATGGGGTTGTTTCACATAGATGTCTTTTCTTTTACATAAATTTGTATAGCTTCTATTTTTACGGCGGCATTCTCTTACTAGAGCGTCAACCTCTTTGTACAAAAACGCCTATTACAGGCCAACTTCAAAAATCAATACAAATCATTTTCACAAGAAACTTCGAGTTTGTTTTTCTTTTTTTTTTGTTTTGTTTCGCAAGAACTTCCAATGACTTATTTTTGATATATGCATTTGAAAATGGTTGCTTCTCATAAATATTTACATACGAAACAAAAGACAATTACTCGTAATTCCAGAAACAGGGGCAAAAACAAGAAGTGCCAAACCCGATGGTTACTCTACCCAACAGGAACCGGGATAGAGTCAGCTTTGGAATACAATCATTGGTACATACACTCCCCACAGAGTAAAAGTATTCAAAAGCATTGATGTCAGCTTTCCAGAAACAGGACGTAACCTCCCCAGCCAGGGTCATTCTGAAATCTAACAGCTATATCCTCCAGCCGAATTTCATAATCGCGGGTGAATCAGTAAATTTCATCCCCCAAGCAGAGTTTATTTCTCTAGATATAAAGGCTCAACCCCCGACAGAGTTTATCACTTCAGCTACAAAAATTCACTTCCTAAGTTTATTCCCCGCACAGTTTATTCTCAAGTAGAACCTCTTCCTGACAGAATATTCATAAATCTCCAACAGCAGTCAGGGATTTATTTTCCCAGACGCGGGCATACCCCGATAGCATTTCGTGAACATACATCATGACATGCACATACATATCATATACAACATGATCTCATTTATTTTGAGAATGTCATCTGACCCTGCATTTCATGCATCGCATATAATTAACCCTGATATCTTTTCAGGAAAAGACGATTAGCTTCAACAAATCTAGCAGTTATACAGGTCACGCCTGCAGACGACTAATGGAAACTCAGCTCCCTAAACCGAATGGGTCAACTAACCTACACTATTGCTTTAAAGTAACCCTACTATCCAGGCTTTCACTTCGAAGTAACCCTACGACCCATGTTCCTTCTCATAGCCCTATTATCCAGGCTTTCATTTCGAAGTAACCCTACGGCCCAGGTTCCTTCTCGTAGCCCTACTATCCAGGATTTCGTTTTGAAGTAACCCTACTATCCAGGTTCCTTCTCATAGCCCTACTATCCAGACTTTCATTTCGAAGTAACCCTACTATCCAGGTTCCTTCTCATAGCCCTACTATCCAGGATATCATTTTGAAGTAACCCTACTATCCAGGTTCCTTCTCATAGCCCTACTATCCAGACTCTTATTTCGAAGCAACCCTACTATCCAGGTTCCTTCTCTCTTATCTCCAGACAACAGTTCACAACACTATAAGACCTGGACCTGATCAAACACGATCGATTTCACATTTCCCCAGTAAGTCATTGTGCAACCTGGACCCTGACCAGATACGCTGCTCACTTCCACCTCCTCGATCATTCCCCAGTAGAGTAATTGATAACCAAATCTCCTAGACTCTATCAATATTCTCCGGCAAAGTCCTCCTCAACGGCAGGTACATGGATGCTCGCAAAGGAACCTCTTACGCGACCGATATCTTATATGGATGGCATATTTAAGCCCATCTCCGGAGATTCTCTAGAAACTTCCAAATGGCATCTGTAAGCCCATTCCCGATATCACCAAATTAAGTATCACTTCATGCGAGTGCAAATTTATGGGCACTCTAGTGTTTAATCATCTTCCACCTTCAGATTACGAAAGGCAGACAAGCTAATCTATAACCTCAGGTTTAAGAAGATTGAACAAGGGCATATGTTGTACCCCAAAATTTTCCCTCTCATTTTACTCAATACATGCCCATTGAGATCCTTAATTTGCTCAAGGTTGCCCAAGAGTTAACCAGACAAACTCTCTCCTAAGGCAATGTACCTCAAACTAGGGTTTCCATTTTCATAAAGATGGGTGAACTCCAAAGACCTCATATGCTCTCCATGGTCCTAATATGTTATCAAGACCCTCCATGTCAAATTTCAAGCCTTGCACAAGAAGTTTGCTCAGTCAACTGCTCAGATGCTTGAGAATCGACTGTATTAGGTCAAAAGTCAACTGTGGCCCACATACAGTCAAACTTCAAGTTTTTTGGTCAACATCAACATTTGAAGTGAATTTAATCATTTGATCAAGGGTTGATCATGATTCCTCAAGGAATGCCCCAAATTCATCAAAACCCAAAAGTTGCTAAATTAGGATTTCTCAGGAAAAGTCAACCAAAATTTGACCAAGCATAACTTCCTCATACTTTATCAGTAATTTTCCATCCAAGGCTCATTTTGAAAAGGATGCAATTACCTACAGTTCATATTCATCCATTAAGTTCAAAATATGAACTCACAAAAAGATATGAATTTCTACATTATAGGTCCTTTTGAAAAGTCAACAAAAACACTTTTTGGGTCAAAGCTACTTACATGAACATGGAAGACCCAATTGAGATGAGACTAAAATGGTTGTTTAGGGTACATCCTAAGATTTCTAAAAAGTCCAAGAACACCTCTCTAGGGTTAAAATTGGAAGAGATATGCCTTGTCAAAGTTGACCATTTTTGCAAAATTGCCAAAAGTCAAATGTGCTCAAAAATGCATTTTTTTGCCAAATGGGCCTAACTTTTTATGCTTGCACCTCACTCATAACATGGTCCAAGACCCAATTACTTACCCACATGTTATTTGCTTCATTATTTATTTTATTTTGATTTTTTATTATTAAAAATTCAAATTAAATCAAATAAATGATAAATAATAGCAAAGATTTGTTTTGATATGATTTTTGGACAGAATCACAAGCTAATTATGCTGGCATATCAAGATCAAATCGAATCAAGGTTGATTGGCACAATAATGGTATGATTAGGCCTAATTTGGAAACAAACCACACAAAGGAAGAGTGAGATCAAATCTTCAAAAATTGCAAAGATACCAGCTGTTTTTATAACCCTAATTCACTTAGGCATATATAATGAACAAGACCAAGCACAAAAACAGGGGCTAGCAGTCGTGAAGAACACTAGAACAAACTCAAAATTTTGGGAAAAAGTGGTGATCTGATCTCTACCCTAGAGGATGATTCAAAGCATTCCAACAATCCCAATCGCATCCTGGAGTATCTCTGAAGCCAACTAGATCAATTGCAAGTCCTTTCAAGCCCAGAAACACTCGCTACACCTCATATGGTTTGCTTGCTTTTTCAAAATCTATTACAGTCATTCTTATATCATTAGCATAATTTAATGACATATTTGTGATCATTGATGTATTTCTAATGTGTCTGGATCGTTTAACTGAATTTTTGAGGCTTATATATGCATTTGCCATTGCTAGGGTATTTGTGTTCATTTTAGGGTTTTTGTCCACATGTAAAATTAGGCCAAGATCAGGGCACCATGATGACCGTGGCATTAAGACCAGTTGAATCATGGTCTTCAATTTCATTTATCATGTGTTTTATGAGTTTTTGAAGTTTGTAGGGCTATGGGTACAGATGTTTGTCTATAGGTAAAAGGCAGGAACATAAGGCGACAGATGAGGAGGAAGACGATAACGTGTCAAGATCTGACTGGCCATTTTGAATTTCGCGTGCATTTGTGCCTCAGTTACCATGTTTTATATATTATATATTATTGTTATTATGTTAACAAACAAAACATGTGGCCCGGTTGGTGAAGTGTGCATTGTAATGAGTGGGAGGACCTGAGTTCGATCCCAGGTCCCAACAATTTTCTTTGTTTTAATTCTTCTTTGCAGATCCTATACACCACTTGTCTAAGCGTCCACCATGCACCACACATATTCAACCAGCGGATTCATGATCAACCAGATCCAACGCCTATCACTGAAGGACCATGGTGTACCATCAAAAAGGGCCAGCACTAGATCTCACGCATTGATTGGGCTCAATAGTTATTGGGCCAAGCAAATTTCACAACACACCCCTAGAATTACTCAACAACACAGACCCAATTTAATGCATTTTTTATTTCTTTTATTTTATTTGTTTAATTATTTATTTTTACAAATTAATCATTTTTAATTAATCATAAAAACCAATAAATCACAAAAAATACCAAAAATCATTTTTTCATAAAATATTTATTTTCCTTGAATTAATTAATTTAATTTAATTAGGGAAATTAAATCTTATTTTTCATGATTAAAAATAATTTGAAACTAGGGTTGTATATAATTAATTTTTCTTTTAAAAATAACTAAAATATTTTCTCAATTAGTTTTTTTTTAGGTTTTATAATTATCCTTGCATTTAATTTGTCGCGTGCATTTTAAATACTTTTTATTATTATTGTAATTGCTCCAAGGTTGTAATAGCTTTAATTAGGTTTTAATTTCGCCTTTTATTTTACAGTCAAAATAGTTATGTATATGCGAACGCCATGTAATAGGTAGAACTTTTAACTTTCCGCACTTTAAATTCCTGCAAATTTTAACTGTCTAGATGTATGCTAATAGGATTGTATGGAAAGACTATCTGAAATTAATACGGTAGAAAACCCTAAATGTGCAAAGACAAATTAACTGAAAAAACTCACTCGCACATGCTCACTCCTACGGTTTACTCCACTCCGGTTACCTTCGGTTAAACGGTCATGAAGTATAGTGTTTGTTAGCGGTTATCCTCTAGCCCCGAAAGATCTTAAATGACCCATTCGGATGTTGCCTCGGAAAAATATCTTTAAGGCTTTAGGATGATTACTAACACCTCCTAACATTGCTTTTGTGACCGTATTTGTCCCTTCAAACGTCCCTTAAAACTCCAACGACGATGCTACCTATTCCTTAATAATGGGATAGCGTTTTCAAAAGGAAAATGAACAGACTTTTTTCGAGTAGGTAGAAAACTCTTAAGTACTTGCTCAATCAATCAAACAAACTTTTTTTTCACACAAACACTTTTTCAAAACGATTTTCAAAACAACTTCGTCACACCCTTGAGGACTGATACAAGGGTTATCACGAAGTAAAACAAAACTTTTCAAAGCAAAGCATACACAAGCAATTTCAAAATGAGCAAGTACCTAAGAGCCCATGGAAAACCATGGATAGAAAGGGTTTCAACACCTTCCCTTTCTATAATCTACCCCCCGTACTCATAAATATTCTCAAAAAAAGGTTTTTTCTATTCTTTTTCCTTTTCCTTAGTTGGATGAAATAAAAGTTGGTGGCGACTCTTGCTTACCGCGACATTTGCGAATACAAAATGCAAACCAGTATTAACAGTCAGTTTTGTCACCGTATCACACATGTATCATAGAATTGACAACACAGATGCATACAACACGATCTCATTTATTTTGAGAAACAACATTATACCATGGATTTCATACATCATGACATTGCATGCAAATAACCTTTCATCTTTGCAGGAAAGATCAATCAATAGAAAATTATCGTAAGAGTTTCGACAAGTCAATTCCCAAGAAAGGACTGGTCAACAATCTACATAACATACATTTCTTTCAGACCCATGCCGGTTCAGTTTGAATCTCTCAACGGTTTATTTTGATTCTTTCCCGCAGACGTCTTCTCTGGTTCAGATAAATCTCTCATTAATTTGTTCTGATTCTTCTCCAAATCCCTACCGGTTCAATTTAAATCTCTCAACAGTTTATTCTGATTCTTTCCTGTAAACGTTTTCTCTGGTTCAGATAAATCTCTCATTGATTTGTTCTGATTCTTCTCCAGATCCCTACCGGTTCAGTTTAAATCTCTCAACGGTTTATTTTGATTCTTTCCCGCAAATGTTTTCTCTGGTTCAGATAAATTTCTCAATGATTTATTCTGATTCTTCTCCAGATCCTTGTCGGTTTAGTTTAAATCTCTCAACGGTTTATTCTAATTCTTTCCCGCAAACGTTTTCTCTGGTTCAGATAAATCTTTCATTGATTTGTTCTGATTCTTCTCCAAATCCCTGTCGGTTCAGTTTAAATCTCTCAACAGATTATTCTGATTATTTCCCGCAAACGTTTTCTCTGGTTCAGATAAATCTCTCAATGATTTGTTATGATTCTTCTC
Source organism: Vicia faba (assembly GCA_948472305.1). Lineage (NCBI taxonomy): Eukaryota > Viridiplantae > Streptophyta > Magnoliopsida > Fabales > Fabaceae > Vicia > Vicia faba. The sequence goes on from CATIWC010002180.1 coordinate 293,738, forward strand.
CAGATCCTTGCCGGTTCAGTTTAAATCTCTCAACTGTTTATTTTGATTCTTTCACGCCAATGTTTTCTCTGTTTCAGATAAATATCTCATTGATTTGTTCTGATTCCTCTCCAGATCCCTGCTGGTTCAGATAAATCTCCCAATGATTTATTCTGATTCTTTCTTAGTGGGCACTTTCTCTGGTTCAGATAAATCGCTCAAAGATCTATTATGATTCTCTCCAGTTAAAGAATATTCAAGACCTCTTTTAGTTCAGTTTAAACCTCTCAATGGTTTATCCTGATACTTTCCAAATGAACATTTCTGGTTTAGATAAATTGCTCCAAGATTTATTCTTATTCTTCCCAGTCAAACAACATACAAGACTGCTGCTAGTTTCAGATAAATCGCTCCAAAGATTTATTCTTATTCTTTTCCAATTGAAATCAAGTTCAGACTTAGTCCATTTTCTGTCAACAGTCACCCTTGGATGGCATCTACAAGCCCATCTCCGGAAAATCTCCATCGTTTCTCCAAATGGCATCTATAAGCCCATTCCCAATTCATCTTCGAGTGTAAATTTCTGGGCACTCTAGTGTTCAATCATCTTCCACCTTCAAGTCACGAATTGAGGATCCGCCAATCTAACTCTTCATGTTTAAGAAGATTGAACAAGGGCAGTTGTTGTACCCCAAAATTTTTCCTCTCATTTATCAAGTATTTTCTCACAAGATCTCCTTTGGTCCAAGACTACACAAGGATTGATCAGCTCAAGACACCTCCTTAAGCACTGATGACTAAAATTAGGGTTTAAGATTGCACAAGGATAATTGAAATTTTAATGCCTCATATGACTTTCATGGATCATTATGGACCCCCAATATTGCTCATGTCAAGTTTCAAGTCTTGGATCACATTTTTGCTGAGTCAATTGAGCAGTTGACCTAAAAATCAAATGTATTGGGGAAAAAGTCAACTGTGGTCAATTTACAGTCAAACTTCATAATTTTTTATCCATATCAAAATTATGAACTCCTATATGTCATTTGATCAAGTTTGGACCACAATTCCTTAAGAAATTTAATCATATCATCAAAAGGGCAAAATGGTCAAAATTAGGGTTTTGACTAAGAAAAGGCAATTTCTGATTTTTTGACCTAGAAAATGGTTGATTGGTTGGAAATATGATCTCAAGGATTCAATTGCATCATTTTTACATAATGGCATGACTCAAAACATTGCTCAAGGTCATTTGATTGATAATTGATTTTCAGTCAACTGATCAAAAGTCAATTGTACACTGAAAAGTCAAACTTTAACTTTTTGGTCAAAATCAAGTGTCAAAGATCATAATTCATCAAAAAATATAAGAATATGAAACTTGTTCATCAATAAATCAAAAAGTCAAGATTTCATTTTGAAAAGTCAAAGTTTCCAAACTTAGAAATTTTTCTGTGTTGAAAACTTCATACTTTTTCACAACTTTGAGCCAATTTTTCACCATGATGCAAGATGATTCAAAGGAAACTTTTAACATGAAAGTTGTAGATATAAATGAGATCTAAAACATTGCTTTTCACAAATCCTTCTAGAAATTCTTGGATTTCAGGTTATTAATCCATGAAATCATGGTCATGAAACTAAACACTTAGTGAAAATTTTGCCCTAGTTAGGCAGATTTTTGGTACCAACTTCATAGCAACTTTTCACATAGCTCCATTTGGAATTTGAAAAAGTGATTCAAAGAGGGGTTGTAGAGCATGTTACAAGCTTTCCTAAATGTCACAGAACTCATTAAGATCATGTTTGAGTAGGTAGAATCGAAGAGATGAAGTCAGGGTTTTCAAAGTTGAATTACAAGCCATTTCATAATGAACAAGAATTCAAATCCAAGCCTAGGATGTATAATCTTTTCTTTGCAGGCCTCAAAATTGTTTGTCACTCCATAATTAAATGTTTACATAAATGTTAGAGCTTTAATCCAAGCACTTGAGCCTTTATTCAAGTTACATTTCCATTTATGGCACAAAGTAACCATTCCATTCTTGTAAAGAAGCTTTAATCACAAAGTCAATGCATAGAGTTTTTCACTTGTCCCTTCTGATCACAATCAATGTTAAAGGAAAAAGCAACATTTCTAGAGCCTCCCATAAACTCAGGCCATGCTTGTACTATACCTTGAAACCATGTTTTCACTTTTCTTCAAAATCAAGTAACATAGCCATAACTCTACATTTTATGCTTCTGACCTCCTCAAGTACTCTAACCTTTTCCTTACTTATGAACAAGTTGTTGGCACCAAAAGACACTAATACACAAGCTCCAAAACTCACAAAAACTCAGAAATGTATCACAAACCACCATTGTTGCATATTTTGGCCAATAACTTCAAACTTGCATATCACTCGTGCGTTTGTTGGCCGTTTGCTTCCAAAAGCTTCCAAACATCATACATAAGTCATCCATATCCCTGTTACACGACTGTAACACCATCTTCACCCATTTCCAAGTTCAAAAACAGAGCATCACAGTTGGACATCTCCAGACCATTCCAGCCACCTTCAGCTCAAGCCAGCCACTGCATTAGCTTCCTAGAGGTCCAAGGAAGCTAACCTGATCATCACCATCAATTGAAACAAGCTCAAACTCATTTCATGATTTCCAGTTTTGAGGTATTTTTATTGAACTTCTATCTCATTATTTAGGCATTGTTAGGCTTGCATTTGTGAAGATATAATGTAGATACCATTTCCCTGAAACTATACATGTCCATAGATTTCATTTATGTTGTTTAAGCATGAAGAATTTTGAGTTTGAACTTGCTGAAATGTTTAGGTCAGAATTTGGTACTTTCATAAATTCATCCTTATCTTTGAATGTTAGCTTAAATTAGTTACGTGGTTGGATTTGTGTTGGAAAAATGCACAAGTTTCATGTTTACATTTTTGAAAATGGTTGAGGAATGAGCAAGTTTGAAATCCTTTGGCTGGAGGTTGAAGATGAAGTACATTCAGGGCAAAATATGTGTTATGTATTTACTGTTGTGTCAATGTTAACAGATGTATCACCACCCCAGTGGTTAAAGCGCGCGCCGGTCACCCCTTGGACCTGGGTTCGAGCCCCAGCGTCCATTTTTTCATATTTTTCTGTTTTCCTTTTTTTGTTTGAACAGGTGGAGCCTCCAACTTGGACCTAATTATTTTTCTTTTACTAACCCCTGATTTACTTCAGCACCCCCTGGCCCAATTTTCATTATTATTTTCTTTTTTCTTATTTTATTTTATTTCCTTTTCCTTTATTATTATTATTATTATTATTATTATTATTATTATTATTTTTGTTGTTAATAATAAAAATTCATAAATATTTTATTTATTATTTTTACACTTATTTAGTTTATTTGTTTTATAAAACTAAAAGAACAAAAACATTTTCTTAATAAATTAATTTCTTTCTTAATAATTAATATTTAGATTTAGGTTTAACTATTACATTATTTTCTTGTAATTAAAATTAATTTAGAACGTAGGTTTCTTTTAATTAATTAATGTCCATATTATTTTTATTAATTTAAAACCTTTTCATAAATAAAAACCTAAAAAAAATCCTTCTTAGTTAACTTCTTTTCTTATTTAATTTAAGTTAATTTTATTTAATTTTCCTTAATCATTTTTTTAATTAGGTCAATAGTAAACCCTTTCATAAAAAACAAACAAAATCACTTCTTTTTCCATTTACATTCTTGCATTTTTATTTTCAACTTTGTACAATATTCAATATGGTTGTAATAGTTAATTAGATATAATTTTCTTGCAAAATTCCCCATTTGTAAATTTGTACACCCCCTCCCCTATTGATGTAATAGCTTAGTGTTTTTATTTTCCGAAATTTAATGCTTTATATATAAATGCTAGTAAATTAGGGTTTGTATGGAAAGATAAAATTAATGCTTAGAAAACTCTAATTCAAAGACAAAACAATACATGTAAATCAATACACTTGCACACTTACACCCTTAGGGTAAATCCACTTGTTGCGTTATGAAAATGGCCATATTATGCATGTGAGGTATCTTAGCAAAAGCAATCAAAAAATACAAGATCATAGTCCCTCGATGACGCTATCAAAGTTGCCTTTCAAAAATGATCTTAGTCCCTTAAAGAAAATGCTAAGATATCTTACAATGTTGCTAATCATGGCTATACGATGACCCATGCCCGTCCCTTTTACATCCAAAGATAGGGTTTCTTACCAAATCAATGGTAAGATAACAATGTCAAAGGAAAGAGGAAATAAACATGAAAGACTTTTGAGTAGGTAGGATGTTCGTAGTTGCTTGCTCATTTTCAAACCAAAACATCCTTGCTATTTTCAAAACAAACACCAACACTTTCAAAACATCTTTCAAACTTGAAATATTTTTCAAAAGATCAACACTTTGTATACATTCTTAGAACGAGAATCATTACAAAGTTTGCCTAAATGATGGCGCCTTTTCAAAATACTTTCAAAAACCACACAAAGCACATTTTCAAATAAAAGCAAGTGATCTACCAAGCAACTAAGAGCCCGTAGATAACTACGGATGAAAAGGATGCTAATACCTTCCCTTTTCATAATCTACCCCCCGAACTCAAGAAAACATCTCAAAGGTCTTTCCTATTCTTTTCAACCTTTCCTTTTGGATAAAAGAAAAGTCGGTGGTGACTCTTGCTAACCGCAACATTTGTGATCAAACGCAAAATAACCAAGTCAGTTCTCCCACCGCGTCACACATACGATTGAAATTCGTGGCGAGTTTCCCTAATAAAACTTAAAACTTTATTTCTAAAAATTGCGCTTCTAAACCTAGTATCCTTGTGAACAAGGTAGATGAGGGGTGCCTAACACCTTCCCCTCATTTAGAACCGAGTCAACGATCCAGAATCTTTAAATCTTTAGGGTTATTCCTTTATACTCCCTTCCTTTAGGATAAAAATTAAGGGTGGCGGCTCTGATTTTAAAACCAGTTACAACAATGACAAAACAATGTATTTTGATAAAACAATTTATACAGGGTAATCACCGTAACCAACAAATTTCGAGTTAAGCTCACAACTCCACCTGCATCTATTAATCCCAAAATTTCATTTAAGCTTGTTCAGAGTCTCCCCCTGAGCCCAAGACTCACAAAATAAATTTTGAGTTACCAGAACATATAAAAAGAGAATTAACACTTCTCTATAATAAACTCATCAGAGTCTAACTAGAATACCTTGTCTTTATCTCGGAACCTGGTAACTATCAACACTTGATGAGGAATCAAAACTTGATTTTGAACATGATTTATAATGCCACACATCATTTATCAGCGCTTCTATTTCATGATTTTGATATAACAACCACAACACTATAATTCTGGAGAAGTTCACTACTTCTTAAGTATCAGTCTTTGACTTGATATTTTCTAGTATATCAATCATTCAGACAGTTTACAACTTCTGAATAGAGCGTACATTACGAAAGCACACATATTATGGCACAACTTCTGAGTGGTATCTCTGTTATGAGAGCATGCATCAGAATGTTGACTTGTATTCCTTTCAGGAGAGCACAACTTATGGAGCTTTAAGTTTGAATTCCATACTTTCATAAAGTTAACAACTTCTGAACACTATGATATCAAGCAAGATTACCTTACTTTCAGTAAGTTTATAACTTCTGAATTGTGTTTGGTACATCTGTTTGAATATTCATATATTCACAAAGTGTACAACTTATTCTATATGAAATCAGAGTTAATTTCATCCAAAAGGTACTCAAGCTTAGCATCAGGATCTTCATCTTCAACCTGTCTTAGAATACTCAGTGAACTTGTTCAAAGTTCCTTGATTGAAACATCAAACACACGATTAGTAGCAACATAATTTTATATGTTTGAGTTTAAGAATTCTAAACATTTAAACATTATCAAAATCATTTTACTTTCCCCCCTTTGTGAGAAATCAAAAAGGTGATAAAGAACAGAAAAAGTAAAAAGAGTAGAGATCAGTTTCTATGGATAGAACAAACAAATTGAAAGCATAGAGAATATAAATCACACAAATTTCGTAGAGAAATTAGAAGACATAAAAATACATAAATGAATTAACAGCTAATTGAATAATGCAGGTGTTTTTAAGGATTCTTAATTCTTTGATTTTTTTATAAAGGATTACTTATAACAAGTTTTAAGTTCTATATTGATTCACAGTTTTTAATAGAAATGATTGTTAAAACTAAATTAAGATATTTAGATAAAAGGATAAACATTTTAAGATAACTAAAAACAAATAAATAGACTTCATTAAACACAAGAATCTAAAAATATAAAAGTTTTATAAGTATAGGGGAATAGACCTTAAGTTCTAAGATATTGTCTAATCCTAAGATTCTTTGTTAAACTTCTCCATGAATTGCTTTAGCATTTCTGCCAACTGATTGAAGGAGATTGCTCGATCTAGACTTGTTTCCTCTTGTCTTTCTAGACGCTCTTGGATACTCCTATTTGATTCTTGCATATTTTCCAAGGTTTCCTTTATCCCATAAATTTCCTTTTCAATGTCCAAGGAAGGTTTCGCTCTAGAGCATGAGGGTTTGTTTTCAGCTGTTACTAAAATAGTATCATAGGTATAGGAAGGGAACACAACTTTTAATCCAAGAACCACTTGTCTTGTAGGTTCTGGAGTAGGCAGACACATGGGAGGTGTGGAAAAGGATTCAACTAGATCCATATATTTTATTTTAGCCTCTTAGAGGAAGACAAATTGCATGACATCAGAGTTGAAATCCATTATTCTTCTGAAGTTAATCCATGCGGCTTTAGTTTTGAATGGATCCATGTTGGAAGAGGAGATTCTCAAGACATTCTCAAGAGATATTAAGGAAAGTTGTTGAAAATTTTGGAAGAGTTCAGATGGGGTTAGAGGCCTGGTTGAGGTTTGATAAAAATCGGGATGAAAGGGTGTTAGAGGCAAGTTGTAGGATGTGATGGATGGAAGATCTACTCGAATTGATTCTGATTGGAAATTAGGATGAGCAGATAAGTAAGGTAGGTTATGATGAAAGTTGATAAGAGATCCAAGATTAGGGAAATGATCAGACTTTGTGATGGAAGATCTAATTTACAACAATTAGTGTGAATAGGTGATTCAACCTTCTTCTTAGAGATAAATGACATCTCAGCTAAATCAGAAGAGACAGCAGATGATTCTTTATCAAGAGTTTCAAGAGAGTTTGCAGCTTGATGAAGATTTTTGAAAGTGGAAGCATATAGTATAAGAAGAATGGTTTGAAGAGGACTGGGTTCATCAAGAAAGGTCATGAGAGGTTCTGATGAAGTAGAACACGAATCTTCTTCACTGGATGAATCATCAAATTTTTGATTAAGATCGACACATTTTTGATGGATTGTGGCACGAACTTCAGAAATAGAGGGAAGTTTATCTTTGTATCCATAGTTGTCAGCAACACTAAGGATGCATTGAATGGTTCTTACAGAGAGAATTTCAAGAGGATTAAAAAGGATTGATACGACTACTTCAAGGGACATACTTGTTGGTATATCCCTGATCAGACATTCTTTGAGATGATTAAAACATACCTTTGGTCCATCTGCAGTAGTGAACAAAAAGACGCTTTCATATTCTGGTGCAAGATTGTTTGCAAAGCTTGAGAAGAAGTCTTGCAATGAGGGAATACCAAACTACAGCAAAGATCTTATATTTCTTTCATTAAAGAAATTTCTAGATCGAGGAGTCAAATACTCATGCATGTTCAATTTAATGAGAGAATCAACTAATCCACGGTTGACTAGGAGAGAAGAGATAAGTCTTCCCAGAGGGATCCAAAAGATAGGATTTTTCACACGACTTCTGGAGCTGTTGATAGAATTTCTCAAGTGCTTGAAGAGAATAGAGGAAAGATTAATCTTTCTTTTTGATGCCAGGTTGTATAAAATTTCTTTTATATCGTTGTCGATTACTGGCAGAACTTTAGAGGGAGGTTTTTGATAAATGCATTCTAAAAGGATTTTGCCCCAGATATTGAGAGAAGGTAGCAGATCCTTGAACTTTTTAGAGCTTTTATTTTCTAGAAAGATTTTGGAAGAAACATTCATTTTGAGTTTTCTACTAATGCTCTTATTACTTAAGCTACAACACTTCAATCCAGTTCCATCATGATTAAGTAGCTGAGCAATGGATTTTTCAGTAATCACGACAAGCATTCTAATAATGTTTGTTGTGATTTCTTGCTTAAATTCTTCTGCCATAATCCAAAATTGTTTTACTAATTCAGAAAAGGTTGGACCTTTTATAGTTTCAAAGAAGGTTTCCCATATTTGCAAGGAAACATCTCATAAAAGATCATAACCATTTTCCTTGAGGTTTTCAAAGTTTACAATTAATTCAGATAGAACTATAAATTGAGATATTGGAATGGAATATTGAAGTTCAGGGAAGTTGATGATCATTTTCTCTTGATGAGATGATGAGCCGACAATCGATTTTTGAGAATCCATTTAGGAAGATGAATAGGTTTAATCCTAGACGAAGATTTTAGGGTTTTGAGATTAGGGCTAGAGATTGGCGAGAGTGTAGGAAGTGGAGTGAGACAGTTCTAATGATTTCTAAACTCTTGATAAAAGAGAAAAACTAACATAGGGTAAGGCGAAAGGATTTTATATCTACTCTTAGAATTATATTTCCTTTTCAACAATTAACACTAATTATTAGACGTGATTTGAAAGACAGCTCATTTAATGCATTTAGACTTTTCACTACTTTAAGAGAAAACTTGATTTCAAGACTAGGATAAATTCTTATTTGATTAATTCTAATTGTTTGAGAATATCAATAAATTTTATATCCAACATAGAAGGATATAAAAAATATCGACAAACAGAAAATATACTTTATTAGAAAACATGTAAATTCTAACCTGGTATATTTGCTTGTGACGAGTTTACCTTCTTTATATAGCTTGTTTCTGATTTGCTTCTTAAGCTTTCAGCAGCAGCTCCAATATATTCAGATTTTTCTAAAAGATATTTTCCTACAGACGTAGTCTTTTTGTTTGGCTTCGGTCTTCCTATGCACACTCCAAGACACTCCTTCTGAGGAGCTGGCTTGGTTCTTCTCATCTTGATGGAATTAATTGCTGATCTAGGAAGCTTTCTTCAAGATGTTTATAGTGAATTATGTTTCTCTAGGATGTGATGAGCTTGGTCTTAGCTTCATAGGAAAAGTTCCAAGAGACTTCTGAGCGAACCTCTTATGAGAAGAAGTTTCAAAGCAGTTGAAGTTTAGCATCTGATATTCTTTCAAACCCATTATGCTTTGAGAGAGTTTCATCTAAGTATGCTTCTTTGAGAAGCCTTGATCTTCTTAGAGCTCTTTGACAGATCTACTCAAGATAATATTGATTTGATCCATAACAACTTGTAATAGTTGTCTTTTAGATTACAACTTCTATTGATAATCTGTAGTGCTGATTGTTGACCTTTGCTTCTGATGAAGAGCTTCTGGTGTTGAGAATAAAGGTTACCTTTCCATCGAGTAATTAAACCTTAAGAATCCCTAGAACTTGATTCCAGATATTATGTCTTCATATTTCTGATTCTTGCCCAGAGTTTTGATTCCTCTACATAATGGGTTTTGAATCAGAAAAGCTTTCTATCATTTGAGTAACAGGCAACTAGAATTTTCTCTTACTGGATCTCTCTACACGGTTAAGTATTTGATTCTTAATCAATAACAGAGTCGTACTATGATACTAATTGAAGGTAGAGAAAACACAAGAAAGAGGGGGGGGGGTTGAATTGTGTTCATATAAAGCATTCCACTTTAGAAATTCTAAGCACTCAAATGATAATAGCGATAAAGACAATGAAGAGTAAAGGACACAAGTAATTTATCTTGGTTCTCCATTAACTAGGCTACTCCTGTCCATGCCCTCAAGGATGACTTCGCCTTATTCAAGGACTTAATCCACCATAACCAAACTGATTACAAATGCATGAGCAACGGCCGGTAACTAACACACAATGACATGTCCAGGGATCCCATAGGATATAACATTCATTGACCCAATAGAATCATATCCCTCAAGATCATCTATTTGGATTTCCTACAATGATATCCATAAGTGATCTCTTATGAATTATGACCTTCACTCGTCCCCCTAAGAGATATGACTACTATTGACCCAATAGAATCTGATCCCTCGAGATCTTCTATTAGGATTTCCTATAATGACCGCATCCATTATCTTCTTGAGATCATACCTTCAATCAGCCTCTCAAGAAACTTTCAATGATATGTTCAGTGATCTAATTTAACGAATATAATAATCATTGACCCAATAGAATCAGATCCCTAAATATCATCTTTTAGGATTTCCTACAACGACCAGTAGCCATTGCTTCTTGAGATCAGACCTTCACTCAGTCTCTCAAAGAACTAATCAATAATAGTTGATGAGGTTCTTGTATTTACATTATTGCTTCTTCTAAGAAGATTACACAAGTGTTTTAAGCACATATTATTTAACATACTTTTGAGCAACAAATCTAGTGTTAAAACAATTTACATGAAGAGATTTGAACTGAAACATAATAAAAGAAACAACTCTTGTGTTCATTATAATGTTCTACAAAGATCTATATAATCATAAGTTGAGTATCATCTTGTATTGTTCTTCTTCATCTTCATGTTGAGCAAGTTACGAGCAATAACTCCTTGCTTCTTCTGAGATCTACCAAGATGTATGTGATGAGAAGTTGAATAACATCTTGTAGTCTTCTTCTTCATATTTATTTCTTTTCTCTCATTTTTGTATAGTGGTCTTCAAAATGTTTAACACTGCAACTTTTACATCTTCAGCATCCACAACGCTTAAGCTTGAAGGCCAACAGTGGCAGCGGCGGCTGCTACGACAACAGCGGTAGCTGCGGCGACATCGACACTATTGGCTTTGAATCTTTGATCTTCTTTTATAGCCTTCAGATATAGACGTTGTGAGGATAAGAAGTATTTTCCTGCACCAACGACTAGTTTCAACGGATAGAATAAGGTGTAAGAGTTATATAATATAAAATAATAGTTTTTGTATCATGTCACTGTTCAGTGGTAGCTTTCCACCTTTTCTCTGTATAATGTTTTTATAATAAGCTTGTAAATAGAGATTAGTTGAGTAAAGAAAGATAGCTGGTAATCCATCTGTTTGTTCCTAACGACCATAATGAGGGTGGTTGACAATACAATACTAAAGGACTGTCCTTACACCACCCTAGAGAGTAGAGGTCACAAACACTTTATGTACCTTTTGTACATCATCACATGTTAACCATTTTTAACTTCTTCTTAGCTTCAGAGGCTTCAGATAATTTGAATCTTGAAGCTTGTTGTAGAAGAATCACTCTTAAGTCTTAGAACCTAAGTCTTTGAGTCTTCAGAACTTGTCCTATCAAAATCTTGTCTTTAGAGTTTTCAGCACTTGGTTGTAAGAACTTGCTTGTTTTCAGATCATCCGAACTTGTTCAGCAGAACATTATCTTCATAATATTCAGAACTTGTAACACACATAAGTAAAGCTTTAGAATGCCTCCAAAGCTTAACCATAAAGTCACGATCAGAACCTCTTGTACTAACTGTGATACGGTGGGAGAACTGACTTGAGGTTTTGCGTTTGTTTTCGCAAATGTTTCGGTTGAGCAAGAGTCGTCGCCGACTTTTTATTTTATCCTAAGGAAAGGTTTAAAAAGCACCGCAAAAACCTTTGAGATGTTTTCTTGGGTTCGGGGAGTAGATTATAGAAAGGGAAGGTATTAGCACCCTTTCTATCCATGGTTATCCATGGGCTCTTAGTTACTTGCTTAGATCAACTTGCCTTTTTTTTTTCAATTGTTTGAAATGGTGCTTTGTGTGTGTGGGTTTGAAAATGTTTTGAAAAGAAGCCAATGTGGTGGAAACCTTTGTAATGATCCATGTTGGGATGTATACAAAAGGTGTATGTCTTTTGAAAAGGTTTTCAATGTTTTTTTGAAAGTTGTTTTGAAAGTGTAGTGATGTGTGGTTTGAAAATAGGCAAGTGTTTTGTTTTGCAAGTTTGATTCAAGTAACTAAGAGGTTGTCTACTCCTAAATTTCTCAAAGATTTCTCCTATGTTTTTAACCCTTTTAACAATTTTGTTCCACCATTGCATTTGGTGGACAATCTTGTGTTAGGATATGAAAGGGACAGGCGCGGGTCATCGTTTAGACCATAATTGCAATGGTGCCAAGTATCTTTGGGCAATTTTTCCTTGGAGGGACTAGATCATTTTTAGGCAACTTTCGAAAGCGTCATCGAGGGACTATGATCATTTGATTGTTTTTATTTTGCCCAAAGAGACCTAACATGCAATATGGCCCATTATTGAAGGCAACAAGTGGAATACCCTAGGGGTGCAAGTGTGATTAGTGTTGTCCATTTTCATGCTTGTTTATCTTGAAATTAGGTCAAACTATTTTGGTTAATTGATTTGCATACAAACCCTAGTTCTAACATGGTATATTTAGAAAGCATTAAAGTGCGAAAAATAAAGTTCCTAAGTTATTACAACACAATATATGGGAAGGGGGGTACAAATGTCCAAATGGGGGTATTTTGACAAGGAATTTAAACCTAACTATTACATCAAAATTGAATTATACAAATTATTTAATATACAATAATTAAATAAAAATGGAATAAATATGCAAGATGCAAAAAATGTTTTTTATATGTATGAAAAAAAATGTTTTTTATATGTCAAATAAACAAAATAAAAAGTATTAATTTTTTTGAGTTTTTATGTATTTAGGGCAAAACCCTAATTTTGCAAATAAAAGGTATTTATTATTTAATATATACAATGTTTATTAATTATGTACAAAAAATAAATAAAAGAGAAGTATATTTGTCAAAAAGATATTTTTAATGTTAAATATTAATAAAAATAAAAATGTATATATTTTGTATTTTTTAACCTAAATATACTAATATATATGTATGTATTTGCATTATTTATTAAATATATATTATATATACAAAATAAAATATTTAATATTATAAAAAAAATGTATTTTTATTATAAAATGTTTTCAAGAGATAACATGAAATAAAAGTCAGAAAAATATGTTTGTATTATTTTTAGTTATTTTAAATAATAGTATATAAGTATTTATTTATGTACAAAAACTAAATAAAGACTAATAAATATCAAAATAAATGCAAAAAATGTGGAAAAAATGATTTTTATATTTTTTCATACTTAAATAAAAATATAGAAATAAAATCAAAAGGAAAAAATGGAAAATGATAAATAAAAATCAAAATGAGTCAGGGGGGTTCAAAAGTAAAAACAAGGTGCAAATAGGAAAAATGAGACAGGCCCAGCCCAAGACCCTGTCTTCTTCAACCTCCAGCATTTCTGTTCAAAAAAACACGCGTTTGCTATCTCCAGATTCCTTGATCTTTTGCCAAATCTTGCAACATGAAACCTGTAGAGCTTGAAGCCACGATTCTAGACATATAAAGAAATCAATCTAACTCTCAGAAATGAGAGAGAATTTCTTCTCCCCCAATTCCTGACCTAGTTTTTATTCCATGTTCAGACATCAAATTCTCATAACACACATAACATAAATGAAAACTAATTATATGGGCATGTTCAGGGCTATGAATGTGACATAATTTCTTCACAAATCTAAACCTAACAATGCCTGGATAGAGAGATACAAGTTCATGAACTTACCTGTTCAGTTGGAAACGTGTGCAACAATGGAGATGCTTACAAGGCAAGGTAATGATTTGTATAGCTTCCTTGATGTCTCAGGATGTTATTTCAACCTTTAGTTTGCTTGGAAACCAAGAGAGTCGTGCTATGGTACTTCAACTGCAAAACAGAAAAATGAAAATGGTGATATTAGCTAGGGATGTTACAGGTCGTGTTTAGGGCTTGGAACAGTTTCAAGGGATGATGTGGGATGTGTTTGAAGTGGTTTCAGCAAGAATGCATGAATGGATTGAGTTATGGAACTCAATCTGCAACAGGTGCCCTGTTTTGGCAGTTCTATGGTGTTTCTGTGTTTGAGAAGGCAATGGAGATGGTTGGCTTGTGTTTTAGGTCAGGGTGGATGTTTAGAATGTGCTCACAATCTTTGCTTAAGCTCTGGTTTACAGGAATGAGAGTTGTGTATTGTTATGCAATGTTTCTTCAACTTTAAGCAACAAAGTGTCAAGTGGTGTTCTAGACTGATGCAGGCCCCCAATCTATGCTGCAACCTTCCCCCTTGATCAGTGTGTTTTGCTTCTGAACTTGTGCCCAAAGATATGGCCTTGTACTTCTTGATTTGCAACTTTGACATAAAGCCATACTTTTCTAAAATGGATAATTAGCTTTTTCTATTTAAGGGTTAAACTTCCATGTAATGCTTAAACACATAAAACAAGGCCTTGACACAATGAGTTAGCATTAAATTATTGAGTGCAAATGGGATATAGGACCTGTAATCAAGGAATGCAAGCTGAGTTCAAAATGGCACAAGTGTATGAACATGTAAATTGGCCATAATCAAAGTGAGTTTTTCCCAACTTGCCAAATTCGATTCTCCCTAACCATGAGGTTGTTTGATGAGTTCTTGGACATTTTGGAAAGCTTGGAATGTGTACTACAATCCATCTTTGAAATGAAAATTGAAATTCCAAGTGGAAGTATGTGAAAAATGGTCTTGAAGTTAGGCAAAAATCCTGCCTAAAATAGGTCAAATTTCTCTAAGTTAAGAATGGTTTGGTACCCTTGTTCCAAAAATTGTAACTTGAGCTACAAGCTTCTTTTGAAGAAACTTTGTGAATCAAAGTTGTAGATTTTGCAATGGACTACAACTTTCATGTTTTGACTTTTACTTGAATCCAAATGAATCTTGGTGAGAAAGTGGGACAAAGTTAGGAAAAAATTAGGGTTTTTCATAACTTAGAAAAATTCTAAGTTATGAAAAATCTTCATTTCAAACCCTAATTTGTGATTCTTGATTTCTTGATGAACAAGTTTCATGATTTGGCATGTTTTTATGAAAAATGAATCTTGACACTTGATTTTGACTAAAAAAGTCAAAGTTTGACTTTTCAGTATACAGTCAAAATTGATCAATTGACTGGGAAATTCAACTGTCAATCTTGTGCATTTGGGATCTTTTGAACTTGTTGAGTATGTCAAAACAATTCCATGTGGTCCTTGAGTCCATATGTGAGTTTGGTTTGCCATTGGCTAGGTCAAACAGTCAAAAATTGCCTTTGTGCAGTCAAAACCCTAAAAATGACCATTTTGCCCTTTTGGTGATCTGATCAAATTTCTTGTGGAATTGTGATCCAAACTTGATCAAATGGTCCATGTGAGATCATAATGTTGATGTGGGTCAATTTTCATGAGATTTGACTGTCAATTGGACACAGTTGACTTTTCCCCAATACAGTTGATTTCTAGGTCAACTGTCCAATTGACTGGGCAAAGTTTGGAATTAAGGCTTGAAACTTGGTATGGATAAACTTGGGAGTCCAACATGAAGCATGAAAGTCATCTTAGGCATTTTAGGTCAAAACATCTTTGTGCAAACACAAACCCTAATTTGGGTCAACAGTGCAAGGAGAAGTCTTGAGCAGAGGAAACCCTAACTGGATCTTGAGCTCCAAGGGTCTTGTGATGAGAAAATGTTGAGGAGATGGGAGGGCAAATTTTGGGGTACAACACTAACGTTCCTAAGACACGTTGCAGAAGACGTATTCAGAATCTTGACTTTAACTGTAACACGTAACCACATGTTTTCTTCCAATAGTGTATGTTTACAACCTGATAAGGTCACACGCCTTGATACCAGAGTCAGAACATTATAGCAACATCTACACACTAGAACAAACCATTAGAGTATACAATTATTCTTAAAGATAACATGTAAAGTTATCATCAAAATCTTAAGGCCAGATGTAGAACACTTCTTGTTCTTACACAATATACATAAACATAAACAGGAACACAAATGAGGAAAATGAAGTAGACAATAACATAGTTCAAATAGGGGACTACACTATACCAAAATATACCTGACAGACAACTTTATGTTGTATTATGCCTTAAAACCTCAAGTGAGAAAAGAGAAGGAAAAGAGACATATTTCAGTACTGATAGTTTTCAGGGCTTGTTCACATATATATTTGTTAATGGGTCATATATTGGGCCAATTAATGTTTTGTTAGTTAAAAATATGGGTTTTCCCTCATTTGATCTAAAGAGTGGTATAAGGTAGAAATCCTAGTGAGAAGTAAAGGGTAAAATTCTTAGAATTATATTATATGGATTTGACATCTTTTTGGAGTTATCTAAGGGGATTGGGAGATAATTCTAAACACACTGGGTTTGTGTGATTCTTAAATTGAGAGTTAGAGAGATTGGGAAACACTTGGTTAGAAAATAGAGGTTTGTTCTTAGGAACTTGGAAGACTATTTTCTTGTAACTCATTTTAAATATCTTGTAACAACTTTTGAAGTATAGTGAATTTAAGATTTGCTCTCTCCCCGAGATGTAGATCAATTTGATTGAATTGAGTAAACAAACTTCTTGTGTTCTTATGTACTATTATTTTTATTGCTTGAGGCCATTTTCCTGGTTTCTATTGTTCTTTGTCCTGCATATCAAATTCCTTGGTGTGAATTGAACCTTATTATTTTCACAACAAGTGGCACCCACCGTGGGGGCAAAAGGGGTTAAGTCTACAAGTGAGCATCATGGGTTCCAAATGGGACACTAAGAAGTTTTCCAGAGATAACGACTTCGGATTATGGAAGGTGAAGATGCAAGCAATACTAACTCAACAAATGTGTGCAGAAGCATTGAAGGGACAAACATTGATGCCTGCAAGCCTTGCATAAGCTGAGAAAATTGAGATGGTGGATAAGGCCAAAAATGGCATTATCCCGTGCCTCGGAGATAAAGTATTAAGGGAAGTCACGAGGGAGAAGACTGCGACTAGGATGTGGGTCAAACTTGAATCATTATATATGACAAATTCATTGGCTCATAGGTTATGTATGATACAATAACTGTATTCTTTCTGTATAATGGAGAATAAATCTATTGTGGAGCACCTAACAGAATTTCATAAGATCATTAATGATTTCTAAAGTATAGATGTGAAAATTTAAGATGAGGACGAGTATCTAATCTTGTTAAGCTCATTACCAAAATCATTTGAGAACTTTAAGGATATCCTTATTTATGTTCAGGAAGGAACTACCAGTTTGGACGAAGTCTAGACGACCGTAAGATCAAAGGAATTATCAAAGTTGAAAGATTTAAATATTGACAATAACGGTGAAGGCTTAAGTGTCTCAAGAGTAAGGAGTGAGTAGAGGAAATTAGAAAGGGAAGAGATCCAGATAAAAGTCCAAGTCCAAGGTTTTTGATAAGTCAAATTTTAAATGCTTCACTTGTCATAAAACCGGTCACTTCAAGAAGGATTGTCCTAAAAGTGGAAACATGGGTGATTATGTTCATATTCCAATTTTGTCAGACGAAGATGGTTATGAAAGTGTTGGTGCACTAGTGGCAACAAGTTTGAAAAAAAAAGGGTTGGGTTATAGACTTAGGTTGTTCTTATCACATGTGTCCAAGGAAAGAATATTTTGAAACTTTGGAGCTGAAAGAAGGTGGATTCATTAGACTTGGAAACAATAAGGCTTACAGAGTTCATGGTATTGGTATAGTAAGACTGTAAATGTTAGATGACCGTGAGTTCTTTATACATAAAGTGATGTATGTTCCCGAACTTAAGATAAATTTTGTGTCCATAAGCATGCTTGATTATCTAGGCTACTGCACTAGAATTGAACGTGAGGTATTGAGAATTTTGCATGATGCATTAATAATAGCTAAAGGATCCAAAATGTGTGGGTTGTATATTTCAAATGGTTCCATGGTTATTGGTCATGCATCAGTATCTAGTCAAGACCTTCTTGATAAATATAAGTTCTGACATTTGAGATTAGGGTATGTTAGTGAAATAGTTTTAATTTAACTTGCTAAACAAGGTTTGATAAGGATTGAGATAAACTAGAATTTTGTGATAATTGTATTCTAGGCAAACAAAACATGGTGAAGTTTTGGAGTGGTGTTCATAATTTTAGTAGACCTTTTGAGTATGTTCACTCAGATCTATGGCGTTCGACAAGGATGGAAACTCACGAGGGTGGATTCTATTTCCTCTTTATTATTGATGATTTATCTATAAGATAATGGGTCTACATTCTGAAAAGTAAAAGTGACACATTTGAAAAGTTTAATGAATGGTGTATTGTTATAGAAAATTAATTGAAAACTAAATTGAATTTATCAAGAACTGACAATGGCATGAATTTTGTTTCAGAGCAGTTTCATGAGTTTTTGTAGGAAACATGCTATCAAGAGGCATATAACCGTTGTTGGAACACCTCAACAAAATGGCTTAGAAAAACACATGAATAGAACTATTTTGGAGAGAGTAAATTTTATGTTACTGGGAGTAGGGTTACCAAAGAGTTTTTGGGGTGAAGTTGTTGCTACAACAACTTACTTGATCAACATATGTCCATCCACATGAATAAACTTCACGACACCTATGAAACTTTGGAGTGGGAAAACAGTAGACTACTCAAATTTGAAGATTTTAGGAGCCTTGGAATTTGCTCATATAAAACAAGAAAAACTTGATGCTAAGGATTTGAAGTGTGTTTTCATTGGTAATCCTGAAGGGGTGAAAGGTTACAAACTGTGGAAGATGGACCCTGGAGGATCAAAATTTATCATAAGAATGGATCTTACTTTTGATGAGACCCGTATAGGGATGAAGTGAAAAGATCTGTATGTTAAAGAATCAAAAACTATGATGGAAAAGACTTTATTTTAGGTGGAGGTTCCTAGTAGTGAGATTAGAGACGAGGAGGTAGTAGAGACTCATGTTTCCAATATTATTGAAGGGCAACATATAATGTATCTTAATTATCAGTTGGCTCGTGATAGAGTTATGAGGGATATTGTACCACCTCAAAGGTACGGTTATGATGATCTTATTTGTTATGCTTTGAACGTGGTTGAAGAGTTTTACGACTAAGAACCAAAGACCTTCAAGGAAACACTAAAAAGAAAAGATAGTCCAAGATAATTGATGATAGAAAATGATGAGATGGATTCACTGATGAAGAACCATACTTGAGAGCTTATGAGACTATCTAAGAAACAAAATGGTGGTTGGATGCAAGTAGATTTTCAAAAAGAAGGAAGGTATTCCATGAATTGAAGAACCAAGATTTAAGGAATAACTTGTAAAGAAGATTTTCACTCAGGTTGAAGGGGTTATTTACAATGAATTTTTTTACTTGTGGTAAAACATTATTCTATAAGGGTACTTATGGAAATTCTAAATTAATATAATCTTGAGTTAGAAAAGACGAATGTCAAAACAACTTTCTTATATGGAGAACTTGTAGATATAATCTACATGGACAACCTGAAGGTTTTGTAGAAGATAACTCTAAGGTATGTTTGCTGAAGAAATCTCTGTATGGGTTGAAACAAAGCCCAAGATAGGGGTATCATCGGTTTGATGAATTTCTTCTTAAACATTGTTTTGTAAGAAGTAATTATGATAATTGTGTATACATATTGAAGAGGAATGAGAAAGTCATTATCTATCTCCTTCTATATATTGATGATATTCTAATGGCAAGCTCTAGCAAAAATGAGACCAGTAAGTTCAAGGAGATATTGAATAGTAAATTTGAGATGAAAGATCTTGATGAAACTAAAATAATCATGGGTATGGATATCATGAGAAGCCGTAAGATGAGTGAATTATTCTTATTTCAATCTAGTTACTCGAAGAAAGTGGTGGAGCAATTTAGAATGCAAGATGCTAAAATCGTCAACACTCCTTTGGGTCATCACATGAAGCTTTCAGTTAAACAATATCCTCAAACTAAAAAAGAGAAGAAGATAATGGAGAGTACTCCCTATGAAAGTAGGGTTAGAAGCATTATGTATGGTATGGTTTATCGTAGACCAAACTTGGCATATGCAGGCAACATAGTAAGTCAGTTTACGGAAAATCTTGGTCTGGTTCATTTGGAAGCTTTAAAGTGAGTGCTGAGGTATTTAAATGGTTCGCTAAATGATGGTTTAAAGAACACAATGTCAAATTAAGAGGAAGATGCTTTGGAGGGTTTTGTAGATTCAAATTATGCAGGTAATGTGGACACTAGAAAATCCTTATCAATTTTTGTGTTTACATTGTTTTGGACAACTATAAGCTGGAAGAAAAATTGAAAATTAGTGGTCGTATTATCTCCCACTCAAGTGGAATATATTTCCTTTGTTAAAGGGGTCGAGGAAGTCATATGGCTGAAAGGCATGATTGGGGATTTAGGGATTACTCAAGAATGTGTGAAGATAAATTGTGACAGTCAAAGTGCCATTCACCTGGTCAATATCAAGTTTATCATGAGAGGACAAAATACATTGACATTCGTTTACACTTTATAATGGACATGATAAAGTCAAAGGAGATTAAAGTTCAGAAAGTGCCCTCAGAAGAGAATCCAACAATTGATATGTTCACCAAATCATTTCCAAGGTCAAGGTTTAAGCATTGCTTAGACTTGATCAAATTTGTTGAAGAGTGATTCAAGCTTTGGAGAGAGAAGTAAGGTGGTTGGTGGTTAAATTGACATCACCATCAATTTAAAGTCAAGGTGGAGAATTATTGTAATATTCCTCAAAACCTCAAGTGAGAAAAGAGAAGGAAAAGAGATATATTTCGGTATTGACAATTTTTAGGGCTTGTTCGTGGATCTATTTGTTAATGAGTCATATATTTGGCCTATTAATATTTTGTTAGTTATAAATATGAGTTTTCTCTCATTTGATCTAAAAGAGTGGTATAATATAGAAATCTTAGTGAAAAGCAAATGGTAAAATTCTTAGAATTATATTCTAGGAATTTGACATCTTTTTAGAGTTATCTAAGGGAATTGGGAAATACTTTTGAACACCTTGGATTTGCGTGATTCTTATATAGAGAGTTAGAGATATTGGGAAACACTTGGGTAGAAAATAGGGGTTTGTTCTTGGGAACTTGAAAGTCTATTTTCTTGTAACTCATTCGAAATCTCTTGTAATAACTTTTGAAGTATAGTGAATTGAAAAGTTGTTCTCCCTCCAAACATAGATCAACTTGATCGAACTAGACAAACAAATTTCTTGTGTTCTCGCCCACTATTATTTTTATTGTTGGGGGTCATTTGTCTGGTTGCCATTGTTCTTTGTCCCCACACATCAAATTTCTTAGTGTGAATTAAACCTTTATCATTTTCACAATATTTTACTTCTTCATTACTCTTCCATATTGCATGTGGTTTCATCATTTGCAAATGATTGAGAAAATACGACTTTCGCTTGAACGCATTCAGAAAGTACGACCTTCGCTTGAATGTGATTCAGTAGCACAATTGAGGCAAATATAATTGAGAAGCGATAATGGTCAAAGAAGAAATATAGTCTATGAATAAATACAACTGAGAATTTAAAGTTCTTCAATGTTAAGTTATAAAAAAGAGAAAATGTTCAATTTACATGTTCGGCATTTTATTTTTTATAAAATATTTTATAAAACAATATTTCAATTATTAATTATATTATTTCATATTTTATAAAATTAAATTTTTAATTCAATTAAGTGGTCAATTTTGATTTAGTTGACACCACAATGTCAATGACACTTCATTGCACATATTAAATGAACATATCAACTATGTAAAATTGAGGGGTCATTAAAATTTCACGAATTATTAAATATGAAAACTAAAAGATTGGTTTTTTTAAAATGGAAAAAATGTTGGGTTTTAAAATGAAAAAAAATTAAAATTTAAAAAAATATAAAATAAGAGAATTAAAGTGTATTAAATTTTTTTTAATATTACATGTGTCATTTATTTTAACAAGTCTTATTTTTTTTTGACAACCGAGTCTTATTTTAATTAATGAAATTTATATATTTTTTTTGTCTTATACAACCGTTGGTTTCTAACTATTTAAGCTCAACTATTTAATTGATTATGTAATTTATATATTTTTATAAATTGAAGATTTTTTGTGGACAATTTTAAAGAATAATCACTCGAGTGAGGCGAATCACAGTCGACGACAAAAATATTTTTAAAAAAGAATTAAAAATTTATGCATGTTTAGAGTTGGAGAAATGTTTTAAAGGATAAATGGGTCAAGAAATCATAATTTTGGATGTGATATGAAAATGTTACTCTTTTATTTTTTTGTTTAGATTAAATCATTAGTAGCTTTATTGACTTTAAAATATGAACTTTTGTCCTTCATCCTAATTAGGTTCTTGAAAAAGTAGAGAAATCAAATTATAAAGTCCATGTCAAATGTAGAACTCATGTGTTACATTATCAATATTTTATGGCATGGTTAGTGCCACGCATCAATGCAATTAACCAAAAGATTTCCATCCAGAAACTTGTCTGGAAAAGGACAACAAATCTATCACACTACATTTATGAAAACTTGGTATTAGCCATAATTTTTGACATTATCCAAAAATGATTTACAATCATCTCTCTCACGTATTAATTTTGATCATTCGTTTATAGGCACATTTAGCTATGCTTTCATGTTTCTTTTATCACATATTTTATATGTTAAATTTAAACTTTAAACCCTAAACCTATTAGTTAATATCTTTTTATGAAACAATGAAAAGACGATTAAAGTACCAATATAAAATAGTGTGTCTACTCTATTTGATTTGCAGATTCGTTGAGTTAGAGATTAAATAATTATTGATTAAAGAATTAAGATGGTCTATCTTAGTTTAGAGATGAGTATTAATTTTGTAGACAGTCTTATTTTCATTGTATAGTAAGTTCAAGACCATTGTATCAATCTCTCTCTAATTAACTACCAAGTAATTAGTGTTCTGCTATCAAATGTTGACGCTGTTTGTGAGAATCGATTTCTAATTCTTATGAATTTTCACAATTAAATTTCTCTATTAGAAGTTCAAATCTTCTTCTTCAATAGAAGTTTATATATCTTCCATTCGAAATATATATCTCTATTGTCAATTGCTTTCTTCAAATTCAATCTCCTCTCAAACAGATCTCTTTCAAATTCATTAACAATAGTGACTTTCAAAACTACCTACTCCACTGTTCAACGACAAGATGTTGTTGAAGCAGCTAAAGAGCCACCACCTCTTTCTCATATAATAGATTATCAAGTCCTGGTAACATCTCTATTTGTTCCTTCGGAACAAGATCTTGTCCAACCTATGGCAAATCACAGAGTATTCTAATCTCTTTCGTTCCTCGGATTTGTGCCATAATTTCACCAGGGTAGACCCTCGTTTAGACCTCCACCACTACCTATAATATCTGGACAAGAAATATTTCTCGATTTTCAACCGTTGCAAACTAATCTTGGCGTGCATGGACTCAATGATCTGCTGAGCAATGTTTACAACATGGTGTAACACTAGAACTCTCAGCCTTAACAAAAATAATATTCAAGGTTGAAGAGAGTATGCAACATGCCAAATCGAGGAACAATATCTTGCAAGAGGCGTCCTCATGAAAGAACCAAGTCTTCATCCTTGAACCGGTACCAATCTGGGAGGCAACGCATTAAGAAGAAATCTATAAGTCGTCAAGCCGCGAACGACATCATGGACACACGACTCTTTTTCGTGACCCAGAATGGAGAAAAGGTAGTCATACTCCTCTAGAAGTTTGTCATCCTTAAAAGGAGAGAAAGATATGAAGAAGACGTTGTAATCCACAAGTGAAATAGAAAACCCACATCCGGTCACATCATGGATAATGGGATCACAAGGTCACTAGAGAAGTCGTCGAAGATCCAAAAATTTTATGGAACTGGAGATTCAGACGGACAATCAGATGACCTTCTAGACTGCTATCGCAACCATAGGGTCCTAAAATGCAAGCTTTTATCATTAACTTTGACTGGATCAACGATGACTTGGTTCAAATACCTTCCTGATGGAGAACATATATTCTTGGACCGGTCTATGCAAAACTTTCACCGTTCAAAAGAGAAAACCCACAATCATGATTGTTCTCAGTGGGATCACATAAGGTAAAAAATAAACCATGCATAGGTACATTGATTACTTTATGAAAGTAACATTGGTCGTGGAGGGTTAAGATGAAAGTTTGAAGTGTTTGAATTTATAAAGAATTTTTTCATATTTTGCTCCCTCTTGAAAAAATATCTTTCAACAAAGATTTTTTTTGGCACACTTGACATTTTGTGTTTCTTTCAAATTTATATTTGTTTTCTTGTAATGAGCTCAATAATAAACTTAAGAATCATTGCTTCACCCATCTACTTGTTGATAAATTTCATACATATTTATCTTTTTTTTTTCATTTAAAAGAACACATCAAATGACAAATAAGATTAAAATCTTAATTATATTTATACAAGAATTTGTTATCATCAAAACAAATATATTTTTCCCTCTACACCAATGCACTTCATAAGAGAAAGTACACACAACGAATCAAATGTAGGCACTACGTACTCCTAGTAAGCATTTAGTTAGAATAAAGAAAAAACACTCCACAAGGTCTCAAGTAGGACCAAAATTTTTGTCATTATGAAGAGCTTATTTTGAAATATTAGAGGTGTGGCTAATTCTTCCTCCAGATTAGACTTGAAGAGACTCATTACTTTACATAAACCAGATTTTCTTTTTATTGCGGAGCCCAAAATGGACTTTGTTAATTTTCCTCAAAACTTAGTTCTAGTTTCTGGAAGGAGAAATCCAAAACTAAGTGGCATATGGAGGGTGATCGCAACACTGCTTATTTTCATCGGGTTACTAAAATTAAGTAGAAGTTCAGGCCAATTTCAATACTTAGGGATGAAGATTCTTTGCTCACTGATTCCAAAGATATTGATGACCATGCTGTTAAGTACTTCGAAACTCTTTTTTCCTCTAATGTATCTGTTTTGCAAGATTTTGCCTTGGATGACGACACAATTTCCCCTTTGGCAAAAATCATGCATTTTCTTATTTCGAATGAGAAACGCGGTTTTATTCATGGGAGGCACATTCATGGCTGTATCGAGCTGGCATCTGAGGCTTTTAATCTTCTGGATTCTAAGGCGTGGTGTGGTAACGCGACTCTTAAATTGGACATTACTAAGGCGTTTGATATTCTCAGTTGGGATTTCTTGTTGAAAGTACTCCATAAATTTGGCTTCAACGATAAGTTTTGCTTATGGATCAATAATCTTTTTCATTCTATGCATATGTCTGTTAATGTTAATGGTGCTCTTCATGGATATTTCTCTTGTTCGTGTGGGGTCCGACAAGGGGATCCTCTTTCCCTCCCCCTTTGTTTTTTCCTCGCGGAAGAGGTTCTTAGTCGTAAGCTTCTCCAACTTGCTTTTACTAAGAAGCTGGGTCCGATTCAGGGCCCCAACAACATTTCGGTTCCTTCGAACATTTTGTATGTTGACGATGTATTCATATTCTGCAAAGGTAAAATATCTAATATAAAAATTCTCATCTCCACTTTTGAGGAATATGCAAAAGTTTCGGGGCAAATGGTTAATTGCGACAAGTCTTTCATTTTTGGTGGTGGAATGTCATCCTCTAGGTTGAATATTCTGGTAGAGATATCAGGTTTTAAAAAAGGATTTGGTCAATTTGTGTATCTCGATGTCCCTATCTTTAAAGGCAAACTGAAGGTAGTTCATTTGCGGACTATTGTCGATAAAGTCACCAATATGCTAGCTTCTTGGAGAGGATATTTATTGTCTTTTTATGGTAGGGTGGAGCTTGTAAAGTCTGTCGTCTCTAGTATGTTTGTTCATAGTATGGTTATTTATGATTGGACGATCTCGCACATTCGTGACATTGAGCGTGCGATGAAGCGTTTCATATGGAGTGGGGAAACCACAAAGAATAAAGTGATTAATGTGGTGTGGAAGAAAATATGTTATCCTTTAGATGAAGGGGGTCTCAGAATCCGATCTCTCATCAAGGTAAATGAAGCATACAATCTCAAACTTGCCTGGGATTTGCATAATTCTCCTGAGCCTTGGGCAACACTTCTTAGGCACAGAGTTTTGAGGAAACGTAAAATCATCAAGCACCATATTTATTCTTCCCTCTAGTCCAGCCTTAAATCGGAAATGAATAATGTTGTTGATAATTCCTCTTGGAATATTGGTAATGACGAGTCTATTAGTCTTTGGTTTGATCGATGGTGCGGTGATTCGTTACATCTTGGTGTGGAGGCTCTTTCTAGCATTGTGAATCAATCTGTCAGCAGTATATTGTCTAATGGATAATGGGATTTCTCTAAAGCCATTACCCTCATCCTGGCCCCTCTTCAAGCGAGAATTTTGGAGTTCCATATTCCCCTTGTCCTTCGGCCTGATTCTAGAGTTTGGAATCTTTCGCCGAACGATGATTTCTCTTCTAAAATTAGTTATACTTTTAAGAAGTCGGTTGGTCCCCGTAAGAAGTGGTGGAAGTGGATTTGGTCCAAATCAATCCCTCCCTAAAAATCATGTTTTGTGTGGAAGCTCCTTCATACCAAAGGTTCTACGGATAATCAATGAAAAATAAGAAATTTCACTTTTCCTTCGCGTTGTGATTTATGTAAGGAGGTCGAAGAATCTTCTCCTTGCCTTTTTTTCAACTATAAATTTGCATCTTTACTTTGGTCTTGGGTTGATGAAGTCTGAGCTTCTCACAATCCATTCTTGATTGGTCTGATATCTGGAGTCTTTGTAGAAAGTTTGGGCCGGGCCTATGCAAGACCGTTGCGGTTGCTGTCATTATTTTTGTTCTTAATGCTATTTGGTTAGTTAGAAACGGGATGCATTTTCAAAATATTACGTTACGGTTTCTTTTAATCATATATATATATATATATATATATATATATATATATATATATATATATATATATATATATATATATAAAATATTTTTTAATAAAGTAAAATAATAGAATTAAAGAAATGTGTGGATTATATTATAGTTTTGGTAGCACGAGTATTCTTTCCCTGTCAATGTTTGTGAAGTTCATTTATATTAGTTTAAGGTCCAATACTTTCAATTTAAAAATGTTCTAGACAATGGCTATACTTTCAACGGTTGATCATGTCCTTTTCTAAAGGTCCAATAGCATAAAAGTTTATTTTTTAAATCTCATTTACAGTTCTTAAAACATAAATCTAATGACCAGTTTGCCCTTTCAGATTATGCAATATTGCAAGTTATTACTAACTTCTTATCAATTATTGCAATAAAGGGGCACAATATCTTCATGCCCAAACGTTGTTGGCTTGTCTTTGGCTATATATATAGCACCTTATATTGATGGGGTTTTTATAAGGTGGCACAAGCAATATGTTTTGGCTTAACATGTTTGTCTTAACATATTGCATTCAACATTTTGATTTTTATAAATACCTGTCCATTTATTTTAATTTCTACATTTTGACTTTTTTTTTCCACTTCATCTATAATATAAAAAAATGTTGATATATATATATATATATATATATATATATATATATATATATATATATATATATATATATATATATATATATATATATATATATATATATATATATATATATATATATATATATATATATATATATATATATATATATATATATCATTTTCATTTTTTCTTTGTCTCAAAATAATTGTCATTTTATAATATCAATGCATCATTTATTACTCGTTTCGTCTCATAAAAAGTGTCTCCTTTACATTTTTTCTTTGTCTCAAAATAATTATTCTTTTACAATACCAATATAATATTTATTATTATTTTTCACTACTATACCCTTATTTATTAACTTTCATTTTATTCGACTACTTTATTAACTACAATTAATAGGGATATTCTAGTAAATGATATTAGTTTTATCATTAAAATCAATGTATCTATTTTTTTTAGAGAATCGCGCATTGCTTAAATGAAACACTTTTTATGAGACGGATTCCATTGATATACCCCTATTTATTAACTTTCAATTTTTTTCAACTACTCTATTAACTACGTACTACAATTAATAGGATATTTTAGTAAATGATAGGCAAAATATCATTTTTAGTCCCTTAACTTTATCTTGGGGTTCAATTTTGTCCTTTAATTTTTAAAATGTTCAAATTGATCCTTTAACTTTTAAAACAGCGCCACGTTAGTCATTTCGTCAGGATTTGTTAATCAAAGTCAACAAATCATCCAAGTGGCATTGTAATGTGCTGATGTGGAATGTCACGTGTTTAGACCAACTATAGTGACAAAAAAAGTCGTCGCTAAAAATATTTCTAGGTTGTTCTTGCATTTGGGTTTAAACCTCATAGATTTCTCAACATGACACCTAAAAAATCCATTACTCTCATCAATAACATTGTACAGAATCTCAACTATCTTCTTATTTTTCTTTTCAACCTCAACCAAACCACATTGTTCTAACAAATCTCCACGAAAGTAGTAATTACGTACACCAAAAGCATTCAATTAACAAAATTGAAGTTTCAACTCCAAACAACATCGAACACTAAAATTAAGCACCAATTATCATAAACCAAAAAGCTGAACATTTCCAATTACTTGCCTACATCGAGCTAGCATTTGTCTGAGAATTCTCCGGCGCTGGCGCTCTCATCGCAGCTCGTCAAGATTCAAAAAGAAATAACGAAATGCACAATCTTGGTAACACACTAAATCTGTGATCTTCCACAAATATGTGTTGATGAATGTGATATGAAAACGAATCACGACACTGAGCACAAACGAATCAATAATACAAAAATTTAAATTGGGGCTTTTTAAATTGCAACCCTAAATCACCAACACCGAGCAATCACGACAACCCAGATGAATAAAAAATTGTTATACGTGATTAAAACTTCAGAGAGAAAGAAAAAGGGTGCTTATGGAGAGAAAGAAAAAGAGAGCGTGAAAAAAACTTTTATCAATTGCTATGTTGTTTCAATTTTTATTCTGATGCAACTCGGTTTGCATTCATTGGTTGAAAATAAACTTTGCTTTTCAAATTCTTTAACCTTTTCTCTTTTATCAATGCAGATTTCAGACATCTAAAATTCTCTCTAAAAGCCAAAAGTTGTCTTTTATCTCACAACGATTCTCTCTCTCCCGCTCCATCTTCATGTTTTGCAGCTTCCATCTTCTTCAACTATTCATACGATTTTAGGGTGATTTTTTTCTATATTAACCCCAACCTGATTCTGATCTTACATGTTCTCCGTCTTCATCTGATTTTTGTTAAGCTTTATTTCAACGAAGGTGGACTTTGTGGTACAAAACAAAGAAGTATGCACTTGTTATATATATATATATATATATATATATATATATATATATATATATATATATATATATATATATATATATATATATATATATATATATATATATATATATATATATATATATATATATATATATATATATATATATATATATATATATATATATATATATAAAGTATTGTATTCTTTTTTGCTTCATGTATTTGTTGATTTTCTGGCATTTTGGTTATTGATATAATGGAAAAAAGTTTCAAAATTTATGTATGAGTATGACTTTATTATTGTGTCTTTGTTCTGAAAAAATTTATGATAAATTTCGTGTTTGTTGTTTTTAATGTTTTCCCGTTTCTGATGAAGTTTGTGTTTATTGTTTTTATATTTTTGATGTTTCTGGTGAAATTTATGTTTGTTGTTGTATTTGTTTTGATGTTGCTAACGAAGTTAGTGTTTGTTGTTGTTATAGTTTTGATGTTTCTGATGTAGTTTGTATTTGTTGTTGTACTTGTTTTGGTGTGTTAGACTACAACACCAGACCTAGAGGGGGCGTGAATAGATCCGGAAATAAAAATAACCTTTCAAAATGATTATTTAAAAACTTATTTAAAAAACAATGTTGAGCGGAAGGATTTTGGCCTAGATCAATATAGTAGTCTAAACGAATCTAGTTATTGAAAACTCATATATGCACGAGCTATATGGAATTAATCATAATGATAAAATCAATCAACATAATAATACCTCAATTAATCGTTTAATATCTAACACAATGATTTCCTATTTTTAATGAAATCATATTAAAAACATAATATGATAATTTATTGAACATGTGACGCACAATCAATTTTTTTAGAATTTTCTTTGAGATTTGTTGATATGAAAAAACACTTACAATCAAAGTGATTATAAGTTAATTAACAAATTAATTTAAACCTTAATAATCAAAGAGAAATTCTATACGAATCAATCGATCAAATAACACATTCAACACATTGCATATAGAGAGTGAATGAAAGTAGGAGATAGAAAAATGCAATTTTCCTTTGAGTTAAACAAGCTAAACAATTTGTCAAACACTTGACGTGCAATCAAAGTTTCAGAATTTTGCTTTGTGTTGTCTTGATATGAAAAAACCCTTATAATCAAAAGTGATTATAACCAACTCAACACACATTCAAAACAAAAACAGTGTCGGAAAATTCCTACTTGTTGATAAATTACTCAATGTTATTTGACAAAATAATGTATGAAGATTAAGGCAAGTAAAGCAATAAAAGATAAGAGTCATAAGGATTTGTTTAGGAAGTTCACCAATCGTCCTCGCTATGGCTACATATCTCCCAATTAAAAATTTGGAATTAGGATAATTTCTTACTTTGCAAAAGTATGGTTACAAGGGAAGTGTTTAGGAGAAATCCTACAACCCCTAACCGTTTGATGTTGATTCAACCCATTCTCTTCTTTTGCTCTTCAACAAGACCAAGACCAACATATACAACCTATTCGCCGCTTAAGTTACTTCCTTAAAATGATTTCAAACACTCCAAAGTTTCTTGCAAAGATTTCAAACACTCAAAGGGATTTCACTTGAGTAAATCCGATTACACACTATCAACACAAGATCACCGATTCTATTATCCAATTGTTGCTACTTCCTTAAAAATATTTCAACCACTCTAAGGTTCCTTGAAAAGATTTCAAACACTCCAAGGGATTTTTCACATGAACAATTCCTTCTCGCACGATCTTGCACGAAAACCCCCAATTCAACAAATGATTTTGGAGGATAAACCCGATGGGTTTTCCCGGATGAAGACCTCTACAAATATCAACCTAAACCAATTGGAAATCCACAATTCTTCGTCAAGATGGCACTCTGAAGGAACATCATCACAATGTAATGTTGGTGTGTATGCATATATTGGAAGGTTGAAGAAGAAGAAGAAATGTAGGCTGATTTTATGGTATCATCAAGTTGGAATGATGCATGAAAGATATATTTATAGTTGGACTCTTTTTAGGTAAAATATGGTAGTTTCAGAATGAAAAAATAATGAAAAATTACCCATAAAATAGTATGTGTCGACCTGAAATCTTTATGTGTCGACACATGTAAAACAATGGCTAAAAGTATTAATAATGTAGTATATGTGCTAACACATAAATCATATGTGTCGACACATGTGCTTGTGTTTTAAAGAAGAAATGTTGAAAGCTTTAAAATTGAAGTACGTGTGTCGACACATAAATCGTATGTGTCGACACATTCTGAAACCATTAAGAAAATGCAGAAATGCAGAATTTATATGTCGACACATACAAATTTCAGGTCGACACAAAAGTGTTGATTTTGTGCAAAAACTGATTTTTCATGATTGGAACAATTTTTAAAGTTATTTTAAATGATTCCTAAGACCTCCAATGCAAGGGAGTACCATAAGACATAAGGATATTGTCCACCATACTGAAATGCTAGCTTTCAGAGTTTTGACATCATGCAAAAAATCTAATAGTGAAGTTGCAGTCACAAACTCCCCCTTTTTTATGATGGCAAAACTTGCAACGATGCATTTCGTGTAGATATCGAAGGACCCCCCCTGACTTTGTGCTTCCCATCTTCATCTCGCATATTATTTTTCCCCTTTGACAACATAAAAAAGAAAGAAGGCAAATCGTGAGAAGTATCATATTTCAATACCAATTCTAATATATCATACAAAGACATTTTTACAAAGAAGAGCCTACAATTACATATCATCACACACACACACACACACACACACACACACACACACACACACACACACACACACACACACACACACACACACACACACACACACACACACACACACACACACACACACACACACACACACACACACACACACACACACACACACACACACACACACACACACACACACACACACACACACACACACACACACACACACACACACACACACACACACACACACACACACACACACACACACACACACACACACACACACACACACACACACACACACACACACACACACACACACACACACACACACACACACACACACACACACACACACACACACACACACACACACACACACACACACACACACACACACACACACACACACACACACACACACACACACACACATATATATATATATATATATATATATATATATATATATATATATATATATATATATATATATATATATGTAACGATGCAAAAAAATAATAGATAACAAGCATAAAACATTACCAAACATATAATACAATTTTCATGAATAATAATGAATGTGATAAAAGAGCAAGCTAGTTAAGTTGCTTATATAGCATCACGATTTTGTAACACAGCATAATGGAGCTCCCAATGCCGCACACACATGTGTCTAGAATAGTGACAAGAACATGTCACTATTCAATCCAAAATGAAAAAGTTACCATAAAATGTGACTCAACTACAACATGAACCGTTCATGCAATTAACATGCTTACATTCAACTCATGCACAAATACAAGAAATTATAATAGAAACACATACTTGTACATACAAGAATAAACTTATATAATGTGAATGAGTTAATACATGAAGTTATTATAAGCATGTACATTGAGAACACACAATAGTTATCAATCAAAATTTTGAGAAATGAACATTCATGGTTTTCATCATTTGAGAACATAGCAAGCATTTTTCATCAACTAAAACATGTAATAAGAAACTTATTACTTTCAAGGAGAGATTTGGAACAATATTACCTCACTCTTGATTGAATGGAAGTTGCACTCACATGATGAAAAAAATACTCAGACGAATTTTTAGAGAAAAAGTATAAAAGTGCAAGCATCATAATAAAGAAGGCAACATTGGAGACATTAATAATCCCCAATTCTAGATGTTTGTTGAAAGACGATTGGATGCAAATGTTTTTTTGAAAAAGTCGGTAAGTTAATTTTTACTATTAGGATGCACGAACAAAACATCTCTTTTTTCAACATGATTGCGAATGTAATTCCCCACGCATGTGTTCCTTCCTTGAGTTACTTTTTTTGGAGCATGGGAGACCAATTCAACTCCCCATAAGACTTATTTCAAATACTCCTTGCATAAGCTATGAGAATTCTTTGACAAGTCACATATTAGTAAAATCAAATATGATGTAATGTCAAATATGTTATGCTTAATGTTTAATGAAGTTAACATTCTTATGTACACATAAGTGTTTATAAGAAATACGTGAAAATATAATGTGTTAAGGATATTTCAAGTATATAAATTGATAAAACACTATGATTATCAATTGAGAATTATGTTGCAAATAAACACTCATAATATGTATACCATACATCAAGTATGTCATGTATTTAGAGAAATAAACAAGTAAAAGAGAGAACTTACTAAAAAGCGAAGATTAAGTTGATATTACCTCACTGTATAATATGATGGAGGATGCACTTGCATTTCTCACGAGACTCTCGAAATAAAGTTGAACCGAATGCAAAGTATTCCCCAAAGATTTTAGAACAACACGATCTTACCACTTTTCACTTTGACAAAGTACCCAAAAGTATAACTTGTGATGAGTCCAAGAAGATCATTAATTTGATGATCATTCATTTTAATTGAACTCTCATCTTTTATCCTTTCCATGTTAGTTATATTTCTCCTCCTCATGTATCACCGATCCAGTTTGATCAACTCCTTCTTCAGCGTCATTGAGTATGTATCTTGAAGATAAAATTACATCATGAGATGAAATACCTTTTTTATTATTCTTGGATACAATATCAAAATTAACTTACATATCTTTTAGCAATTAAACAAAACTCGTTGTTGCTTTCTAAATCACATAATCCATCATCTTGCCCCATATACGATAGAATTAGAATATGTTCATATGCCTTAAACCACCTGTTGTACCCCAAAATTTGCCCTCTCATTTATCAAATATTTTCTCACAAGATTGTAAGTCTCAGAGTGCCTAAGAGGGGGGGGGTGAATTAGGTCTTATAAACATTTATTCGGTTTTATGAGAATGCTTGGTAGTAATTTTTGGTTAAGTATTTGAAGGTTTTGATTATATCTTTATCTTTTCTCGATTATGGTGATGAAAGCGATAAATGCGGAAAAGTAAAGAACACGGTGATATATCCTGGTTCCCCTCACAATCCGAGAGTACTCCAGTCCCCTTTCCAACACGAAAGAGATTTCACTATAGTTAGAATGATTGTACAACCTATGCTTACTATCTATCCTATAGGGTGATCAAAGGTTCTTAACACCTTTAAGACCAAACAAACACTAATGTGAATGAAGAACAATCCTCTTCAAATCACAACACTTACTTCCAACAATCCTGGATAGTAAGGGAATACTTACTTTTAAGTAATACAATGATTAATTTGAAGTAGATGGATAGCTTTATCAATCTTCAATGATCTTCTTCTTCAAGATAAAAACAATTCTCAAACAATGTATATAAATGTTCACAATGTATGTATGAAACTTGTAATGATAATGAAAGTGTATATGGCAAGTTTCACAAATTATGAACACATGAAAGTTTATGTGCAAATTTGAATGAATGAGAAAATTGTTAATATGAAGAAGGTTTTTGTAGTATGAAAATGTTATTGTGTTCTTGTTTTGAAAATCTGAAAAATTCTGCATTTTATAAAGTTGTAAGAACCTCTTCATTCATGCCAATTCATATGAAAAGTTGCAATGCATTCATGAAAAGATACCACTTAAAAAATGTTCAAAAAACAAAGTAAAAGCTGCATTGGTTCGCTAGGAACCGGTTCCGACACTGACAGAACCCGGTTCTTAGTGAACGTTATAAGTTGGAATTCAAATTTATCACGCAGGAACCGGTTCCCCTATTGGTACAACCCGGTTCCTGGTACAAAAACCAGGGACAGGTTTTTTGAGAAAAGCTGGAACCCGGTTCCCTGTTAGGGAGGAACCGGTTCCTAAAGGTTTATTTTCAAAAATACATTTTGAAAGATATTTCAAACAAAGTTTTTCTTGATGTTAAAGTTATGGAATATGTATATGTTGATGAATGCATATTGTGAACATCTATATTCAGGGTTTTAAGAATTATTTATACCATATTGACATTTGATGATTTCTTTAATAATTCTTCAATAATCTTCAAGACTTTAATTTGATGTTGATAAGCTTTTTGCACATCCTTTGAAACTTGATGTCCATGTTGTCTTCATCAAAACACATGCTTTAAATATGACTTGAGAAGCTTGCAATTACATTCTCCCCCTTTTTGATGATGACAACCAAGTCTTGAAAACGATTTCTTGAAATGTTCATGTTGTTTTGTGTAGCGAACATGTTGAGCAAATGCAAGGCTCCCCCTAAATTGTATGCTCCCCCTAAGTCCATGATTCTTTGAATTTTGGAGAGAGTTTGACATTTATTTGGGCCTGCAATTTCTTTGAAACAAAACAACATACATGCATACTCTTCTCCCCCTTTGTTAACATAAAAAAGGATGGGGAAAAAGAGTGAAATAGATACATATAAAAATTAAGACGAGTATCTTTTAGATTTAATCTTGTTGATACTCCTTGGCTAATGTCACCAATAATTTTGTCAATAGGATGGTCTCTATGAGTTCTCCATTCTTTTGGTAGATCATTAGTGTTTGAATCTTGCTGAACAATGTTTTCTGAATTTTCCGGTGATTTCTTAATTCGATCAATTGAAAGATCTTCCGGGGGTAAATCTATAGGATCATCATCATCACAAACAACTACTTCCTCCTTGGAGGGGTTAGTTTCATCAAAAGATACATGCATAGATTCTTCAATAGTTAAAGTTCTTTTATTATAAATTCTATATGCTTTACTAGAAAGTGAATAACCAAGAAATATACCTTCGTCGGATTTCTCGTCAAACTTACCGAGATTATCCTTGTCATTTTTAAGAACAAAGCACTTGCATCCAAAAATGTGAAAGTGAGCAATATTTGGCTTTCTTCCTTTGAAGAGTTCATATGGAGTCTTCTTTATTATAGGTCTAATGATAACTCGATTTCCAACATAACATGCCATACTAACCGCATCCGCCCAAAAAATTTTAGGAAGATTTGCATCACTAAGCATTGTTCTTGCAAGTTCCACTAGAAACCTATTCTTTCTTTCAACTACTCCATTTTGTTGTGGAGTTCTAGGTGCTGAAAAATTATGAGAGATACCATGTTCTTCATAAAATTCTTCAAATTGAGCATTTTGGAATTCTCCACCATGATCACTTCTTATGGATACAATCTTTAGTGATTTTTCATTTTGGATTTGCTTAGCATACTTCTTAAAGGCTTTGAAAGCATCACTTTTCTGCACAAGAAACAAAGTCTAAGAATATCTAGAAAAATCATCAATAATGACTAAAGCGTATACATTACCTCCGAAGCTTTTTGTTCTTGATGGACCAAAGAGATCCATGTGTAACAATTGTAGTGGTCTTGTAGTAGACACCACATTCTTAGATTTGAAAGTTGTTTTGGTCTGTTTTCCCTTTTGGCATGCATTACATAATTTGTCCTTGATGAACTTCATCTTTGGTAGACCAATAACTAAGTCATGCTTAACCAATTTGTTCAAGTGCTCCATGTGAATGTGAGCGATCCTCTTGTGCCATAACCAATCGTCATTGTTGTTTACCATAAGACATTGTACCTTCAGAGACAAATCATCTAAAGTAATCATAAAAATATTGTTAGTTCTTATACCTTTGAGTTTTACCTCATTGGTTGCCTCATCCATAATGAGACATTCATCTTTGTTGAATTTGATCTTGAACCCTCTATCGCAAAGTTGACTTATGCTAAGAAGATTGTGCTTTAATCCTTCAACATAGAGAACATCCTCAATTTGAATGGATGGAAGTGTGCCAACTATTCCAACGCCAAGAATCTTTCCTTTGGTGTTGTCTCCATAGGTGACATACCCTTTGGCTTTATGTACTAGATATGAAAATTGGTGTACATCTCCTTTCATATGCTTTGAACATCCACTATCAAGATACCAAACATTTGATGTGGATTTCAAGCATACCTACACAAACAAATTATTCTTTGTTAAGTACCCAAGTTGCCTTGGGTCCTTCATAGTTAGTTCCCTTTTTCACCCACACATAATGCCCACTTGATATACTAAAGTTTCTAACATAGCAAGCATTAGGTGTATGGCCTTTAATACCATAATAAAAACAAGTAGGTTCAAAGTTACTTCTATATCTAGAAGGATAAGATTTCTTCTTAGGAAATGTTTTCTTTTTCGATACATTAGCCTTTTTCTTTTGA
Organism: Vicia faba; assembly: GCA_948472305.1. Classification (NCBI taxonomy): domain Eukaryota; kingdom Viridiplantae; phylum Streptophyta; class Magnoliopsida; order Fabales; family Fabaceae; genus Vicia; species Vicia faba. Next base: position 331,536 of record CATIWC010002180.1, read on the forward strand.
TGATTATGAACAACTTGCTTCTTTTCTACTTTCTTGGGATTTGAACTATTACTAGCCTTTACAAAAACAGTGGGATTGTTACTTGGTTTCTTAGAATTCACATAACCAAGACCCCTTTTATCATTTGGATAACGTTGTTGGCTTAGTAATCCTTCCAATCCTATTTGTCCTTTTTCATATCGTTCAATGACTCTTTTTAATTGAACAATTTGAAAGACATTTGATTCACACTTGGAGCATGCAAAGTTTTCTTTTTCTTTAATAAAATTCTGTTTTTGAAGATCAAAATCTTTAGTCATGGTGTCAATTTTTTCTAAACAATTTAGAAGTTCTTTTTCTTGATTTGATACCTTTTTGTATAAACTTTTGCATTCTTTCAAGAGTTCATCAATAGCATCTTGAACATCATCATCAAAAAGATTAAATTCATTACTAACCTCTTCTTCATTGTCGGAGTGATGTGAAGCCATTAATGCTAGATTTGCACATTCCTCGCTTTCCGAATCGGATGAAGAACTTATCTCATTATCTTCCCATGCAACATAAGCCTTTTTGTTCTTGAACTCCTTTTTGCCTTTGAATCCATTTTTCTTGGAGAGTTTTGGACAATCCGGCTTTATGTGACCTTGCTTTCCACATTCATAACATGTGACATCTTGTGTTAATGTGGAGGCTTCTTTATCTTTATGATTATAAAATTTCTTCCTCTTGACAAAGTTAGCATTATGAAGATTATTTTTATGACCAAAATATTTTCCTAACCTTTTTACAAGAAGCAAGAAGTTTTCATCTTCCTCCGATGCATCTTTATCTTGACTTTCCTTTGAATCAACTTTCAAGGCAATGCCTTTGGATTTCTTCTCTAAATTTTCATGTTTTTCAAGTCTACCGAGTTCCGTTTCATATTCTTGAAGTTTGCCAAATAATGTAGCGGAAGTCATTGCAGAGAGACTCTTCTTTTCTGAGATTGTCGTTACCTTTGGTTGCCATTCCCTAGTTAATGATCTAAGGATTTTCAAGTTGAGTTCATCATTTGTCAAGGTTTTACCAAGAGCATTTAAGTGATTTGTCAAATGCACAAATCTCTTTTGTAAGTCAAGAATGGATTCTCCGGGCTGCATTCGAAATAGTTCATATTCTTGACTCAAGGTATTTAGCCTTGATCTTTTTACTTCAGCCGTTCCTTTATGAGTTTGAACCAGGGTATCCCATATTTCTTTTGCTGTCTTGCAGTTCGAGACACGGAAAAATTCGTCCATACTGAGTGCACCTTGAAGAAGGTTTATTGCCTTTTTGTCATAGAGAACTTTCTTTTTATCATCGTCGTCCCATGCAGTTTTGAGTTTTACAAAACTAATCCCATTGATTACTGATATTGGGATAAAAGGACCATTTTCAACAGCATCCCATACTTCCTCTCCTTGTGCTTCTAAATGCGCCTTCATGCGTATTTTCCAGAAGTCAAAATATTCACCACAGAATAGAGGAGGCTTGTTGTTACTACCACCATCTCTGAAGACTGGTTGATGATTTGCGGAAGCCATTCTGGATCTTTAGGAACAAGTTACCTATAACTTGCTCTGATGCCAATTGTAAGTCTCAGAGTGCCTAAGGGGGGGGGGGGGGGTGAATTAGGTCTTATAAAAATTTATTCGGTTTTATGAGAATGCTTGGTAGTAATTTTTGGTTAAGTATTTGAAGGTTTTGATTATATCTTTATCTTTTCTCGATTATGGTGATGAAAGCGATAAATGCGGAAAAGTAAAGAACACAGTGATATATCCTGGTTCCCCTCACAATCCGAGAGTACTCCAGTCCCCTTTCCAACACGAAAGAGATTTCACTATAGTTAGAATGATTGTACAGCCTATGCTTACTATCTATCCTATAGGGTGATCAAAGGTTCTTAACACCTTTAAGACCAAAAAAACACTAATGTGAATGAAGAACAATCCTCTTCAAATCACAACACTTACTTCCAACAATCCTGGATAGTAAGGGAATACTTTCTTTTAAGTAATACAATGATTAATTTGAAGTAGATGGATAGCTTTATCAATCTTCAATGATCTTCTTCTTCAAGATAAAAACAATTCTCAAATAATGTATATAAATGTTCACAATGTATGTATGAAACTTGTAATGATAATGAAAGTGTATATGGCAAGTTTCACAAAATTATGAACACATGAAAGTTTATGTGCAAATTTGAATGAATGAGAAAATTGTTAATATGAAGAAGGTTTTTGTAGTATGAAAATGTTATTGTGCTCTTGTTTTGAAAATCTGAAAAATTCTGCATTTTATAAAGTTGTAAGAACCTCTTCATTCATGCCAATTCATATGAAAAGTTGCAATGCATTCATGAAAAGATACCACTTAAAAAATGTTCAAAAAACAAAGTAAAAGCTGCATTGGTTCGCTAGGAACCGGTTCCGACACTGACAGAACTCGGTTCTTAGTGAACGTTATAAGTTGGAATTCAAATTTATCACGCAGGAACCGGTTCCCCTATTGGTACAACCCGGTTCCTGGTACAAAAACCAGGGACATGTTTTTTGAGAAAAGCTGGAACCCGGTTCCCTGTTAGGGAGGAACCGGTTCCTAAAGGTTTATTTTCAAAAATACATTTTGAAAGATATTTCAAACAAAGTTTTTTTTGATGTTAAAGTTATGGAATATGTATATGTTGATGAATGCATATTGTGAACATCTATATTCAAGGTTTTAAGAATTATTTATACCATATTGACATTTGATGATTTCTTTAATAATTCTTCAATAATCTTCAAGACTTTAATTTGATGTTAATAAGCTTTTTGCACATTTTGAAACTTGATGTCCATGTTGTCTTCATCAAAACACATGCTTTAAATATGACTTGAGAAGCTTGCAATTACAAAGATCTCCTTTGGTTCAAGACTGCACAAGGGTTGGTCAGCTCAAGACACCTCCTTAAGCACTGATGACTGAAATTAGGGTTTGAGATTAAACAAGGATAATTTAACTTTTAATGACTCATATGACTTTTATGGATAATTATGGACCCCCAATATTTCTCATGTCAAATTTCAAGTCTTGGATCACATTTTTGCTCAGTCAATTGAGCAGTTGACCTAAAAATCAACTGTATTGGGAAAAAAGTCAACTGTGGTCAATTTAAAGTCAAACTTCATAATTTTTTGTTCATATCAACATTATGAACTCATATGTATCATTTTATCAAGTTTGGACCATAATTCATCAAGAAATTTGATCAGATCACCAAAAGGGCAAAATGGTCAAAATTAGGGTTTTGACTGAGAAAGGTATATTTGGTTGTAATAGTTAATTATATTTAAATTCTTGCAATCACCATTTGTAAAAATATATACCCCACCCCCCAAATGATGTAATAGCGTAGAATATTTACTTTCCGCAATTTATCGCTTTATATAAATGCTAGAAATTAGGGTTTGTATGGCAAGACATAAAATCAACAAGTAGCAAACCCTAATCAAGACAAATCAAGCATGTAAATCAATACACTTGCACACTTACGCCCTTAGGGCAAACCCACTTTGTTGCCTTATAAAATGGTCATATTATGCATGTGAGGTATCTTAGCAAAAGCAATCAAATAATACAAGATCATTGTCCCTTAATGACACTATCAAAGTTGCCTTTCAAAAATGATCTTAGTCCCTTAAAGAAAATGCTAAGATATCTTACAATATTGCTAATCATGGCTATACGATGACCCTTGCCCATCCCTTTTACATCCAAAGATAGGGTTACTTACCAAATCAGTGGTAAGATAACAATGTCAAAGGAAAGAGGAAATAAACATGAAAGACTTTTGAGTAGGTAGAATGTTCCTAGTTGCTTGCTCATTTTCAAAACCAAAAACATCCTTGCTATTTTCAAAACAAACACCAACACTTTCAAAAAACATCTTTCAAACTAAATCAACACTTTGTATATATTCTTACGAACGAGAATCATTACAAAGTTTGCCTAAACGATGACACCTTTTCAAAATACTTTCAAAAACCACACAAAGCACATTTTTCAAACAAAAGCAAGTGATCTAGCAAGAAACTAAGAGCCCATAGAAAACTATGGATGAAAAGGGTGCTAATAACTTCCCTTTTCATAATCTACCCCCCAAACTCAAGAAAACATCTCAAAGGTCTTTCCTGTTCTTTTCAGCCTTTCCTTTTGGATAAAAGAAAAGTCGGTGGCGACTCTTGCTAAACCGCAACATTTACGATAAAACACAAAACGACCAAGTCAGTTCTCTCACCATGTTACAGAACTGGCGACTCTGTTAGGGAATAGCTTAAAAGTGGGGTTAACTTAGAGCTAGATCACATTTAATTGCTTTCAATGTTTGACTTGTATGCTTTACATTTTTGTTCTTTGTTTGGGTTTGAATCCTCTACCCGGATTTGGGATACCTTATAGGTAAGTAGCAATACATTGTGGAAACTGCACGGGGTATACCGACATGGTCTAAGCCATATCTACGTTAGTGTGACATATTTGTGGATACTAGTAGCCCTTGAGTAGTCAAGGAGAATACGGGGCCGCTGAGTGATGTCATGAAGCACTAACTAACTTCTAGAACCTTTACTTGACCAACTTGGCCATTAGGACGTAGTAAGATGACCGGATTTGGTGCAGTCCGAAGTTGGTAGATACTCGATACTACACTCATTGAGGTTTGGTTTTTTGGGATATTTCGGTCTCCATTAAAGAGGCTTGTGCTGAAACAATGCCCAAGGAAACAAACCAGTGATATTGAGCTCCTTTAGAACCCGATTACTATTTCCAGGACAGGTTTGAGCCAACTAAACTTTAAGAGGGTACTTACCTATGAGACTCCGTGCAAGCCTAAACCTAAGGACTTGTTTGTTTTGTTTGTATATATTTACTTGTACATAACATCATAAACATCATAACATCATACTTATAATCACTAACCATTTCAAGGATTTTTGGGATTTGTCTTTGTTCTGTTTTGTAGGACATGGATTCTATTCGCAGGAAAACCATTCAAGTCAATCTTGTAAGGATCCCTCCTCAACTTAAAGAGTTAGCATCAAGGGTTTCCGAAAATTCTCCATTTATCGAAAGACATGGTCGCCTCCTAAACTTGGTGACCTCCAACACTGATGAGGACATGGTGAAGATGCTCTTCCAATTCTTTGATCCTCTACACCATTGCTTCACATTTCCCGATTATCAACTTGTGCCAACTTTGGAAGAATTCTCCCAACTCTTGAGAATTCCCATTCTCAATCAACTACCCTTCAACGGTATGGAAAGAGATCCAAAACCAGAAGATATTGCTCAAGCCCTACACTTGCAACCATCTGATGTCACAACTAATTGGGAAACAAGGAGTGGTGTCAAAGGTTTCTTAACGAAGTTCTTGTTTGAGAAAGCTCAAAACTGTTGGAACTCCTTGGACTTGCAAGCTTTTGAGGAAATTGTGGCTTCCCTCATCTATGGGATGGTTTTGTTCCCAAATCCTGACCAACTCATAGATGTAAACGCAGTCAAAATCTTTATGTCACGTAACCCGGTGCCTACTTTGTTAGGAGACATCCTACATTCTTTTCACACCCGCACTATGAGGAAAAGAGGTATCCTTATGTGTTGTACTCCTATCTTTGAAAGATGATTTATTTCGCATCTTCCCCAATATGTATTGAAGAACGAGCAAGGTTCAAGGTGGTCACATAGGTTGATGACGCTCAGACATTTAGACATTCATCGGTGTTCCCGATCTGTGGAGAGTGTTACTATCATCGACCGTTATGGAGAATTCCCTAATGTCCCCTTACTTGGCATTAGAGGAGGTATCACATACAACCCCTGCTTAGCCTTAAGACAGTTTGGTTACGCCCGAAGGGATGGTCCACATGAGATGCTTATCTAAGGGTTGGTGTTTGACTACGAGAATGACGATCAAGGTCACCGCCAGAGGTTTATCCGAGCTTAGAAGAGTTTGAACAAGGTAGATAGTAAGACGTTGAGGCATAAGAATTCCATCCCTCTTGAGCCTTATCTCAAATGGGTACGAGCCCGTGCTCAAAGTCTTATGATGCCTTATCCCTCCATTCTCCCAGTTATCAAAGAGCCTATTGTAGAAGGAGATGTCCCATACACTATCCTGCATCCTAGCATGCCCACCTCTCTCGAAGACTTGCAAAGGGATTGGATACAACTTAAGGGGGAGCGAGACACTTTCGAGGCCCAATTGTACGCCAGCGAGAAGAAGGTTCTGGAACTCACCAAGCAACTTCATGAGGAGCGGAGTCTGAACGCCTACATCGCACCAAAGAGGATGCGTTCATCTTTTTTATCATAGAGTTTTTGTATTTCTTTGTAAGCCCAAAGAGGCATGATGTACTCAAACTTTGATTTATTAATGTAACATGTGTTCCTTTTTGGTCAAAAGCAAATTTAAGTCTCTAATTTCCTTGAAATCATTGCATATGCATCTTCATTCATCATAACATAAACAGGTTTCTTACCACAGGTCTCCTTATCTTTCTACTGTTTATTTCAGTAATATGGATCTTGAGCAGACAATAAAAGATCTCCAGGCGTAGAATGATCAGTTTCAACAAATGTTCTTAACTTTGGCCAAAGGACAAGAGGATTTGAAAACTTTGTTGATCGAAGAAAAGGAGAATAAAGCAAAGAAATCAACCGGTGTTTTGAATCTAGGAAGAAGGTTCCCAGGGCCAGCCAGACGGACCCTAGACTTCGCAACATCATCGGGTGAAAAGGATAATCAAGAAGGGAAAAACAAGGAAGTGATTGCCCATCCAGAATCTGAAGAGGAAGAAGATGATGATTACTTTGAAGAGAAGTATCCTCCGGCTGACGACAAATACAAACATCTGGAAGAGCACCTAAGTGCAATGGAGATTCTGAAAGTGCCCGGGCTGGACTTTGAAGAGATGGGTTTGGTGTCTGGGATTGTTATTCCACCAAAGTTCAAGGCACCAGTGTTTGCTATGTACGACAGAGTTTCGTGTCCCAAGATGCATCTCCGATCTTATGTGAGGAAGATACAACCTCACACTGCTGACAGAGATTTATGGGTCTACATCTTTTAGGATTGTCTATCCGGGACTCAGCTAGATTGGTTCTATCAACTGGAAAGGGCCAATATCCATAATTGTAAGACCTTGCCGCTGCTTTTTATAAACAGTAACAATTTAATGAAGACCTTTCTCCCACCCGTACTCAACTCCAAAGTCTGACTATGGGTTCAAACGAGGGTTCAAAGACTACGCTTAGAAATGGAGAGACTTAGCAGGAAGAGTCCATCCTCCCCTGTCTGACAGGGAGCTAGTAGACATGTTTTTGGGTACCCTGTCCGGTCCTTTCTTTAATCATCTAATTAGAAGCTCCTCAGCAGGCTTCACTAAATTAATCTTGACTGGGGAAAGAGTGGAAGCTAGGATTAAGAGTGGGAAGATCCAAAAGGACGCATCCTCCAGTGCCGTGAGAAAACCATTTATTGGGAAGAAAGAAGTTGGTGTTGTGTATCCTCAAAGGAATCAAGATAGAACTGAATGCCGTCCAACGATAGGGGACATCATGATCCCTAAGCCTGTACCAACTCAACAAAGGAATAACCAACCTAGAACAGAAAGATCAGTAAGACAATTTACCCGGATAAATATGACACTATCTCAAGTCCTGCCACATTTGTTGAGATCTAATCTGGTAACTTTGAAGGAAGCCCCGAAGAATCCCAACACCGCCTCTCCTCATTACAACCCTAATGCACATTGTGCTTACCATTCAGAAAGTCCAGGCCATGATACCAACTATTGATGGGCTTTGAAAAACAAGGTGCAAGACCTTCTCGAGGCAAAAGAAATTGAATTGATGCTCTTGAGATCCCAAATGTTATCACCGCTCCTATGCCCAAGCATGGCCGTGATGTTAACACTGTTGAAGATGATGTGTTTGTTACTGTTGTTGATGAACTCGTTACTCCTCTCCTGACTGTCAAGAGGAACCTGTTGAAGGCCATTTTATTTCCGGGTTGTGGCAAAGGCTGCCACCTCTGTTTATCCCTACCAACTGGTTGTTATTTATTGAAAGCAGGTGCCCAGCCCCTAATGGATGACAAAGAGATTTTTTTTGAGAAAACTCCCGTTCCAACCATTTCTTAAAAAGATGTTTCAATAGTAACCATTTCCGCCAATCCTTCCAGGGTCTCCACCAAAAGACCCGTTAGAATTACATCTGTTCCTAAGGTGACTCCACTGATAATTACTATGCCCGGACCGATCCCGTACTCCTCAGATAAAACTGTCTCCTGGAACTATGGGGGTGACGTCTACTATCACGGTGTCAAGCAGGACTGGCTGATGAAGACTCAATTTTTTAGACAGCTGACCTCGACATCAGCAACATTGTAGGAACCAGCAAAATAACCCGAAGCGGAAGAGTATTCTCCCCAGAGATTGCTCCTCCGAAAACTGTCATCGGTCCTATGATCATCCCTGCTTTTGTTCCTGTTGACACTACTACTACAGTCCCCATGGTTACCCCTACTGACACCCCTACCACCGAGTCGACCAAGACTCGGGGAAAAGGCATTTTGGTTGAGCCTGTCGGATGAAGGCGCAATCAATATCTATCCCAGAAGCCTCTAAGAAGGAGATGAAAGAAATTTTGAAAATCATAAAGAGAGGCGATTGCAATATAGTCGAACAGGTAGGGTAGACCCCATCAAAGATTTATATGCTAGCTTTACTGTTGTGCTCCGAGGCTCATGCGAAGGCCTTGGTGAAATTTCTTAAAACTGCCCATATGCCATAGGAAACCTCTACTGATCAATTCCAAGACTGTGTGGCTAGTTTGACAGCTAACAACGGTTTAGGCTTTTCTGATGCTGACCTGACACCTGGAGGGAGGAAACACAACGAGGCATTACATGTTTCTGTCGAATGTAGGGGCACAACTTTGGCCCATGTCCTGGTTGATATTGGTTCATCTTTAAATGTGCTACCTAAGAAAGCTCTTGATAGACTAGACTGTGAAGGTCTGACCTTAAAACCCAGCAACATAGTGGTAAGGGCCTTCGACTGTTCAAAGAGAATGGTGCATGGAGAGGTGGACATCCCCATTAAAGTTGGAACTCAAACCTTTGATTCAGCTTTCTACGTGATGGACATTCTCCCTTCCTATTCATGTTTATTGGGTCGACCTTGGATTCATGACGCTGATTCCATCACCTCTACATTACATCAGATGTTGAAATACCCAACCAAGGAAAAAATCATTATTGTCCATGGAGAGGAGGAATATATGGCCAGTCACCCGAACTCCTTCAGATACGTGGAAATGGATGGTGAATTCATCGAAACTCCGTGTCAGCATTTCGAGGAAGTCCCACAAACAGTGGCAGCAACCAAGACTATTTCCCAAGTCCCAAAGATTACAAGATCTCTGTTAAAGATGTCTTCTCTGAAAGATGCCAAGGCAGTGGTCGAAGAAGGTGGGTGTACTATTTGGGGCCAACTCCCGGATATCCCTTACAAATCTAACAAATTTGGTTTGGGTTTCACTTCAGGAGCCCATAAAGATGTTCGTCGTGCTCGTGCCGGAGGACCCCCTTTGCGGACCAGTAACCACAGAGTCAACGCAGTGGAGGATAGTGATGACAGTTGTGACCTAGAAGATTGGATTTTCCCAACCATCAATGGAGGACTCACCAACTGGGAAGCCAAAGATTTTGTCCCAATTACTTTTATCCAACAATAATTGTCTTTAAATTTTTGTCGGACTTATAATAATTAAACAATTCAAACTTTTAAAACCTTGTGTCTTACCCGAGGCATAACGGTCTATTTGTAAGGGTTGTTACTTCATTTTCATATGTCATAAATGAATCATGGACGTTTTTGCATGCAAAATTTGTGCTCTTTGTCTTTCTTTTTCTACATTTTTTTATTTCTTTCAAAAATAGCTATGCTCTTACACACACTCACATATCAAAATGCAGATCTACATCCACTTAGGATCCCATGGGTAACAATTCTGCTATGGCCTATGGTGACTCTGAAAATCTAATCTACCAAGCTGAAGACAAAGGTGAGGAAGATTGTGAAGTGCCATGGGAACTAGCCTGGTTACTACAACAAAAAGAAAGGACCATACAACCCCGCGAAGAACCAGTGGACACCGTTAACTTAGGTACCGAAGAGGACAAGAAAGAAGTCAGGGTAGGAGCCCATCTGGAACCCAGTGTCAAGAAGCGCTTAATTCAGTTACTACATGACTATGTTGAGGTCTTTTCCTGGCCATACAAAGACATGCTAGGACTCGACGCTGATATCATGGTCCATCGTCTACCAACAAAAGAAGACTGCCCTTCGGTAAAATAGAAAGTCTATCGCATACAGCCAGACATGTCAGAGAAGATCAAGACCGAAGTCATGAAGAAATTCAATGCCGGATTCTTAGCCGTCACCTCCTATCCATAATGGGTCGCTAATGTTGTTCTAGTGCCTAAAAAGGATGGCTAAGTACGTATGTGTGTGGACTACAGAGATTTGAATAGGGAAAGCCCTAAGGATGACTTCCCACTTCCCCACATCGATATTCTGGTTGACAACACCGCACAACATAAAGTATTTTCCATCATGGATGGTTTCTCAGGCTACAACCAGATCAAAATGGCACCCGAGGACATGGAGAAAACGACCTTTGTCACACAGTGGGGCACTTTCTATTACAAGGTTATGCCATTTGGGTTGAAGAACGCTGGGGCAACTTATCAACGCGCCATGGTAGCTCTATTTCACGACATGATCCATCACGAAATAGAGGTCTATGTGGATGAAATGATAGCTAGATCTCAAGCTGAAGAGGAATATCTTGACCATTTGCAGAAACTGTTTGAAAGGCTAAAGAAATACAAGCTAAGGTTAAACCCGAATAAATGCATATTTGGGGTGAGGTCCGGTAAACTCCTAGGCTTCATCGTCAGCGGTAAAGGTATCAAAGTGGACCATGCCAAGGTAAAAGCAAAACAAGAGATGCCCGCTCCTTGCACCGAGAAGGAAGTCAGAGGATTCTTAGGACGACTAAACTACATTGCCAGATTCATTTCTCACTTAACCGCTACTTGTGAACCAATCTTCAAATTACTGAAGAAAGATCAAGTAGTCAGATGGAATGATGAATGCCAGTATGTGTTCGACAAGATCAAAGTACCTACAAGAGCCTCCTGTTTTGATGCCTCCAGTCGAGGGAAGACCTTTGATCATGTATCTAACTGTCTTGGAAAATTCAATGGGGTGTGTGCTGGGGCAACATGACGAGTCTGGCCAAAAAGAGCATGCTATTTATTACCTGAGAAAAATGTTTACTGACTGTAAAACAAGATATTCACTTCTCTAGAAAACTTGCTGCGCTCTGGCATGGGCTGCTCGCCGACTAAGACAGTATATGCTGACCCATACTACCTTATTGATATCCAAGATGGATCCAATTAAATACATATTCGAGAAGCCTGCCCTCTTTGGGAGAATAGCAAGATGACATATGATCCTGACTGAATACGACATTCAGTACACCACCCAAAAAGCAATAAAGGGCAGTGTGCTAGCCGATCACCTTGATCATCAAGCCGTGGATGACTATCAGTCCATGAAATTTGAGTTCCCAGATGAAGACATCATGATGGTAAACAATTGTGAAGAATTCAGACCATATGACGGACCTGAACAAGGATCCCGATGGACCTTGGTTTTTGACTGAGCCTCCAACGCACTCGGCAATGGCATAAGTGTTGTAATCATATCCCCTGAAGGATGTCATACTCCCTTCACTGTAAGACTTTGCTTCAACTGTACCAATAACATGGCAGAATATGAAGCGTTTATTTTTGGTCTCAAAGCTTCCATAGATTTGGGAATCAAGTCCTTAAGTGTATTCAGAGATTAAGCCTTAGTCATCAGTCAGATCAAAGGAGAATGGGACACGAAGCACCCTAACCTCATCCCCTACAAAGAACATGTTTTGACATTAATCCCAAATTTCTAGGAAATTACCTTTGAGCATTTCCCACGAGAGGAAAATCAACTAGCGGACGCACTAGCCACCATGTCATCCATGTTTAAACTCAAGTGGGGTAACGAGGCTCCCCAGATCACCATTGAACGGATGGATGAACCAGCTTACTGTCACGAGATTGATGCCGAAGAAGTAATGGAAAAACCTTGGTTCCATGAAGTTAAAAGGTATCTCGAGGCCCAAGAGTATCCGGAGGGAGCTTTAGTTAATGATAAGAAGTTCTTGAGAAGATTCTATGCTAAGTTCTTCATCAGTAGTGGCATTCTCTACAAGCGTAACCACGACTCTACTTTGCTTAATTGCATAGACAAGGTTGAGGCAGACAATATCATGGCCGATCTACATGAAGGCACTTTTGGCACCCATTCCAGTGGGCACACGATGGCTAAAAAGATCCTACGGGCAGGGTATTACTGGTCTACCATGGAAGCAGATTGCCATCAGCATTCTCAAACCTGTCACAAGTGTCAGATATACGCTCACAAAGTGCATATACCTCCAGTGCCTCTAAACATCCTGAATGCTCCCTGGCCATTCGCGATGTGGGGCATCGATATGATTGGAGAAGTCAAACCTACAACTTCTAATGGGCACCGCTTCATCTTGGTGGCCATTGACTACACGAAATTGGTTGAGGCAACTTCTTTCGCTTCCGTTACCAAGAATGTTGTGGCCCGGTTCATCAAACAGAATCTCATCTGTTGGTACGGTATCTCGGAGAGAATCATCATATATAATGGTACAAATCTCAACAATACTATGATCGCCGCACTGTGCGCACAATTCAAGATCCAACACCATAATTCTTCCCCTTACCGGCCAAAGATGAATGGCGTTGTCGAAGCCGCAAATAAGAACATTAAGAAGATCATACAAAAAAATGACAGTAACCTACAAAGACTGGTATGACATGCTACCATTCGCTCTCCACGGTTACCGTACCATGGTGCGCACATCAACAAGGGCAACTCCTTTCTCCTTGGTATACGGCATGGAAGCTGTTCTACCAATTGAAGTCCAAATACCTTCTCTGAGAATCATAAAGGATGCGGGGCTGAATGAAGATGATTGGATTCAAACTCGACTTAACCAGTTGAACCTAATTGATGAGAAGAGGCTTACGGCTGTCTGTCACGGCCAAATGTACCAAAAATGTATGATCAAAGCTTTTAACAAAAAGGTCAGACGTTAGGTATATCAGGTCGGTGACTTGGTAATCAAGCGTATCATATTGCAACAAGGTGACCCCAGGGGCAAATGGACTCCTACGTATGAGGGACCATTTATGATCAAAAGCATATTCTCTGGTGGAGCAATGATCCTAACCACTATGGATGGCGACGACCTTCCACACCCTGTGAACGCGGACATAGTCAAAAGATACTACGCATAAGAGACCCGCTAGGTTAACACACCTAGGCAAAACAAGGGCATCCCAGAGAACCACAAAGGTTCGGGCAAAAATTAGGGATAAAATATAAAAAAATATGTACACCCAGCAAGCTGAAAACCCGAAAGGGCGGCTTGGGCAAAAAAGGGTATCCCGGTGGACTGAAAACCCGAAAGGGCAGTCCAGGAAAAAGTTAGGGAATTAAAGCGTATGACTATGTCCCATTGGATCACCTTATAGACAACCTTTAGCATCGACTGACAAATTCAAACGATTCTAATCAATCCAATCAGCTTCGGACAAGGCAGCAAGTGGATGAGACGCTCAGAGACATGAAGGCTATAGCAGAATGGGAACCCCGTGGGATTATTTCACATAACTATCTTTTCTTTGTATCAATTTTAATTTTCTACGACGAAATTCTCTTACTAGGATGTTCGTCTCATTGTACAAAAATACTTATTCAAGTTAATACAAATATATCCCTTTGAAAGTGCAAAACTATTGTTTTTATTTTATTTCCGTGTTTTGTTTACAAAAACGTCCAATGATTTATTTTTGAACATATACATTTGAACGTAACTAATGTCGTCGAGTTCTACCCATCACCTTTAAGTTATCATGTTGCCATTAATCCTACTTTCAATCACCGCGACATCATCACCCATATCTTTTCAGTCACTTTAACGCCTACTCCCCCGAGAACCTCGTATTGGCACTGTTATCCCATCACAAGCTATCATTATTCAAACAACATTTACCCATTGTGATACGGTGGGAGAACTGACTTGGTGTTTTGCGTTTTGATCGCATTTGTGCGGATAGCAAGAGTCGCCACCGACTTTTCTTTCATCCAAAAGGAAAGGTAAAAAAGCACAGGAAAGACCTTTCGAGATTATTTCTCGAGTTCGGGGGGTAGATTATGAAAAGGGAAGGTATTAGCACCCTTTTCATCCATGGTTTTCGATGGGCTCTTAGTTACTCGTTTAGATCGCTTGCTTTTATTTGACAGTGTGCTTGTGGTGTGGGCTTTGAAAGTGTTTTGAAAAAGATGTTTTGTAATAGTTCTCGTCTCTATAAGAACGTATACAAAATGTTTTGTCTTTTTGAAAATGTTTTGAGATGAAAGTGTAGGTGTAAAAATGTATTTATCGTGAGCAAGCGAGTAACTAGGAGCGAATCTATCTACTCGAAAGGTTTTCAATTGTTCTTTTCTTCCTCCTTTTAATGTTGCTATCTTACCATTAATTTGTTAAGAAGCCCCATCGTTGGATGTGAAGGGACAGGCGCTGGTCGATTTTACAGTCATCGAAGGCAACTTATGAGACGCTTTAGCAATTTTCATAAGGGACGAGATCGTTTTATCGAAGGCAACATCGAGGGTCATCAAGGGACTACGATCTTTTTTTATCGAAGGGTCATTGCTAAGGCATCCCATATTCGAGGGACATGACTGTATTTCCGAGGCAACGAGCAAGGTTACCCTAGAGGTGCACGTGTGAAAAAGTGTGTTTATTTCAAGTTATTTTGTTCTTTGATTAGGTTGTCTAGTGATTTATTTTTTTGAATCTTGCCATACACGCCTAATTACTATACAGTATAAGGAAAACAGTAAATTGCGGAAATTGAAATTCTATACTATTACAAAGTGTTCGAGAATGGGGGTACAATTTTTACAAATGGTACAAACATTGATATTTCTAAAAAAAATCTAATGATATATTTTTTGTATTTTTATTATAAGGGATAACTATAGAAATCTAAAATAATATTGTTGTCAAATATTTTTACTAGAATTTGGAGATAAGGCTAACAAAACTATATATAAAAAAAAACAAAAAAAAGCACCCCAGCAGGGGTTGTACCCGGATTCTCTTGTTACTGTAAACATTGCCTTACCAACTGGACTACTATACTTATTCGTTATAATTATGGTTTTATTAGACCAAAAGGGAAAACGGTAGCAGATATTGGATTGGGCCAAAAAGCCCAAAAGCTGACCCGGTTTGGAAAGTATACACAGAGAAAAAAATGCAAACCCTAAACAACTAAGTGAAACGGCGCCGCTGGATTGTTGATACCGTAAAAGGAAAAAAAACAAACATAAATCTCTCTCTCCATAAAAACTTCACCTCTCAACCTCGTCACAGTAACAAAACTCCCATCTTTAAATCGTCCTAGTTGTCTTCCTCATCCTCTTCCATAACTGAGAGATTCAGTCTCTCCCTTTGTGTTGTGTTGTTCCATATTTCGGTTTTGATTTTGGTTTCAGTGTTTTTTTTTAATATTGGAAGGTTGAGATCGCAGAAGGAGCTTTTAACGAACCAGAATCTGTGGTATTTGATAAAGATGATGGTGAATGTTATGAGGCTTGATCGAGTTTGAAGGTTAAATGGGGTGATGCGGTTTTATTATTGAGTTGATGGCTGGGAGCGGAACAACGATGGTGGTTCCAGAGAAGGGACGATGAAGAAGCTGTACATATGAGAAGTGAATATATTTCTTATTTTACTGTATAATTTTTTCTGGATTTTTATTTGGTTATAACAATTAAATAATACATGCAAATACATATTCAATATTTAAGGTTTTGATAAATGCAGAGAAGTAATGAAGATTTACCGATCTGGATCTGCTTCTGAAAATATTGTGCTTGATTTTGTTGCTGTTGACTTCATGGCTTTTTTCTTGACAGGGAAGTTGATTTCTGTTTTCGATTTTCTTGAATAGAATTTTTTTGAATTTTTTTCTGAAGGGATATCGTTCAAGGAAAATGATGAATAGAAAGATGTTTTTATTTTCTTTTTATGATGTCTGGCCTAAATTTCTTGAATGGGGATATTGATGTTGTGATTTTCGGATTTTTGTTGGTTGCTGTAAAATGTATTCTGTTCTTTCTTCTTGATGTAAAAAAAAATCTCTCCTTTGTTATGTGTAAACTGCTTCTCTTATAATAGTAAGAGAATGAAACTTTTGGGGGGAAAAGAATCTGGATTTGAACATTTGTGTTATGCTGTCTCACTCCTTTTTTTGTTACAGTTCTGGCTTGGCCTATATATGTGCAATACTGGCTGTATGTTTGCAGCTATTCTTGACAGATTTTGGCCTCTTATGGACAGCCTATGGAGGGCTGCAATGCAATCCATTTTTGACAACATTTTGGCTTCTTGTGATTGTTCTTTTTTACTGTGATGAAAACTATTTTTGCAGCATTTGAAATCATGAGGAACTATTGATTTTGACTTGTATTTCTCCTCATTTTTTTCTCTGTGAACCAATTAATAGATTGTGATTTGCAATGGACCAAATACGGATGAAACATTGCCCCCCTTATTTCTGATTCCTCTTACCAATCCCTAATGATGAAAATGTAGAGATTTATTTGAAATTTTCCGTTCTTGCTCCAACATGAATTTTTGCTAATTAATTCTCTCCTTTTGTTTACATGTACGAGCAAATTGGACGATAGGGGGAATTGACGAAGAGTGACTTAAAGCACTTGAAGAAAGCTTGATGATGAAGAATTTCCTTTGTAGTTTTAGTGCATTGTTAGGAATTTGTAACATTGTGAACTTGTGATTTGAGTTTTAAGATTTAGAAACTTGTAAAGTGTATATCAACTCCCTTGTAATTTTAAACAATGAATTCCAATTCACTTGTAAATTTATACAATGAAATTTTGGTGCATTCTTGCATACTTGATTCATCTTGAATTTGTTTCTACAAAGCTTGAATATTCCCTTTTTGATACAATTTAAATCATGAGCATAATTTGGATTCTTCTTTTAAAATGCCTCTTGAGAAAAGAACGATACTTGAATCTTTGAAACATGCCTTGAATAATGCTTTGTAATTTCTTGTAGAATTGAATCATTAATTCTTGCAAACTTGAAATGGATGTCTTAAATTTGGAAATGGAATTGATGCTGCACTTGCACTCGATTTGAAAGAAAGATTGAAGACTTGAATGAAGATGAAGATGAATGAAGTTTGATGAATTCTTTGAATTCAAAATAGTTCTCATGAATGAATTCTTTTTCAAGTATATCAAAATTGTGCCATAAGCATACTGATCCTTTTGAATATCCTGTAAGAATTTTGATAGAAATCCTATTTCGATCCAATAATCATTATCGTCCAAACGCGAACGATTTGAAGTACGAATAACAAACTATCCATGGACTTTCAAACTCAAACTCTTGTTTCAATGAATTATCTCAACGTAATGATTAACATCTAGAAATAACATTCTACAATCAAGAAATTCCTATAAAATTTTAATAAATTTCATGGTCTTCCAAGCGCATTTTGACTTTGATCCTTGAAGTAATATCATAGACAATGCTATTTGTGATACTTTTCAAAAAGAATCACTTCATGATATTGAAAATTGAAGAAGTTGTGAGCCTCGAAAATTGGACAAGAGTTTCTTGTGATTAGGTCAAATTTGCAAAATGACCTTTAAAGCATTTGAATTTTCTGATGATCTTTCGCACATAATCAAATCTTGACTTGTGAAGATAAATTAGAGATGACGTCAAGGAGAGTCATACGCAAAAGAAACGTCCAAAAATATCGAATAACGAAGAAGTTACAATCACTTGAACTTGATGTCGCAAAAGGTCATCTTTTATGTTAATGGAGTCATTTTCAGTCGTCTGAACCACTGACTGAGCAAACTCACGATGCGAGGCTTGAAACTTGGAACAAACATCTTTGATAACACATGAAGGACCATAAAGACCGTTTGAAACTTTGAAAACTCATTTTCTTTTGAGAAATGCGAAACCCTAATTGCTGATTTTACTGCCTCGGAAGAGAATCTTTTTGATCGATTTCTGAGCCAACTTGAATATCCGAGAAACCCTAGGATTGTATCTTGTATGAAAAATGTGAGGGAAATTTTGGGGTACAACACCCATCATGACCAGTTCACCTGAAAACTCATTTTTTCATCCCCAACAGACATCCCAAATAATAACACTTACACCATCTCTCCAGGACAAATTTTAGATCTTGGTATTTAATCTTCTTCTACCTTAAATGATCAAAAGGTTGTCGCCAATCTCACTTTCAGGTTTAAGATGATTAAATAGGGGTAGCTGTCATACCCCAAATTTGTCCTACCTTTTACTTTTGTCTGACTTAGACTTCAAATTTCATCTACATCATCTTCACTAGTTCATTTTCGTATCATGCATTTTATGGAATAAAGGTACCCGAGGTCCAAGAGTTCAGCGGTTGTGCAATATTAGAGTTTCACAGTGTTTTGAGAAGTATATATTCAATAAATTCTATTTCTTTCTGGTTCTTCAAGCACTGAAGTGTGAATTAGGGTTTTAGAGGTTTTCTCAATTTACTTCAAGAGCAGTGGCTTTAGTTCTTTAAACCGAGGTTTAATGGATTAGGGTTTTTGATTTGAGCTTGTAATGTTCATCATTTGAATGTTAAGGAAACCATGATTTTTGCTTCAAGGTTACATTGAGCTTTACCTCCTTCTACAATTCAATTGCTTATCAAGAGGTTTAAGAGGTGAAACCAAGGAATTCTTCTCATATGGGTTAAAGTTTTCTTTGAGGAGTTTCTCGAGGGACTAAATTTTGAACTAAGATGACATATATCATTTTCAAAGTGGTTTGAATTTGTCATGAAGATTCGAAATTGAAAGAGAAAGAAAACTTGGATTTGGATTGCAAATTAGAAATAAGGGAAATTGGTATTTCATACAATTTCCTTTGGTTCACAAGTCACCAATTCCTTACATCACAAGTTACTATATTCAAGATTCAAGTCACTATTGACTATCTTGAAATTATTTTGGGATTCATACCATGAACACTTGAAATCATACAAAGGTTAGAGGAAATAGTGGAGAAAAGAATTCAAACTTCATTTCTTTTGGGATGAGAAACACTTGGTTAAATGTTTGTCTATTACAATTCAAGAATTTCTCATTACAAGTTTAAAATGTTCAAATATGCAATTGGTTGCAAGCATTTCTCATTCAATTTCGTTCATTCCAATTTACAAGCACCATTACAATCCATCATGCCATTACAAGCTTGAAATATTGTACGAAAGAAAGGAACACTACAAATGAAGCATTTCTAAACCTAAAAATTCCTAAGTCCTAAAGTTGCTAAAATTCCATTTTTCAAAGCTTCAATCTTCATGCATTTTGCTTCATGACCTATCTTTCTATTTGCCAACTTCAAAGACCTCTAAACTTCATGTTTAAGCCACAGCCTCTTCATCTTTCGACCTTGCCTTTTCCATCCAATCATCATTGCTCATGAAACAAGAAAAGGAGAAATGGTTAGCAAACCATCAATATTTGAATAAAAATTCCAAACATGAACAAATTGTTAAAGAAAAGTTTTCTTCTAATCTCATCATGAGGGTTTGTGTTTGGAATAAAAAATCTAGAGGGTATTTTCAATCATGTGCTAAGCCCAATACAAGGCCTCATACAAATCATATTTCTAAATTTTAAATAATGGGCCATGTTCCAATTGCAAATCACAAAAGTAGATTTTTGGTTCACAAAGAGAAACAAATGCAAATCTCAAGTGTAACAAATTAGAAAAAGATTCAAAAACAAGTTGCAACAACAAAGTCAGCCAAAACAGTCCCAAAAATGAGACTGCTGCCCTGCATATTTACTATCAAAAACCTGTTCAAACTGTCCAAACATAACAGGCTACAAAACTTGTCTAAACTGTCAAAAGTCTGTCCAAACTGTCCAAATATTGCACAAAACTAGCAAGCTAAAAGTAGCATCAAAATACATTCAAACAACATACCAAAGCAGTTCAAAAAGTCATGTTATCCCCCCCCCCCCTCCCTGCTAAAGCCTCCTTCTTTTCAATATAACAAGGACATAAATTAGTGAAAGAAAAAAGAGAAGAAAAACACTGTAAAACCAGAGAGGACTGTTTGAACCATAACAAGCAGCAACCATAAAACTGTTTTGAACCATAAAACAGCAGCAACCACTGTTAGCAGCAACAAAAGAAAAACAACAATAATAAAAGAAAATCAGCAACCAAAAAAACTGCAGCAACCGCAAAGTTGTCGAACAGATTCACAAACCCTAATTCATTTGTCATGTTCCATACAAACCCTTCAGAGCTCAACACTAGAAAATAGAGATACTCATTCACACAGACAAATCAAAGCAAACAGATTCATAAACCCTAGGCATCATCATATTCCTAAACTATAACCCTTCAGAGAATTGCGAGAAAAGAAGAGGAAAAGATCTGAAATCGGAAACAGAGAAAGAAGAAGAGAGAGTATGAAAGATCTCACCAAATATTAACGATCTTCATCAATACGAAGTCCTTGCTTCCATATTTTGCAACAACATCATGGATCCACCATCGGAGCTCATCGATCGTTATCGGTTTTCCAAGATCTATTTTGTAGATCTACAATTTTCCTTCATTTTTCTGCAAAACAAAGGCCAAATTAATAACGAGAAAGATGAGACAAAGAGATTGATGCAAGACGATTGATGATCGGATCCATCCACGGTGGCGCCACCATCGATCTTCATCAAAGCCACCATGGTGTTCATCATCACCACCGCCTTGTTCTTCATGAACCACCGCGACTGATCTTATATCTTTTTTTCGTTAACTTAAGTGTTCATTGTTGAACAAATAGAGAGAGGCGAGAGAATAACACAAGAGAAGAGATAGAGTTTTTTCCCTTTTAGTTTAATCTTACTACCTGACTTAGTTTTATTGAAATTAATTTTTCCTTTAAGCACTAATCTAGCGGTGACATTTGTCACCGCTGTTGTGGTCTCTGTTTGTTTCTGCGCAGGTGCTCCCATGAAAGATTTCACGCTCCTTCACCTTGCAGCTATTAGATCAACATCAGATCTGTCCAAATCTGATCCAACAATCTAGAAGCGAGCACCCATGGTGGACCTTCGTTGGAGCAGTGCGTTGGATTATGCAGCCTCCCAATGAATCCAACGCGTGCATCCTCACAGACTATACAATGCACCTTCGCCTCTCATCGCCATCAGATCTCCATCAAACGCTTTTGAGGCCTGTTCCACGATGCACCTTCGCTAGCGTGCCACACCAGATTTAGCATCCTCAGCGTTTGGGCCTTGGGCCTATTGAATTTCTTTTCAACACCCCCCATAATATTTCTTTCAGGCCCATTAAATTCTATATCTTTATCTTTAATTTATTTCTTGTTTGTTATTATATCTTATTATTATTTTAATTTCTATCAAATTAAAAATACAAAAATATTTTGTTTTAAAATAAATAATTAGATTAGAAAACATATTTTTTATATTTTAATTACTTTATTAATTAATTTGATTAAATAGATTTAAAATGGTTTAGTTTAATTAGTTTAATTAGTTTATTTTTTTATTTCGATTGAGTTGTATTGATTGTTTATTTAGACTTTTAATCTTGTTATCAATTCAATTCATCCCCATTCGTAAACTTGTACCTCTATTCTCATGTGGTTTGTAATAGATTAGAATTTTATTTCTTTATAGCTTAGAATTTTATTTCTTTACGCATTTTAATTAAATATGCATAATTGTCCAATTAGAGCACATGGCCTCCTCTTGGGCTCATCATCAATGAGAAGGTATCCACCTACACATGCACACTTGCACACATTTTATAGTTTGGTCCTGGGCATTTCTACAGTGACAAATACTCGATCAATTATTCCAATTGGTCGTTTAGAATACTAGTGTCACGCTAGTCCAACTTTCTAGGAACATGCATATAACCACCTTGTATGGGCTTTTTTTTAAATTTTTATATTATGCATTGAAGCAACTCTCTTCTCTCCCCTTGGTTTACATACCAAGCATCTTCGTAAAGGGTTTCATAGTTGAGTTTGGGCATGGCAATTCTTATGAGGTTAATCAAGTCTTGCCCTTGGTTAATCATAACCCAAATCAACCACTTTAGTCCATATACCAAGTGTTTCCATGCGCAAAAGGTCTCATGGTTGAGGGAAGGAGCACCTACTCTCACGAGATTAATCAAGTTCACCCCTTAGTTAATCATAACCTGATTCAATTCCCATACACCAAGCATTCAATTTACGCCTTTCATGATATTACTCAGTTTGTCGTCACTTTTGCCATGATCACCATGCATGATCACTCTTCACAAACACTGTCTCATTTTACTTTATGCTTATAACATGATCTCTTAGGATGATAGTTTCCTCTTCTTTAAGATGCGGACTAATTAGACTTTAGGTTAGAACCCATGCATGGCAACATTAGGTTTTTTTAGTCTCCTTAACTTTTTCTTCTTTTGTAATTAAAACTTTCCACCCATAAATCAAAAATCCAAAAACATTTAATCATTATTCGAATTTATGTTAAAACTCACAAAGCACTCAACCAATCAAAACCTCCCTCAAAGGGCATGTTATCTCCGTTCTACCGTGATACAGGCCGTGCCTATTGCTAGAATGCGTGCGTTAACGTCGCCCACTAAAAAACACCAACAAACCAACATTTTTTAGAAGAACTACGATGTTCTTATTCCTTCACCAGATACGTAGGCAAAGGGTTATGAGACCCTCACGAACACACTAATAAAAAACCATTTCTTTTCCCTTAAGAAAGTATAGTTATAAATAAACACACCCTTAGAAGCAAACAAACAAAATGGATCCCGTTGAGTACAACGAATGTGAGTGATGCTAATACCTTCTCCTTTCATAATTGACTTCCTTACCCTTTCTCTTGGTCGTAAGACAATCTTATCTATCCTCTTGTGGTTTTCTCGATATTTCCTTTTCCTTCGAGATAAATAAAGTTTGGTGGCGGCTCTGTATTTTTTGCCGATAGCTTCAACAAGTATACAACTATATCAATGCAGTATAAACGATTATTAAATACATATAGACCAATTACAATTATCGCTATATGTCATTCATATGTTTAGTTAAGGTTACTCAAAAATTTGGTGTTTGTGCAAAACATAATTAAAACCAGTAAACCAAATTAAATTTATCAAATAACAAATAAGAGACAGAGACGGGTTTTTTTATCTACCAACTCTACTCATATAAAATAGAACAATTCATCATAACGAGAATAAAATTATTTATATAAATTACTCAATTCGTGTCGACGCCCATTTTTTTCGACGCGTCACCGGATTCCTAAAAACATTATAAGCCGTCTTTCACAGTGAAATTAATATATTTAAAATTATTTTAAAATCTGAAAATAAATTCTCAATTAATTTCAAGATGTTTTTACAGCCTTGAAATTAAAAGTTTGAATAACAGTGCCGGATACTGGTTCCTATCTTTCGATACACAATTGGTATTTATACGCTTCTACTTTTGTAGTAAGACTAATGGTTTAAAATACAAATTACAAAACAATGTTTTATTCTGATTATGATTAATTAATTTAGAATTTCATATGAATATTATCGATAAACAATCCTCAAGTTTCAGACACTAAATAAATAGCCCTCGTGTTTCAGACACTAAATTAATCTACTCAGACACGGTGAGATAAGCAATTAGATAGCATGCGTTTATAGAAAACACAATAAAAGACAACAAAGTAAAAGAACTTGAAAATTGATTTAAAACAGAATATTGCTTAAAAAAACGCTATCAAGGGAGACTTTTTTCTAATGCAACGATAATAGAATACAAAATAGCAGTGCAGAATGTAAATTACATCAATAAATCAATACCAAATGTGCAAAAATAAACTTGCATAAAAACCTCAATGTGGAATTTTAATGCTCTAAAAGAAGTGATTATAGTGCTCAAGTAAGCTTGGATCCTCAATTCTGATGTTACAACCTTTATTTATACTAATTTTTGCACCTAAGAGCCACTACTAATCGTGCAAAAGAAATGGGAGAAAGTGAAGGAAGTGCGGAAACATAATTGTTACACATGGGCTATTTTTCTAGAACTGGGCGACATGACGGGCATCATAATGCAATATGGCATGCCCGTCATGACGTGTTAGGCG
Organism: Vicia faba; assembly: GCA_948472305.1. NCBI lineage: Eukaryota > Viridiplantae > Streptophyta > Magnoliopsida > Fabales > Fabaceae > Vicia > Vicia faba. The sequence goes on from CATIWC010002180.1 coordinate 356,033, forward strand.
AGATACTCCTAAGTCTATGTCCCATGATGGGTGTTAGCCTGGCTGACGGTCTTCCCATCATGGACTTCATTCATGTGCCATTTTATTCTCCTTTGAGCGGCAGGTGGGCTGAGTTTGCTGAGGCATGACATGCGTCACTCTTGGGCTATCCATCATGATAGTTTGATAAACGTATTTTTGTATTGTTTTCTCCATTTTTCTTTGCAATCGTTGCTGATTAATCAATATCTAAAATACAAAGTAAAAAATCAGCATAACATAATAAAAGTAACACGAAATGACACTAAAATTGTTGAAATCGAGCTAAATACATAGTGAAAATGCATGTTATCAAACTCCCCCTCACTTAGAATGTTTCTTGTCCTCAAACAATTTTGCTTGCGCAATGAAAACGAAAATGAAACAACAATGTATATGAGAAAAATTTATGCAAATAACTACATTAGTACTTATACGTGAACTCAAACTTAGGTCGGCTAAGTCTCAATTCTTTTGGTACTCATAATTACACTATAAGCATTGTATGAACACAAATCGAATTGCGGACCAAAAACTCCCTTCTAGGATACCAATTTAAATCATAGAATTGTACCTTAGTCTCACTATCCTATTTCTTTCATCCTCTTTCATCAAAATATTCACATTAAGGGCATTTATACGCGCACACATACAAGCAAGGGAAACTTGAGAGCATTTTTTTTTATTATTATTCATGTTTTGCAACTAGACTATTGATCATATATGCACATGTTTTATTTGAAGGTTGGGGGTTCAACCATCGTTGGGTTGATAAACTGGGTGAGGGTTACCCAACTTAGTAGATGCAGTTGCCTTTTACTTCCCTATTATTTTTCGTTTTTTCAAATATGTCATCAGTAGACCAACTTAGTGTGTGAATCTAAAATATGTCTAATTGGATAGATAAACTACTTGAGGTTTACTACGAAAAGGGAAACCGAAGAGTATGGCACAACATGTATTTAAATTAATATCTAAATTTGGGAGGCTTTAGGTGTTTAGACAATATGTGTTTTGTTAAAAATATTCTGACTTTCTTAACCCGAGCCTTCTCGCGTCCGGACTCGTTATACTTTTTATCCCTCTGTCTCACAATCTTTTCTCGAAATTTTTTAAATTTGACAGGAGTAAGGGGTACACGTGCATAAATCACACACAAAAAGACTAGACAACACATCCAAAAGGAAACAACAATAACAATTAAACAATAGAAAGCAAATAAATCTTAACTAGAGAGCAGAGAAATCCTAACTAAAAAGCAGATAAGTCTAAACTAAGAAAAATGGAAAATTCCCCTGCCACACTTAAATCGTTCATTGTCCGTAATGTAAAGAGATAAAAACATGATAAAGGAAGGATAATATATATAGCAAGATCAATCGATGTCAAAATAATAAGGGGGTTATACCCATGTTTCTGACCATAAGAGAGTGAACGCTCTTGTATAAGGTGTAGTTGAGACGAGCTTTGCGATCCATCTTCGCCTCTCAGTCATTGTATGCCTGCATCTCAATTCGCAAGTCGGCAACTTCATTGTGTAAAATGTTGAGCTTATACTCAATGTTGTTATTATAACCGTATGGATGACATGTAGAAAAATTACTATGCTTTTATGGGGGAAAGGGTGATGTGTGGTGATGCGGTGGTGGAGGATCATGGTATGGTTGAGGGGGTGGGGACATATGTTGGTAGTAATGTGAAGGTGATAAATGGGGAGAAGAGAGTTGAACTCTCTGATCTATCCTCACATAAGTGTCTCCAACTTCCTCCCCAGAATTAGCGTGGGCACTAGTACCCTCGCAAGCATCCATGGGATATAACCAACTTTTGTTATCTTGCACATTAGTGATTGCCGATTTGGCAACATAATGCTTTTTTCACCACATTATTTATAATCATTGAATTTTTTTTCTAGCACCTGAGTTTATTCAATTTTTTGCGCCATACAAGAATTTAAATCCAGCGAGGTGCTACCCACAAGAGGGTGTAATTGTGCAATCTCAGCGCTTAGGCTTAAAGCGAAGGCTATGAAGGTAATTACCCTTCAATCACAATGCCCCTTTTCTTTGCGCGAGCTACTTTTTCCATGTTGGAGAGAATAAATTTCACTGTGTGGACCTCAGTGGGCTAAAATATATAGTAAACAATATATAGTTCTTTCATATTGTTGTACCCCAAAATTTTCCCTCTCATTTTACTCAACAAATGTCAAGTGAGGTCCCCAATTTGCTCAAGGTTGCCCAAGAGTTGACCAGACAAACTCTCTCCTAAGGCAGTATAACCCAAATTAGGGTTTCTATTTTCATCAAGATGGGTGGACCAAAAAGGTCTCAAATTATTTCCAAGGTTCTAATATGCTCCCCAAGATCATCCATGTCAAGTTTCAAGCCTTTTACAAAAAGTTTGCTCAGTCAACTGCTCAGGTGCTTGAGAATCGACTGTACTAGGTCAAAAGTCAATTGTGGCCCACATACAGTCAAACCTCAAGATTTTTGGTCAACATCAAAATTTTGGAGTTATATCCACCATTTGATCAAGGTTTGATCATGATTCCCCAAGGAATGCTCCAAATTCATCAAAACCCAAAAGTTGCTAAATCAGGGTTTCTTAGGAAAAGTCAAGCCAACTTTGACCAAGCATAACTTCTTCATACTTTATCTGAAAGTTTCCATCCAAATCTCATTTTGAAGAGGATGCAATTCCCTACAACTCATATTCATCCCACAAGTTCAAAATATGCACTCATAAAAAGATATGAATTTTGACATTATAGGTCATTTTGAAAAGACAAGAAAAACACCTTTTGGGTAAAAGCTTCATACATGAACATGGAAGATCCAATTGAGGTTAAACCAAAAAGGTTTTTTAGGGGACATCCTAATATTTCTAAAAAGTCAAAGAACATCTCCCTAGGGTCAAAATTGAGAGAGTTGTGCATTGTCAAAGTTGGAAATTTTTGGAAAATTGTCAAAAGTCAACATTGATCAAATTTACATTTTTTCCAAAGGGACCCATGTTTTCTTGCTTGAAACATGTTTCTAATAGGACCCACGACCCTTGATCTCATTCACCTATTATTTTATTATTTTTATCATTTATTTTGATTTTTTATTCATTTTAATCAAAATAAATCAAATTAAATGGTAAAATAATGAAATCAAATCAAATCTTGGAATTTTTGTGCACATTTTGAGTCCATATACAGCTAGCATGCCAGCCAATTCATGCAAGACTCATTAGGGTTGAAAAAGATTGGATTGAAGCAAGTTTTGGAAATAAATCATACATGAAGCAACTCAAATCAAATCTCCATTATTTCTCAAGATTCATGTCAAATTTGTTAACCTAATTCAGTCTCTTACATATACACAACAATTCCAGACCATAAGCATAAGGATTGGAGGCGTGAAACAGCAAGAGAGAAATCAAAATTTTGCAAGAAAAGTGTGAGACCTATCTTTTTCTACATGCCAGTTCAAACCATTCCAAGGCTTCTAATCCATCCCTGGACATCTCAGGAAGCTAACAGCATCATTTGCTAGCCTCAAAGCATCCAGAAATCGCCCTTAGAGATATCACAGTTTGCCCAAAAATTCGATTATGATTTTCTTGATTTTGGCATCATTAGCATGTTTTAATTATATATTCTTGTTCATCATCTTGTTTGCAAGCTATTGGTACCATTTAATTGCATTTACAACGCAAGAATTACAGTATACCATAGTTAGGGTTTACGAGCTCGTTTTGGGGTTTCTTAACCTAGGCAAAATTAGGCCTGGTAATGGGTACCATGATGATCAGGGCTTCAAACCCAGTTCATTCATGGTCCCCAAATGAATTTATATTACGTGTGCATGATTTTTGAAGGGTGCAAGGTTATAGCTACGAACAAACGTCCGTAGGTAAAAGTTTGAACTTAAAACAATAGTCCCAGCGAAGAAGACAATGGCGTGGCAAGACGTGGTTGGTCCATTCAAAATTTCGCGCGTTTTGCTGGCAGAATACTTGATTTGGATTTTGATTTTATTTATCTATTATGTTTACAACTAACAAGTCCAGCGCAGATGGTTGGAAGGAACGCCTTTGATGCACCCGTCCTGGGTTCGATCCCAGGCGTGTGCATTTTGTTATTTTCTTAATAAATTCAGGCCAATCCAATGCAATACATTATCCCACGCCTATCATGTACCATCAACGCCCATCTACTGGATGCCCAACTGGCCAAATTTCACGCTTCTCCCTTGAAGGCCCATGGTACACATGCAAGGCAATGTTATACCAGATCCAAAGGTTGACCAGGCCAGAAGCTTAATGGGCCAAAGAATTTCAGATTAACACCCCCAACATTGCTATCCAACACAGGCCCATTTCTAAATCTTTCTTTTTTATTTTCTTATTTTTCTTTATTCTTTGCAATTTATTTTATTTTTAAAATCAATTTTTTTTCTTAAAAATCCCAAAATCAAGAATTCACAAATTTAGAATTAGTTTTTTATTATCAAATTTAATTTTTAATTAATTAGCTTAATTTAATTTAGGGTAACTTTAACTTATTTTTACAATTAAAATCAATTAGAAAGCTAGGTTTAAATTCTTGATGTAATTATCTTCTTTTTGTCAAATAAAAACACAAAAAATAGGTTAACTTAATTATTTTTCTTAATTAAAGTTAATTAGTAAATAGGTTCTCTTTTTTTATTCAATTATTCCTTATTTTCTTAAATAATAAAAATGACAACAAATGATTTTTCTTTAATCAATTGCAATTAGATTTAGTCAAGGGTAAAAACCCTAATTTCTCTCGCATTTAATTTGCCGCACGCTTGTTATTATTTTTGCCATTATTTTGTAATTGTTTCAAGGTTGTAATAGTTTTAATTAGGGTTTTAAATTCCGTACTTTTATTTCCCGTCAAGGCAATTATGTAACTGTCAAAGCCATGTAATAGCTAGGTTTATTTCCGCTTTTACTCTCAACAAATTATTAACTGTTAGATATATTAATAGGATTGTATGGCAAGAATGCATGAAAAATTAAAACGGTTAGAAAACCCTAATGTGCAAAGATTAAAATAACTGAAACAAATCACTCGCACATGTTCACTCCTAGGGTTTATCTCACTTCGGTTGCCTCCGGTAAACAATCATTAAGCATAGGAGATTTTAGTGGTTACCCTCCAGTCTAAAGAGATCAAATTGTCCCGTTCGAATGTTGCCTCGAAAATGTTGCCTCGAAAACGTTGCCTCGAAAAGATCTTAAGACTTTAGGGTTATTACTAAGGTTTTCTAACTATTGCTTTAGTGACTGTATTTGTCCCTTTCGAATGTCCCCTACAAACTCCAACGGCGGTGCTACCTACTCCTTAATAGCGGGATAGCACTGTCTAAAGGAAATAGAACAGAAACAATCTTCTTTCGAGTAGGTAGATGCTAGTAGGTACTTGCTCAAAATAAAACTTTTCACACAAACACCTTTCGAAAACAATTTTCAAAACAAACTTCGTCACATCCTTGAGGACTGATACAAGGGTTATCACGAAGTAAAACATTTTCAAAGCAAGCACACCCACAAGCAGTTTTAAAAAGATGAGCAAGTTCCTAAGAGCCCATGGAAAACCATGGATAAAAAGGGTGCTAACACCTTCCCTTTCTATAATCTACCCCCCGTACTCAGAATATCTCGAAAAAAGGTTTTTTCTGTTCTTTTCCATTTTCTATGATTGGATGAAATAAAAGTCGGTGGCGACTCTTGCTTACCGCGACATTTTGCGAACAAAAAATGCAAAACACAAACTAGTATAAACAGTCGATTCTGCCACTGTATCACACATATTCACACTACTTGCGTTATCGCCTCGGCCAAAAATGGTTTGCGCTAAGAATTTATTAAATTAGCGAATGGTCGAGTTGTGAATGTGAGAAGATTTCTTTCCTTACATATTATATTCTATTTCCCCAGTTAGCCACTACCAGAGCTAGCCAAAATCAAGTGCCCAAGGTCCCTTCTGTGGGAACCCCGTCGGCGAAGTCAATGGTAGTCTGGAATTATAGCAACTCATTAATTTTTTTGGTTAAATTCACAATCTTTGTTACATAACATAAAAATAGTCCCTCCAAAGCCTTGGTGATATCTCTTGCGATATTTATAAATAAAAGAGTTGAGAAAGCCAAGTGCGAGCCTCTCATAGGTCAGATGTTGTAGAGTTAAAAAAGTGACTCCAACTTATCTGATCAAACATCCATTGTACACTATCATATAAACCTAAAGTTCTAAGATAAAAAGTCATCAACATTGGTAGGTATCATGTATCATTGAGCAAGTGCTTCAAATCGTTTCATTTGTGCCTCATCCTTGAATTTAATCCCAATAATAAAATTGTTCTACTCTCGAAGGCATGATGGTGTAAAATTCAGAATTGGTGGTAGTGGAGGTGTGGTTTTTCCGATTTTAGTGGTTTGGTGAAGGGTGAAATTTTCGGTTTTGGGTAGTGGAGTGTTCTTGTTAAATGTTAGTGATGAATGAAATGGTTTTGGTTTTGGTTTTTGGGGAAAAATGAAGGTTTTTGTTTGTATGTTAATGGAGGTTTTTTATGTGTTTTTTTAGAAGAAGAAAAAGAAAAAGTGAGTAAAAAATGTAGAAGAGGGAGGTAGCTTTTAAAACTTTAAATTTTTGGGGTGCAGAGAGAGAGAGAGAGAGAGAGAGAGAGAGAGAGAGAGAGAGAGAGAGAGAGAG